>VWZT01009678.1:10517-23845 GCA_013397055.1 Pachycephala philippinensis
TTTGTTCAACTGTATTGAAGGTGAACAGAATTCAAATGTGTTGATGACACATCTGCAGCAGAGGTAGTGTCTTGGACCATTTGCATTTAGATATATGCTTGCTGTATTTTCCTCTCTCAAGAAAGAATTTGCCTAATAGACTTTTTTTCTTCCTTTATATCTGGGTTAGCAATAGGACAAAAAAAAGACATGGATGGCCAAAAAAGAATAGTCCACTTGTGATTTCACGAAGTACATCATGTTCCGGGTGCCAGGAACACTTCTGTTAGGAGACATCAGCTCTGTATTGCTTGGTTTAACGGTGCATTAGGATAGAACATACTCAGTTAAAATACCTCAAAAGAAGATATCCAAATGGGTTTGAGCTGCTACAGAAAATTAAGTTTAGTATATGTAAGATAGGTGTGGGGTTTTTTTGTTTCTTTCTTGTTTTGATGGGGTGTTTTTCTGAACTAAACACGTAAGGGTGGACTCACCATTAAAATAAAGCATTACACGTCTATGCTTCTGTGTCAAGTTCAGATTCTTACTTTGAGGTACAGAGCCATGACTACTTTTAGAATGGAAGTTCAGCAAAACTGTTGATAAGATAAAACAGGGTATGTTGATCAAGCCTTTTTCTTTAATTTACTAAACTTTCTGGTAGAAAATCTCCGTCCACCTTTTGCTTAACAACATTTGAAACAATGTCCCACAATGGAAAATGCTGGGCCTCCAGTTATTTGGAAGTAGCATTACTTGTTGTGCATAGAATATACTCACACAGCTTTTTTCTTGATTAAAATCTAAATGAAATTAATTTATGTCATTGTTTTCTTACCAGTTAAATCTCTAACTATAATTAGGCAAGTTATGAACAAAAAGACCCTGAAATATAATCACATCAAACTAATTTTGTTTAGTTTGAAGAATTAAATTCTGCTACTCTTTCTCTTTACATGACCTTTGTAATACATCAGTCCCAGAGAGCATATCAAGAAAAGAAATAATTTAATAAATTTTGTTATAACTTCATCTTGCATGGATGATGGGCCTTAGGTCAAACTATCCTACCATTTAAAAGCATCTCCAAGAATTAATCCAATATTCTTGACTGGCAAAGTATCAATCTTCCACTATGTTTGCACTGGCGGCAATTAGCAAAAGCAATGCCCTAAGAAAAAAAATATTATTCCTCCCCACCTTTTTCAGAAATTCATAAACAGTTAGATCTATGGAAGAGATTGTTCTTTGTATGCATATAGTTTTATATGAGGTAAATGAACTACTACTTATTTTGTAGGAAGCAATAAATACTGATTAATACCTAAAACTAACTGGCCAGCAAAGAGTTACCCTTTTTCAAGTACTTATAATTCTGCAAATGCTTCTAGTAATTCATCTGTTAGGCTTCAGAAGTGGGCTGCTTCTCTGGGGGATAGTAAAAAACTTCGTTGTCACCAAGCATCACAAACCTCATAGGAGAGACATAACCCAGCAGCTGGAAGCAAGTAAGCATGAGTTTGTTAAGATGGGACAATATATTGAGTGGTTTATCTCCATTTTCCTTCTCTGACATATAGAAGGTGCTACGGAAAAAAACTAGATTTTATTGGACTGGGTTCACAAATAGACATAGATATCTATGGCAAGAACTATGCTGACCTGAAACACTTAACCACGGAGAAGGAATATGATGAGTGGTTTATACCTATATCCAGTCAGGATCAGGAAACCTTTTATTAACTCACCCTAATGGAATATGAACTCCTTATTGGAGTTTTTAATAATATCATTTGCAATTTAACATGAAAACATTTTCCAAGGAGATGGCCATGTAAGCCTAAATTCAACCTTCCATTTGACTAGGTCAAAATTACTCATGAAAAATGCTGTACCCACCAGGCATCTAAACAATGCCATCTCATCACATTCTCTCACATTCCCTTCCCCTGGCTTATGAATGCTGAATTCCTTCCTGGCAGTTGCAAAGAATCGTCCAGCATGATGGAGCATACTCCTGCCCAACAGGTGGCTAAATCGTTTTGTGAAGCAGTAGATTTGAAACTTCTTAGGCAAAAGAAGAACCTGAAGTGAAATGTCCTACTCTGCAGTTCTCTAAGACATTGTATTCTTCAATAAATAAATAGAGTAGAATATATAATTTTCTTATTTGGTGTTTTATATAATGACAGTAATCAATATATTTTCTAAAGTGTTGTCTCATACCTGATATATTAGATGAGATCTGAGTCAAGTGCAATGTCTAGCTTTTGGGTTCTGTCAGAAAAGAGTTGCTAGACTGTTCAGTCACAGCTACGGCAGCACACATCTAAACAGTCGTAACTCTAAAGAAGGAGAGGAAGAAAGATATAGAGGAGGGAAGGCAGGAGGGAAGGCAGGGAGGGAGGCATGAAGGAAGGCATGAAGCAAAGAAGGCATGAAGGAAGGCATGAAGCAAAGAAGGCATGAAGGAAGGCATGAAGGAAGGCATGAAGGCAGGAAGGTAGGAAGGCAGGCAGGAAGGCAGGCAGGCAGGCAGGAAGGAAGGCAGGAAGGGAGGAAGGGAGGGAGGGAGGAAGGCAGGAAGGAAAGGCAGGAAGGAAGGCAGGAAGGAAGGCAGGAAGGAAGGGAGGGAGGAGAGGACTTTTTATCTGATGAAAATTTCAGTGCTGTAGATAAGAGGGTGTTAGAAGGGAGCACTGCTCCTCCTCAGTTTTTATCCCTGAGTTTCTTTCACAAGTAAGTCCAGAGTGAACTGGAGAATAGTACAATACCATGCACAATGTGGAATCACACCCTAAGGACTTGCTCATTCGTAAGAGCACTCCACGCCTTTAGAAAAACAGATCTTAAGTGGGGTTTTCATGCTTAGAAATGCTGGTGTCTGTGAACTCCAAGGTCTTACCTGGGTTGATAATCTACAATGTAAGTGTTACTCAGTAACTGTTAACATCCAATAAAAGAATTGACTTCTGAATTTTTAGGAATGCCAAACCAAATGCTATACATTCATTTACTTTCTTACACTATTAAATATTGGCAAATGCAAAACATGTTGGAGGTTATTGACTAAAAAGGACAGTAGCCCAAAATTTTAAGTTTGGTGCTGATTTACTACCAAGTGTTTAAAGAAATTTAATTTAATTCAGCTTAATAAAGTGAAAAAATATATTTGTTTCAGTATTCAATTTGCCTTCAAGGACAGGCCAGGAAGGGGATAGAGGGATTACCTTCCATGTAAAAAAAAAAATTTTGACTGCACAGAGCTGTCTTTGAAAAATCATGACGAATGAATTGACAGTTCTGGGTAAAATTTAGGGTCCAAGAGAACAAAGAAAACTTCATGGCTGGTGTTTACTACAGTTTACCTGACTAAGGGGAGGCTGTTAACTGGAAGCATGGTGCTTGCAGACTGTGTTCTCGCTAAAAGACTTAAATCAGCATGAGATATGCTGGAAAGAGGCACAGCAAGATGTAAGCAGTCCAGGGGATTCCTGGAGTATGCCGAGGATAATTTTTAATTCAGGTGGTAGACTACATGATTAGAGGAGAGAAATTACTAGTCTTGTTGCTTACAAACACACATGAACTAATTAGAGAGGTCAAGATTGGTTGAGCCTGGGCTTAAAGTATCATGACCTGCTGAAATTCATGTTTGAGGTACATGGGCCAGGTGAAGACTAGGCAGGACACTGAATTTTCGAAGAACATCTTATCAATTGTTTAAGGAAAGGGACCCCCTGGGAAATTGGTCTCAAGATAAAAAGAGCTGAACAGAGCTTGCAGCTCTTTAAGAACTTTGTTCTTAAAGCACAAGAACTCTCATTCTCATTCCCACATATTCCCAAATGTAAGAATAAAACACATAGGCAAGAGGCAATTGGGATATATGTCCTGTGAAGTATGTAGGGAGAGGAAAAGGAATGACAGGGCACAACTGGAGTTTAATTTGGCAAGGGATGCTAAGAATAATAAGAATTTTGGTCAGAAAATGAAGATTAAAAAAATTGTATCTGATGAATAGAATAGGCAAACTCTTAACAATTGACAAGAGGAAGGCTGACATACTCTACAATATTTTTTATTCTGTTTTCAAAGGTGCTATCTCTTCCCACATCTTAAGTTCCTTAATGTTAAGGTAGGGACAGGACAACAAGCAAGTTCAGATTTGAGTCCATGTGGGTCTCCTGAACATGCACAAGTGCATTCCAAAGTCTTGAGGAAGTTTTCTGATGTATTTGCCAAGCCACACATTCGAAAAATCATGACAATCATATGAAATCTATTCTTTCTTGCTAATATGTAAAAAATCCTAAAAATCTGGAAAATATTTAACCTGCCACACAACCACAGTTCCCTGTTAGCAAAATAGCTTGTTTCTCTCTGTTTCTGTCTTGCACAGTATTGAAGAAAATAATTATTTAGAGCCCAGGAAGGAATTTGTACTATGCAATACTGGTTTGTATCCTTCTGAAATGGTTTCCCTAAATACTTAAAGATTTATTATAATGGATTGGAAAAATTAATTACAAGTTTTTCAATAGATACTAAAATCTCTCTACAGGAAAATGTAATCTCCTTTAATTAAAATAAAAAAAAAAAAAGAAAAAGAAAAGTAAGAAATAGACAAATCTAACCACCTGCTTCAAGCTTATCTATATTGAAATATTCCACATGTTCCAGTCAAACTGCTGTGTTTGATTTTGGGTTTGTCATACCCATTCAGTGTTTCCCTCTGCTGACAAAATGCTTGATAGAATCAGTGTTTCATTTGTGTCGTACTTTTCTTCTCTCCTAAGGTCTAGTCATCCTGAAGCTGGAGTACAGCTACAATGATATAATGCAGACTTCAGCACCCTGAACTACTGCAAGGCATTAGTGTATCCCAGAATTTATGAGCTGGCTGAGGAGCATCTGTTATAAAGAAGAATGTGGTTTTGTGGCACCCAAATGACAGCCAGATCACACCTAACGCTGCAACTCCACTGAACAGTAAATGAAGTTGGATCATTCTTGGATACAGGGTTTTAAAGATACATTGAAAAAGCTGAAAGAAAGTATTTTTTATTTTGGGACTGTCAGTGTTTCCTCTTAGTGGACACAAAGAAAGGCAAAAATGCTTTCCATGTCTTTCATACCTCCGAATGTCTCTAGGATCCATACATTTTAGAAACTATGTGAAAATAATTAATAACTTTATTACCTACTTGCTATAATATATACCTAGTTACAGCTGGAAAAATGAAAAAAATACAATGATGGCTTTCAAACGAAAAATATATTTTGGAATGAATAGGGGGGAAAAAAGATGAGTACCCTAGTTGTAAAAAAATGTGTATTATTTTGAATTCTTTATGGGAAAAAATTACATGCTTCAAAGCATATTGAGCAATTAAATTTTTCCTACAGCACAGGATACACCCATCACAGAAGTTATCTGCTGAGAATTTTTCATCCATTCAGATGAAGATCAGCTTTTAAATATACTCAGTAGCTCAGCTGCTTTAGTACAAGGATAAAATGAAGGCTGCCCTGCTAGTAAGTATGAAATAAGTTTCTGCAGAGAATATAAGGTTATTGGAAATCATTAAGATAAATGGGTCTACTGATTGGATAAAACTTTAATTTAGTTTAGCATCTTCTTAAAATTACTCTCAATTACTTTGCACACATAAATAACAGACGTAGAAAATAAATAAGAAAAAAAGATATGTAGGCAAAGAAAAAGTAATAGAATGAAAATAAGTAAAACAGGTTTGGAGGGGAATTAAATATATATTTGTAGATGGACTACATTAAAACAATATAACTTGAGGCTTTGAACAGGTATAATGATACCTAGAAAGCACAAAAAAAACCCCAAACAAAAAAAAAAAACCAAAACAAAAAAAACCCAAAAACCCCAAAAACACCCCCCCAAAAAAAAAAAAAAAAAAAAACAAAAAAAAAAAAAAAAACAAAAAAAAACAAAACCAAAAAAAAACCAAAAAAAAAAAAAAAAAAACCCAAAAAAAAAAAAAAAAACAAAAAAAAAAAAAACCCAAAAACCCCAAAAACCCCCCCCCAAAAAAAAAAAAAAAAAAAAACCAAAAAACAAAAACAACCAAACAAAACCAAAACCATAAAGAAGCAATAAAACAGGTGTATTACTGTTTTTGCAAGTAATTCTCCTTTAAACTGCTGAAACGGATTTAACATCTGTTTGGAGATTCCTTTGGAATTAATAAATTATTTTACTTATTTATATTAAAGTAAACTGGGATACATAATTCTAAGAAAAACAAACCCTTTATACACATACGGCGTGTTTTCTGATGTTCTTCACTGCAGTATTTTTGGTTTCATTTTTTCTGCAGAAGACACCCCATGGCCTACTCCAGATGACACTGAAAGGCAGGGACTGTTTCACTTCGATTTGACTGGGGTGACAGCTGTAGAAATGTGGTGGCGTAAGTCTAGTTTGCTGCTGTTACAGCAAGCATGAAAATGTTGAATTTAGTAATGAGGGAAACGTTAATGCAAATGCGTAAGTAACATCAGTCGTTGACACGGTAACCCTACATTTAATACAAAAATCAGGCATTACGCATCGTATCAGGGTAAGGCCATAGGATTTCAGTTTGCTGCAGGGCCATCAGCCACAAAGGAAAGATCCAAAAAATAACAGATAGTACAATACAATTATTTAGTTTGGAAAAGGCCTTTACAGTCATGAGCTCCAACACTGCTGGCTCCACCACTAAACCATGTCCCTAAGTGCCACCTTTACAGGTGTAGGTTTGCCCTCTGAATCAAAAGATGGAAAGAATGTGAAGAGCGGAAGAACAGCCATGAGCAAATTGAAAGCTGTTTTTTGCTCCAGAGACTGAGGCAACAAAGGGACCCTCATGGTTGCTATCTACTACAGGCCCCTGATAAACGGGAGCCTGTTCTTGCTTCAGCTGCAGAAGGCAGCAGGCTCCAGCCTCTTGTCCTGCTGGGAGACTTCAACCACCCAGACATCTGCTGGGAAAGTAGCACAACTAGCTTTAGGGAATCCAGGACAGTCATGGAATTCATGGTGGGTAGCTTCTTAAGCCAGGTAATAGCCTAACCAGAGGTGATGTGATACTGGATCTGTTGGTCACCAACAGAGTGAGCTAATCAGGGACACCAAGACTGGAGGCAGCCTGGGCTCCAGTGATCATGAAATTGTACAGTTTGAAGTCCTGAGGGATATGGGTCAGGCAAAGAGTAAAGTCAGACCCTGAATTTAGGAAAACAAAATTCCAGCTGTCCAAGGAGATAGTAGGACCTCCTGAGAATCTACTCTCAGGAACAAGGGAGGAGAACAGACTAGCAGATCTTTAAGGACCTCTACCATTGTTGCAACAACCAGTGATCTGGAGGCATAAGAAATCAGGCAAGGAAGGCAAGAGACTGGCATGGCTGAGTTGGGACCTGCTGGTCAAACTTTAGGGCAATAAGCAAATACACAGGAGGTAGAAGCAAGGACAGATATCCTGGGAAGAGTGTGGGTGTGATACTCAGTCGTATTGGGCTGGAACAAAGAAGCCCAAGAAGGAGCTGCAGCTGAACTGGACAAGGAATGCAAATAACAAGAAGGGTTTCTACAGGTAGGTTAGAACAGACAGAAAAGGAAGATCAAACAAGATGTACACCCACCCATGCTCCACTCCTAAAAAAGAAGGCTGTCAAATGGGCAACAACCGATGGGAAGGCTGAGGTACTCAGCAACATTTTTGCCTCAGTCTTCAATGGCAACTTCTCTTCCCACACTTCTTGAGTGGGTTGACTGAAAGACAGGAACTGAGGAAACAAAGTCCTTCCCACTGGAAGTGAAAATCAGGTTAGTGACCACCTGAGGAAGTTGATGATGGCACATGCATCTATGGGACCTGATGAGATGCATCCCAGATTCCTGATGGAACCGACTAATGTAGTTGCCAAGCCACCCTCCATGACATTTGAAAATTTATGGCAATCAGGTGAAATCCCAGCTGATTGGAAAACAGAAACATTGTACCCGTCTTTAAAAAGGGTAGAAAGGAGGACCCCGGGGAACTACTGACCTGTCAGTCTCACCTCTGTGCCTGGGAAGATCATTAACAGATCCTCCTAGAAACTGAACTAAAACACATGGAGAAGAGGGAGGCGATTTGGGACAGTCCGCATGGCTTCACCAAGGGGAAGTCCTGCCTAACCAACCTAGTGGTTTTCTATGATGGAATGACTACATCAGTGAACAAGGGAAGGGCTATAGCCTTCTGTAAGGTCTTTTACACGGTCCTACACAACATCCTCCCTAACTCGAAGAAGGAAGGACTTGACAGCTGGACTGTTCAGTGGATGAGGAATNTAACAGATCCTCCTAGAAACTGAACTAAAACACATGGAGAAGAGGGAGGCGATTTGGGACAGTCCGCATGGCTTCACCAAGGGGAAGTCCTGCCTAACCAACCTAGTGGTTTTCTATGATGGAATGACTACATCAGTGAACAAGGGAAGGGCTATAGCCTTCTGTAAGGTCTTTTACACGGTCCTACACAACATCCTCCCTAACTCGAAGAAGGAAGGACTTGACAGCTGGACTGTTCAGTGGATGAGGAATTGACAGTCACATCCAGAAGCTTAATGACTGTGTTCTGATGGGTGTTGTGACAAGTGGTGACCCTCAGGAGGGGTCTGTATTGGTACAAATGCTTATTAATGTCTTCATTAATGTCACAGATAAAGCAATTGAGTCCACGCTTAGCATGTTTGCAGATAACACCAAGCTGAGTGGTGCTGTTGACNAGAAGGAAGGACTTTACAGCTGGACTGTTCAGTGGATGAGGAATTGACAGTCACATCCAGAAGCTTAATGACTGTGTTCTGATGGGTGTTGTGACAAGTGGTGACCCTCAGGAGGGGTCTGTATTGGTACAAATGCTTATTAATGTCTTCATTAATGTCACAGATAAAGCAATTGAGTCCACGCTTAGCATGTTTGCAGATAACACCAAGCTGAGTGGTGCTGTTGACACTCCTGAAGGATGGGATGCCATCCAGAGGAGCCTGGACAGGCTCGAGAAGTGGCCCATGGGAACATTATGAGGTTTAACAAGGCCAAGTGGTGGTTCTGCACCTGGGTCAGGGCAACCCCTGGTGCAGAACCTGTTCATCCAGGCTGGGGATGAACAGATCGAGAGCAGCCCTGCCCAGAAGGCCTTGGGGGTGCTGGGGGTGAGAGCTGGACATGAGCCGGCCATGGGCACTCCCAGCCCAGAAAGCCAAGTGTGTCCTGGGCTGCATCCAAAGCCCTGTGGGCAGCAGGGGAGGGAGGGGATTCTGCCCCTCTGCCCCACTCTGGTGAGACCCCACCTGCAGAGCTGCCTCCAGCTCTGGGGTCCCAGCACAGGAAGGACATGGAGCTGTTCGAGTAAGTTGGGAAGAGGCCCACGAAGATGATTAGAGGGATGGAGCACCTCTCTTTTGAGGAAAGGCTGAGAGAGTTGGGGTTGTCCAGACTAAAGAAAAGACGGGTCTGGGTTGACCTTAGAGCAGCATTTAAGTACCTGAAGGGGGTTTATAAGAACACTGGAGAGGGACTTTACAAAGGCATATGGTGCTAGGACAAGGGAGGGATGGTTGTAAACTCAAAGAGGGTAGATTTTACTTGCTGTTCTGTCTGTATTTTTCTCGACATTTAGACACTCCTACATTTCTATAGCATTTTGTCACTTAATTTTCAATAGTAGTTGATAATCACAGTAAACCCTGTGTTTCTCCTTCAGAAATTTAAAAACATCTTGGTACACTTCCTAGAAAACAATCTTGGCTCCAAGTCCTTTTTTTGTTGTTTCTTTAATTCCTTATTTCTGGTTGGGTTTGGAGCTTCCAGTATTCTTCTTACTGTTTATTCTCTAAATGTCCCTTTGTTGGAATCACTATTAAAGTCATGAGTAAGAAGTAATGAGGTACTCTAGGATGTGCTGAAAAAGTCCATTGACTTTGATAATTCCTAATTCTAATATATAACAATTACGCTTAATGAAGATTAAAAAATTAATGTAATACATTTTCTAGTGCTTTTCCCAGTCAAAATTTCATAGCTTCTGACATTCTGCTTGGGAAAATATTAAATGGATTGATATATTCAGCTATCAAAGAAGTGTTTCCTAGTACTCAAATATTTTAATTTTCCAGCTGCTCAAAAACTAATAAACTCCCTCTGGTGCTTACAGTGCACCTTGACTGCTATTAAGATTTCTAACTGCATCTCCCTCATTTTCATGGCTAATTTATACATATTTATCCATCTTAATTTTTTCCTTTATGCTACTTTCTCCATTCTGATGATAATTTTATGCTGTTTGCTAACCTTCTTAGAGTTTAATTACCTCTGTCTTATAATGAGATGTCTAGGGTTGAAGAGATTTCCAGTAGTCAAGAGAGCTAGGGAGCTAAAAGAAAAAGAATAATTACTGTATTATTCCAAGTTGTGATGTTCTGTTTATGAATATTACACATCAAAATTATATTAAGATCATCTATGAAGCTGTCTAAAGCATCAAAGTTTTAAAAGTATCTTGTCTTGCAGAAAAACCAAAGCAAAGAAAGTTTGAAAGAATCGTGTTTATCCTTGAATAGCAAATATGTGAAGTTTGAAATTGAATGGCTAATGCAATTCCTAATTCAATACTGTTCTGTGTCCCTGCTACAGAACATTTTCCATTAACCTACATCCCATCATGTTCTGACCATACCTAAAGAGATCTGCCACACAGTGACATCTCTGCAAAGTTAGCAAAGGAGTCATTACTCCTATCAAGTGTGTGACTTCATTTTGAGAGTTTTCTGGCATTTAGTTCACAGATCTTCCTCCTGTAAGTCAATACAAAATTGATAAGTAGTAAGATTCATCTGATCCTGGAAAAATTTTGCAATCACTTACTAAGTTCTAGCCAGAGAAGATCATGTTTATCATAGAAACGATGCTGTCACAATCTTTCTAAACCATGATTTCACTCTATCTTCATGATATAAATTTTCTTTCAACTGGAAACTAAAAATTGACTAACAGAAATATAAATGAGAATGGCTAGTGAAATCAGTTATGCCATGCTGTGTGATTAAGAAAAGTCTAATAAAACTAGCTTTTGAACTGCTGATGAAGACACAGTTCTGTTTAAGTCAGGGGCTATAGCCTCAAACCTTTATTTCCAAATGATATTAAAAATCTTTTTCTGCTGTTTTCTGTGTGGAAATGTAGTTAAACGCCCTTCAGAAAAAGAACTGCATTTTGCTATGCACATACAAAATATCATCTATCAATGTAACATTTTTCATTTGTGTGGATGAATTCAGCCCTATTTGTAATTGGATTGTTACATCTTTACTATCTATAGGTCTGTGTAGGAGAGACATACCTACAAAAAGTAGGAAGACAAGCAAAGAGAAATGAGAATTTGAAATATGACGGCAAGGATTCACCAGTCTCTATCTTTTACGAATTATTTTATCTTAAAATAACTTGGGGTGGAGTTTATTTTTCTTATATAACTTTTATTTGAAGACGCCTCTGAAAGTGTCATCATCTGTGCTGTGGAACGTTTTCTAGAGGTGTCTATGAAAGCAAACATCTTTGGGATTTGCTATTCTGCCTTCTCCTTCCTATCATCCACACATCATCAGCAAAGCACAGATATCCCCTATTTGTCTGATTTTGATGCATATATTAATTTTTGGTGTTAAGAATTACTCCTACCTTCTCAGGTCATCCTTGTTTAACTGAATATATCACCATGTATTTAAAATACCCAAAATGAACTTTTCCAACATCATTCTTTCAGGATTTTTGTTGTTGATATTATCGTTCTGATAATAAACAGAACTGCTTAGCTTTCAGTGTAAGTCCCCTTCAATACCAAATTTTATTTTTATAAGGTTTAGTTCAAGGTATATACTGAATACATAATTTTTAAGTTTAGTAAATTCTGTCAGTCATTCAGATTTGAATTTTGAATTTTGGGGACTAGAGGGGATAAATATGTGTTAGGAACTAAAATCAGAACACAATATTTATTTCTCCATTTGAAAACAAAACAGAATTTCAATTAAAGTCTTTCAGGGCAGAAAACTAGTTAATTAAATGCGCTACATTTCTTAATCATCAGTGCAAACTCTGTAAATTAAACAGAATAACTAAAAAGGAAAAAAAAAATATATAGTTTCCAAAGCTGGATAATACTTCATGTTGCAAATGGTGCATGCGTAAGACTTTTATTAGGCATTTAATATAACTGGATCCTACTGTTCCATCTGATCACTACCAGTTAAATAAAGGATGTTAATGTTAAGACTGACTGCTTAATTAGCACTGTTTGCTTTATGATGAGATGCCAGCCTACCAGCAGCAAATGAGTTGTGAAGATGATATTTAAATAAAACAATTAGGTTGTCTCATAAAGCTTTGAGGCTGACACTTAGGCAGGTTCTCATGGTCATAAAAACTCTGAATACACAAAGGCAGAGCACACACAATGTGATCTAGTCATGAGATATATACTTTAACCAAAAATTGTTTTTGGAAACATGTTTGGGAATTTTTATGATACATCTGAAGGTGAATTAAACACACATTAGTGCTTAAATATAAAAAAAAAAAAAAAAAACAAACCAAAAAAACCTAATGGTGTCTTGGGCTGAATTGGACCACATGAAGCTGTTTGACATGGAGTCTACCCAGATGTGTCAAGGTTTCCTTATATACACTTCATAGAATCAATTATAGAATCATAGAATGGCTTGGTTTGGAACAGACCTTAGAGATCATCTCATTCTCACTCCCCTGCCATGGGCAGGGACACCTTTCATTAGACCAGGCTGCTCAGAGCCCCATCCAGCCTGGGCTTTAACACTTACAGGGATGGGACGTTGTCGCAGGCTGCCTCTTGACCCGGATAGCGGGCACCTGTGGCAGAATGCCCCTGCAGTTGGGGGACTGCGATCCTCGTGGTCAGGGGGCTGTTTCCCCTCTAGCGCGCGGTCTCCGCGGGCGTCACGCGTCCTCGGTCATCGGGCGAACAGAAGATTAAGACACCAGGAGGTGAGGTCCAACCAGCAGCTTTATTAACACAACTAGCTCCTGGGAGAAACTCTGAAGAGTTCCACCATGCACAAGGTTTTTGTTAGAGGGGAGGAGTAGGGGAGGAGCGAGCTACCGACCAACCAGCAATAGGGAACGGGGAGGAACCGAGGACAGGACAACCAATTACCGCAACTCAGGGGAGGATTCTACTTAGGCTGACCAACCAGGGACTGAGTAACAATGAATCTTCTGGAAGGAGCGGCGGGGCTACTCC
>VWZT01009678.1:29775-47604 GCA_013397055.1 Pachycephala philippinensis
TAAGGTATGTCCTACCTAAGCTAAAGACAGAAATAGTTTTTTCATGCTGACTGGTTTTCAACATTGTTTGTCCGGGTGTTCTTTTTTGGGTTTGTTGAAGTTTTTTTCTTGGTGTGTATTTTGGATTTGTTTTGTTTTGGTTTGGTTTTTGTTTGTTATTAATTCCTACTCTTAATGTCTTTCAGCACATGTTCATATTGCTGGCAGAAATGAGTTTGTAGCTTTTGTCATCATACCTGGCTAAACCTAAAACACACTTGTTACTACACCCATAGCACAGAGGCAATTCCAACTAGTTGTCTGTGGGACTTGGAACACTACTCAGGTATGCTAAGCTCCACACCATTACAGTTTCCTTGACAATAACCTTGCATTGAGGTATCATTAAAGTGTGTGGTGCAGACATACTCTCAGTATATTGCTCTCAGAGCACACCTCAGTTTGTTTGGTATGAACTGAGGATCACTAAAAGGAAAAAAAAAAAAAAAAACTAAAACAAACTAACACAACAAAATGTAAGCAATGAAAGGTATGGAACACATTTATTTCACTGAGAGGTGTGAAACACTCTAATCAGGAATCCTAATCCCAATATTTATGTTGCTCTTAGATTGCTCCACACACACACCACATTCCTTTGAGGAAATACAAGAATTCCAAATGTTTGTTTCCTGTTCAGGGCTAGCAGATAAAATTAAATTACATGTGGGATATTTCTTCACTTGACTTGTACATACTCTTGTTGTCATCCTGTATGTGAAGTCGCAAACCAACAACAATAGCAAAATTTTCTTTTTGCTGGTATAGCAATCCAGAACAGAATTATTGGCATTATGTCCCTCAAAAAGCTGAGTATGTTTTGACAAATACAGCTAGGTTTTCCCTTTATAAAGGAAATCTGGATTTTTTTTTTTTAATTTGATTGTTTTTATGTCTAATAGCCTGTCTCTACTTTTGTTTGCAAGTGCTGCCTTAGTCAATCCTCTAAGAAAAAATTTCCCACATGAACATTGTGATCTGTATAATAAATAACAATTTTATACGTTTGTATTGAAGTAAAAAAGGAACTGATTTTTGAACTAGTTAAAGCGTGCAATAACAACAGGCACAGAATTTTGGAAATAAAAGGTTTGGCTTTTATACATAGTATCTTTCTAGCACCGTACTCAATTAAAGTTACGTTTCTATTAAAATGTGTGAATACAAAATGACAGAAGCTGTGATCTTTTGAAAAAAATCTTAGGAATGGACTTTTTCTAACCTTACCTTATTTGCCTTTTAGCTTTAGCATCATTTTAGAAACATAAAAATTATGTTTTTTCAATACCTCAATTTGTAGTACGTAGCAACTGCAAGAGAACGCTTGTTAGAAAAGTTTGATGACTACCAGAACTAGGATATACTCTGTAAGAGGTGGGAACCAGTGGTCAGATGGGATCCACTCTTGGCTCCTTAGTTTCCAAACCACCTTGACATTAGCCTTGAGGCTTCTCTACCTGATGACAACTTCCTGCACAACACCTGTCACACAGAAATTGTCTTTAAGAACCTATGCATTTTTGTCTGTTACCTTGCTGATTTTACCTTCCTTCTTGCCACGTATCTGTGTGGTGGATAGGTGCAGGTGAAGGGGGCATTTTACCACCACAGATTTATAAGTGTTACACCTTTCCACTAGCAATTGGCAGTCACAAAAATTTACTTTATTTTTCTACCATTTCAGCGGCTCAAAAGGAGTGGTACCAGAGATGACGATGCCATTCACTATTTCATATAAATTTTTTTTTGTAGATAGTCACTTATTCAGCTTTCTTTTGCTAGGTATGATTGATCAGAGGCTCTTTCTTGGCTGGAAAAAAACCCTCTTTGAGCTCTGCTCAAGAATGTGTGCAAGTAAATTGTATTCCTTTGTTGCTCACAATATGCTAAATTTCCCAATTTATGGACAATAAATCCAAGAGTTTCAGCCAAATACAAGTTCATACTGAGGAGAAAGTCATGCTAAAGACAAGTGCCATGAAACCTTCACAAAAGTGAATCCACCAAACCATTTCAAGTCAGGCTGTCAGATTTAGGGCACATTCTCTCTTCCAAACAGTCTCCTGACTGCGGGACGATTAAAGAAGTAGCTGCAACCTTCCTTTCCATTTTATCCATTCTTACTGTTCTTTGCCAAGGTTAGAAGAAATTAAATTTTAGGTGTTCATATTTCTTCCTAGACACATATTGTCACCTATTATTATATCTTAGTGCTGTGTGGAACTTTTGAAGTAATTTAGCTTTCTTAAGGGCAAAAACATTTATACAAAAGCTAATCTTTAATTATATAGCATTTTAAGCAACTGCCTGAAGCATTACGTATCTAATTGATCGTTAGTTCCCTTTGCTCACCATCAGAGACTAGAACAGCTGCCTCATTGGTCTGCAGATCCAAGCAGATTTTAACTTCAGGACCAAAAAATTAAAAGGATGAAGAGAAAACAGTAGAAAGCCATTAAAATCCTCATATGGTCTAAAAGCTTGTTATTTTATGTGTAAAAATTTTGGTGGTATAATGGCATTAATATTATAATCGCTATCCAATTACCAGCAAAATGCCAGTGTGTTGCACCATACACTTCTGATATGAGCACAATCCTCTCAAAACCTGCACCAATGCTTTCTGGTAAACTGAGGTGATGACACAGTCATCTGTTTTCTTCTGGGTGCCAACCTGCATTTCCCAGAGCAGCTAACATCAAGAGTCAATGTTCCAGCCCTTTTCAGGGCATCGCCTTGCACACAGTGGGCCACGAATGTGCTTGCAGTCATATCTTCTTCTGTTCCTCTCTGTAACTTTCATACAGTCCTTATTTCAACTTAATTTCAACTCATCTCAAAGGAGTTTCTCTAATGCAACAAACTTTTTTTTTAAATCACAAATGCACTTCTGTCTGAAATTCTTCTCAATTATCAGATGACTTTTCCACTCTCATCCTAGCATTCATAACCGTGGTAGTAACACTTCTAAGTGTAGATAAAACCTAGGTTACTTACAGCCAGATAGTACAATGAAGAAGTTCTCACTGAGTAAACATATTTGAATGTTTAGATCTAGAATAACACATCTGTCCTTTCACCTATCCACTGTTGAAAAAATTGAGGGTCTGCTTCTGGCATTGCTACAGAAGTCAGTGAGTATGGGATTGTGACCCATCAGTAAGTGATCTCTAAGCCTATAACAGCTTTTGCTAAGATGTGTAAGATGCCTGCATAATGAGTGATAATGGAGTGGAAGGACAGAAATATCACAGTTAATGCAGTGCACCAAAATCCTACTTCAGCATGGGAAGAAAAAACTGAAACCGACAGTAGAAACTAGATTTGTACAAGCATGAAACAGCTGTTTAACTCTCTTGTAATATAGGCAAGAGATATGAACATGTAATGTATCTGCAGTTTCCCTCAAAAAGTTATTCTTCCATATGATTATATCAATACATTGTTTTCTTTTCTCAGTCTTTATTTTCTGGAACCAAAGACGACCGTTCTAAAATATTCAGGTTAATAATACAGGATACATTGCTATAAAGTATGCTGTTTATTCTGCTTTTATTTACTTTTTTATTAACTAAGACTATGGGATATATTCTGTTTAGACAATATATTCAAAGTTTAGGGGAACTTTTTCTGCAAAACCAGTTTAGATCCACTGCATGAAGACTGGAGCAGACACAAGAAGGTCACACAGAGAACTGTGGTTTCTCAGTTGTGTGCAAATGTTCTCCATGAGGCCTTACCAGCTGGTAAGATGTAATGTGTCGGTGATTGTGGCATGGACCCAGACCGTCAGGGAATCTGAATCAACTTTATTGAAAGGGATACACCGGTTTTATAGACTTACACAACATATCACACATTGCCATGTCAGCAGCAGACCTTCTGAACGTCCTCCTATTGGGTCAGCTGCCTGTCAGCTTCTGGCAGGCTCCTCCCCCCAGGGTCTGGTGGAGACAAGGCTCTTGGTGCCACCACGTGCTTCTTTGTCGTGTCATGGCATTCTGCAGGCACATCCCACAGCCCGCAGTTCAATTCCATCCCATCTCCTCCATAGTAATGGGAGAGAATGAACAGACAAGGAATGGAACAGACAGTTTTCCTTTATTCTTCATGGAAAAATCATAGATTGATGAAATACTTTGGTTGGAAGGGAACTTAAAAGGCCACTTAACTCCAATTCCCCTGGGACACCTTGGAAGGTGTCCACTAGACCACATTGGTCAAAACCCTATCCAGCCTGGCCCTGAACACTTCCAGTGATGGGGCAGCCACATCTCTGGGCAACGTGTGCCAGGGCCTTACCACTGTCACAATAAAGAATTTCTTCCTAATATTCAATCTAAACCTACTCTCTTTCACTTTGAAACCGCTCCCCCTTGTCTTGTCACTACATGCCCTTGTCAAAAGTCCCTCTCCAGCTCTCTTGTAGGCCCCTTCAGGTACTGGAGGGCTGTCCTAAGCTCTCCCCAGAGCCTTCTCTGCTCCAGGCTTAACAACCCCTAACTTACAACCTGTCATCATAGCAGAGGTGCTCCAGCCCCTTCTAATTATCTTCTTGGCCTTCCTCTGGATTAGGTCCTGCAGATCCATGTCCTTCTTATGCTGGAGCCCCCAGAGCAGTGTGCAGTAATGTAAAAAGATGTATTTCATCTGTGCAATACAGCAATAAATATATATAAGACACGGGCTTCTAGTGTGAAACATCTACATATATATTTTTCCATATGTGTACTTTTCCCTGACAAATAACTTCAAGCATCATTCTAAGAAATTCACAGGATTTTGCTACATATCTTGGCAACCATCTTCATAGCATATATTACCAATTTCTTATAATTTTAATTTGTAAACATCACTAAAACCCACTTTCATGATGATGAGCATGTGTACAATTTTGAAAAAGTATATGTGATGTGACTTTCATGAGTATTTTCATTCATTACATGTATTCCGTATATGAATTATAGGATATAATGCCAGCTCACTTATGAGGATGCAGCTGAAACCTATAATATACAAACATAGTGTAGTCAACAAAATCCAAAAGTTCTGTAAGAAGGATCTGTGAAAGATTCCTGAAGATTTTGTCAACTAATGAAGATTTCTTGACACCCCTGCAAAAGTGGAGGACAAAGACAGATAAGTAACTGTTGGCTGTGAAGTTACAATGCATACCTATAGAATTAAGCTTTTCCTTCTAGAATTATCTGTTGCATGATTCCAGCCTCAGGAGAATTACAACAGTTAATAAACACAAATGGGCTGAAAACTTCTCTCAAATCTGTACTTGTATTGGAGCATAGAGGCTGCTTTTAAAGCAAGAACTCATGTTACTTATGTGTTTAAATGTTGTCAGGTGACCAAATCCTTTTTAGTGTAATTAGCTTATTGTGGCTTATCATGGTACCTCTATCACTTGTAATCTTTCAGATTCACAAGAATGACAGTTAATTCATTTTTATTTACATTTCTCTGACACATTACCATGTAATTCCCAGACAGGTCTGGGTGTTTCTTTCAGTAATGATAAATTTTAACTTTATAACCTACTATTTGTAAGCAGGCGCTATAACATTTATTTTATTAAAAAAGGAAGAGGATTTTGTCCACCTCAACATCTCCCATGCTTATACTGAAGCCCCAGATTTTCCATGAAGCCCCATGATTTTATCATGGTACTTACTCTTTTCTGAAATAAAAAAGCATGATGTCTTATGAATGCATTTCCCCCGTCATATCAGTCAGTTGTGCTCCCTGATTATATAGTCAGTGCTTTCTTTCACATTTTGCATTAAGTAGTCATTAATGCTCTAATTTTACTCTGTTCTTAATTTTGGTTTTTATCCAGAAAGGCACTTAAACATGGGCTTATTTGCCTCACTTCAATGAAAGTACTTATGCACTAGTTACGTCCTTGCTGGAACAGGACCTTCTGGTTATAAGCTTTCATTTTTAATCCAGTTACAATTATGAATAATTTATCTCTTTTAATTTATCATTCACTTCTGGGACTCTAAATATGTAAAATACTTCACAGACTCCTGTTTCTTTGAGAATAAACACAGGTTGCTTCTCCTTTTTTATAATACATGGATTTATTGGCTAGACAAAACAAATACAAAGTGTCATTTTCATTGAATTATTTAATAAAGGCATAAATAAATGAAAGGAAACATTTTTCTTTGATCATCAAGTGGATATGCAGCTCAAGAGACTAGAAACATCCAAGCATAGATTTGAGTATGACACATGATGTACTGACAGCAATTCATTATCATTTCAATAGCATCCTTGTTACCATCTTAACTGCTTGGCACAAATTCGAAGAAAGTTGAAGGCCTTTACCCAATTTATAGAGGACATGTCAACATCAAAAGTCCACCAAGACAACAGCTGATCATTTCAGGAGACAGTCCAAGAGCCTAATGTTTCACTTTTCTATTCATTGCTTCTGAGTGCAGTCAACAACTATAAATGGACTGAAAGAGAGAAGGAAGAAAATAGTAGTAGGTAATATTTACTTTTTTAATCCTTAAAAAGAAACTCATTGAGGATACTTCTAAAATTTCCTATCTGAATTTATCTTTGATTAAAAAAGCACAAAAGCTTATCTTTCCTTTTTTTCTCTTCAAGAGAGCAGATGTGCCTTACTCTTAACAGACTGCAAACAATGCAGCTTGCATGGGACAGATAAGTTAGATTCTAAACAAATGTTTTAGACACTGACATGCTGTAAGTCTCATGAATTTCTTAGAGAAGAAATGCTATATTTAAATATTTAGCCTTCCTTTTATGCATACAGAATAGATTAGAGTCATTAAAGATTCTGCTCTCTTTTTAGGCTTCAAGGTTGCACTTGGAGAACATTTTGTGAGAAGAATGCACCCAGAGGTCATGATTGGTAACTGCAGTTCTAAAAGGCCAGGTATTGAATCCCTCATTTGATGAGGGGCAAGATGCCCAAATGGGTTCAGACGCTTCATCCCAAGGGAGCTCCGCCTCTGAGGCGGATCCTGAGGCAGATCCGGAGGTCGAGACCACTGTTTAGACACGCTCCCTGGGAGGCGTCTGGACCGCGCCCCTGCCCTCTCCTCCAGAACCTTCTCAATCCCTGACTGGTTTGTGTAAGCTGTTACCTCCCCTTGTTCTCCCCCTTTGGTTGTTGTACCCTTGACCCCTCCTCCTTTGACACCCCGGATTGGTTGCTGGCATGCACCTCCCCTTTCCCACCCCCTTAACAAAACTCGTGTCTCCGGCTGAGCTCTCCGGAGTTCCCGTCCAGGTTCCGTAGATAAAGGGTCTGTGGGGACTCTCGTCTCTCGCCTTCACCTCGTATTTTCTCCCTCCAGCATCGGAAAAGCGCCACTGCCGAGATACCTCACTAGAGAGGATTCATCCCTCTACCCCGGCTGGCCAGAGGCTGACGGGTCGTCGGATCCCTGACGGACTGGGTATTCTGTGGCAGTGCCCCTCGCTATCCGGGTGAAAGAGGGTGCACAGCGACACTCATTCCTTTGTGTATTGTTTGAAGTCTACATGAAATCGTCTAGAAACTAATGCAGACCTGTACAGAACATTTCAGTTATGGTGATGCAGTCTTCCCAAAATGTCATTGCTGAGTAAGGATGATTGAAGCCCCAGACATAACAATAGGTTTACTTTGGGGAGTTTTTCTGTTTTATTTGAACTTCAGGGAGGATTTACTGCCCATACAAACTGCCAGCTCAAAGGAACATTTACAGTGACGGAAGATCCACTGAGGTCTGACTGGTTTCCATGAGAATAAGAAAAACAATGCAGTAACACACAGTCCAGAATTCAGTACATGTCACACAGATGAATTTGGTATCCTTTGTCTACTGCTGCATAGATATGAAGTGTTTTAATTTTCGTATGTCATATGTTCCTATAAAATCATGTGCTAAAGAGACAGATTGAGTTTAACCTATCCTCAAAGATGTTGGGCACATAATGTGGTATGTGTCAACAGTGAAATTCAGGCTTCTTGCATTTCAGCAACACGATAGGCCCGTTGGCCTTCTTTCCTTTCTACTTCTTAATTAATTAATTAATTTTCTTTATTTATTCATTTTTTCTCCAATAACTTTTGCAAAATTCTCAAAAAAGTAACTGATCATGTCCTCTGGTGAATTATCTATAAATTGCTTACATAATAATGTGCTTTGTAGACTAGCCATGTACTACAATGATGGGAGGAATTTATCTTAGTATAAAGACTTCTGATTTTTATTTATTTATGTGTTTATTTACAATTGAATATTGTCTCTATATCCCATTCTCAAACTCACAAAAACATCAATTTAGCCATTCATTATCAATTAAATATTTAACAAAACTTATAATATCCCATCAAGCATTTGTACTCCAAATTAAGCATGTTTCTAGACTGTATCTGCTGCAACAAAGGGGAAAAAAAGGCTATCCTTCAATTCTTTGAGTCTGTTTATAAGAGGAGGCTAAATGATGTAAATATAATAAAATGATGATTCAGAATCAGAAAAGATTCACTCTCACTACTCCTGTCCCCAAGAACAGTGAGCTAATATTCAAAGTTATGACCATGCAATTATAATTTAAAGCCTGCTGGATACACTTATTTAATTTCCTATAAGTACAAATTAAAATTATATACAGATACATGCAAGGTTAATTTCATAAGAAAGTAGATGTCTAGTCAAGGACATTTGAAATTTAAAATAATTTTAACTAGTCTCTCAAAAGAAGTTGTCAGGGGGACAGTGTTATTACTGAATTAGATTTTTCACATGGGTATAGAGCTCCCACAACATACAGAAAAGGTTTAGTCTTTGTTATATTTATTATGTTGGTAAATCAGCTCTTTAGAGATAGACATGACGTTTTCATCACTTGGTGAAGTGAAAGATTTCAGCCTGGGCTTGGTTGCTGGACCTATAACATCAAGAAAGTTAACAGGTATAGAATGCATGAGGTGGGATTTATTTCCCCTGAATGTCTATTTGTATAAGTCCTGTAAAAGGTAATCGTAGAATTTAGGAACCATCCTTTTATCAGACAGTTTGTGAAGGCATAAACTCTGCCTTGGGGAGATATCAGCTTATTGTAACTTCTATTTCAATTTATTATAAACTAATTTGTGAACAAAGAGCATTCTGAAGATTCAGTGCCTGTTACACTTTTTAAGACATCAAAAATAGTATGAAAATTCTTTGAAAATTTACTGTTCTTGCTGTGTAATTCTCATAAGAGAAAGCCAAAGTTTTTCAGAGCTATTTAAGAATGTGCTTGGCTGTGTAATTTTTCTCCTTTCACAGCCGGAAAGGAGAAAACCAGGGTTTTTACCAGAATTTTATAAACCAGAATTATTCTTCCATTAGGAAAAAAGCATGTCAATTTTATTGAGTTTTACTATATTTCTTCTCTTTCTCTATTTACATTCAGTCTTTTAAAATGTTAGGTCTTACTGTAAGTAATTAGAGACTCAACATGAAGTAATTTGACTGTAGTTTTCAAATTTTATGTAAGGATCAGACCCTCGCTCCTTACTCTATGCTTGACGACATTGGAAGTATAAGGTGCTTATTTAGTGACTGATAATTCAATGTCAGGTTTCCAAATCTAATTTGCAGTTATGGATTGTTAGTAAATTTAGAGTGGATTATGAGCAAGTTCTTAGTTAAAGAGGTTTAATATTTACTATTTTTGAAAGGGATGCTTGATTCTGTGCAGGTCATCAAACATGTCTGATCTTAGAAACAGGCAATACCAAAAAGAGAAAATGGTATGTGTAGCAAAGAAAGAATATGGACTCATCTGATTGCAACCTCCTGAGTTGGAAGAGACTCAGAAGGATCATTGAGTCCAGCTCATGACCCTGCACATGACCATGTGCCTGAGAGTATTGCACAAATGCTTCTTGAACAGGCTGGGTGCTGTGACCACTGCCCCGGGAGGGGAGCCTGTTCCAGTGTCCAACCACCCGCTGGGGGAAGAAGCTTTTCCTGATATCCAACCTAAACCTCCCCTGAGCCAATTTCAGGCCATTCCCTTGCATCCCGTCACTGGTCAATAAAGTGAAGAGATCAGTGCCTGCCTCTCCTCCTCCAATGAGGAAGTTGTAGACTGAAACGAGGAAGTATGATCCTTGTATAGGTGCCTCCTCATAGCTTTGTACATATTGCTGTGGTTTGTGATTTGGGATCCAACGACAGCTGAACATAAGTGCTGGCTAGAGGTCTTGCTGAATATTTGAAGTGACTAGTGGCTAGACTAGTGGCAGACAATTTGTATAATGCTGGCCAAATATTCTTGTTCAGCAACAGATATTCTGAGAAATACCCATTTTTAATCTGGGTATATTCCACTGATTTCTTGGCAGTGATAGCAGTGTTGGCAGTGTTCTCAAGGGAGAGAGTGTCGACACAGACTAGGTCACAGTCCTCAAGAGTCTCTGAGTACAAGAATGTGCTCTGTGTCATTCAGTATTTTGTATCACAGAAGACTTCTCTGGTGGCTCTGAAGAGGTGATGCGATACTGAACATCAGAGAACATGCTTCTATCTCCATCTACGTTCCCACACAGCTTTTTATGTTCCATCTGTAATTTGCGTCAGCCTCTCAGATCCCCAAGTAACCTCCATAAAAAATAGGTGAAAGTTGTGACCGGCCTCTGACGTCCCTGTTTGCCCTAAGAAAACCCAGTGAACTCTGAACTGATGGACAGATAGCAAGCATTTGTAAATACAAGAGTAGCTCTCTAGTACCTCCTGGAGCCATTGGCTTTACTTTCATGCTGGTGTTTTAAATTGTGTTTCTTTTGTGATGGTAATTTATCTGTTTCACCAAGGCTAACGTCTGTGCTCATCATCAGTAATAGTCCAATCTAATTCTGCATTCGCATAACTGGTAATTGGTACAGGCACTGTTCTCATCATCGGGTTGGAAAGTATTAAGAATTCAAAAATCTGATTTCATTTTGCAGCAAAAAGTTCAAGAGTTGCAGCTGATGGCAGCAGCTATATCTGAATGAAAGACAGTGGGAAAGAACTGCATATGCTTCCTTCACCTCTCATTTTTGTCTAGCCAAATAGTGCTAAAACAAGATGGAGAAAGTGACCTTTCTTATGTAGATTCCAACTATCATGACAGCTTAAACAAATTAGTGACTACTGTACTTCTGTTATGTTGTTTTAAACAAGTTAGTTTATACAGTGATCAGCAAATTAAAAACAGCTTCCTTTTTTTCTCTTCACCTCATAGATGTGAATAATGTCTCAAGTGTCTTATAGCAAAGCTATTTTCCCAAGTATGATTCTATTTTCTGCTACACCTGTCTTTAAATTCTTGAGATAAACCTTTTTCACTTAAACCCTATGTTTAAGGATTAGAAAAATTGTATCTTATTGATTTACTACTGATATATGGCATAAATTATTTCTTTTCCTATTAAGATTATTTTATTCTAATTCATGGCTGAAAAGTCTGGATTATCTTTAAATCAGTATGCCGAATCAGTAGGAAAAACATAAACTCATCCAAAGAAAGAAATGTGGAATTACATTAAACAGAAGTGGAATTTGCCAACTTGATTTCAAAATGAAAAAGCATGGCTGAAAATACTTTTGATGGTTACATAAAGTTTGCTGAAACCTTTTCAGATTCACAAGTGTCCTCACCTTCCAGCTAAAAAGCAATCAATTTCCATCCTTTTTGAAATCAAACAGAATCTTTACTGTCTTTAGCAAGAAAATAATTAATTATACTTTTCTTTATCATTTAAAGGCTTTCCCACACTATCCACACAGCCTTTGAACAAATTAGGTAAAAACTCCTAATGTTTAGAAGTGATGGATGCTTTTCTTCTTGAAATTCCATGAACTATTATATATAAAGGATAACAATTCAATGAACATTAACTATGGGAAAATATAAACACAATAAATACATGAGCTCTTTAGGTCTGAACAGAAAATTTTTGTTTTAAGCATTATTAAACAAAAATAGTTTCTGAATCTCATTCATTTGTTTATGCTATAGGTTTGGGATTTTTTGGTGTTTTGACCG
This sequence comes from Pachycephala philippinensis, assembly GCA_013397055.1. NCBI lineage: Eukaryota > Metazoa > Chordata > Aves > Passeriformes > Pachycephala > Pachycephala philippinensis. The sequence continues at coordinate 41,878 of VWZT01009678.1, forward strand.
ATTTCAACAAAGATGCATAATCACATTATCCTTTTACTCTATACTGTTACGTTACAGTCATATTTAGAGATGAGATTAAATGAAAAGGCAGAACACTTATCTTGAATTGATAATTTGTGAGAGTATAGCAAGCATCAGAGAAGAGCATGTTCAACAATTGCAATATTCTGTAAAAAATATATTGTTTTATCAAAATAGATATGAATTGACCAGGTGGACCTGATTTCACTGAGTGAAAATATAGAAGGTAGAAAGGATTTAAATGAGAGAACGGTTCATTTTTTTTCCTGATAGAAAGCATGAAGTGATTATCTTACACTTATTATTCAGAAAAACACTTTTGTATCAAAAACTTTCTCTGTAAAAAGTGTTGCTAAGTATGGGCAATTTTTCCATCTCTCTTTATTCTCTTGCTTCCACTTCCACTGTCACTCCTGCTTGGGCCAATTAATTCCCTTGAATGAAATTTGTTTCTGAGTTTCATTAAAAAATATTGGTGTGAACCAATAATTTGGCATACAAGAAGCGTTTTTCTGCATCTGTCATAATTTTATGTCCACCTGAACTAATATGATTATTTCACTTCTAAAATTTTCATGGTAAATGGATAATTCATATCCTCAGTTCATTTTTTTTCTAAGAAGTAGTGGTAAAAGATACATAAATTGGTAAGTGCCCTGATATTAGGAGTGTTGAGTATTCAGAAAACCTCTTTATTATGTCTTTCATGTGACTGATTAAAACTTTTATTTCTTTTTTTTACCATGCTTATTGTGAATAGTTATTATTTTCTTTATTGGAATTAGGTAAGTTGAGAGTGATACAATATCAACAGAAAAATGTATTTTAAATCTGTAAACTTTATTTAGGCTCTTAAGTTTAAATCACACAAGTTAGAGAAGTTTAAGATATAAACATTAAAATAACATCTGGATAAGAGAAGTAATGTCTTTGGAAGCTAATTCTATAATAGAATTTCATGCTTGAAACAAAGAACACATAAGTTGCCTAATCAGCTTGTCTCAAGCTGGACTAGCAAAGAAGAATTTGATACCTTGGATTTATGATTTTGTTTTATCTGTCTCAGAACACTGTATGATTAGAGGGAAGCATTAATTTAATAGCAAGGAAACAGCAAAGGAGAGGCATGGAAAAATAACAGATACAAAAAATTACGTATTCCAGTGAAGGCCTGAGAGGATGCAGTATCAGTATTAGAATATTAGAGAAAATATCAGTTTCAGAAGTAGTTTGATAATTCCTCTGAAACTGAGTCTTCTATTAAATATGAAACTGCCTGAAACACGAAACCGCTTCTGACCACATGACCAGTCTATATATGTGAATGCCTACTGAGCTCTACAGTGTCATAAAAGTTATAATAACTTTGAATAATAATGAGCATTACCTTGCATGTATTCTTCATATTAACATTTGCCACTCATACAATTTCTAATAATGCACAAAAGTAATTCTAATACTATTTACAGTCTTAAACACAAAACCTCAGCCAGTAACCTTAAGTAGGAAAATAAAATTTGATAAATGTATGCTGAAGTTTGGTGGTCATCTCTGAATAATACAAAATGGGAAGTAATTTGGAGACTAAAGCACAAAAATAGTGTGGAGGGGAGAAGTCAGGTTTTAACTGGTTGTACATATTAGCTTGAATGACTTCTTGACTCTAAATGTTTGAGTCTACATTTGATTTACTATTACTCTAAGTAAACAAAGTTTTCTGATTTCATAAGAATAGTGGATGTTTTATTTTCACTCTCCTACAAGTGAATGGAAAGGAAAGGAGGAAGTCAAACACAAAGCAACAAAAATAGATCAATCAAAACATGAGCAATTTAGGTTTTGAAATTTAAGAGCTCAATAAAACACATTTGTTAGAAAAGACACATCATTTTGCATGGCAGGCTGGTCTTCAGTCTTGCACTTCTAGTCCCTGCAAAAAAAAACCCCAAACATCCAGAATTATTCAGAATCTCTTCCACAATATAATTGGTGTTTAAAATTTCTTCAGCTTAAGGTATGAAGGCATTCTTAAGACCTTGCATGTGTTGATTGTCATCCTGATTCCAGGTCCAATCATTACAGAAGAAAGGCTCACAGGAAGGAGCAAAATTGCTCTGTTCCCCTCACCCATAAAAGATTAAGACTAGTACAGAATAGTATTTTCCTATTCTTTTCAGGTCATTATGTCAAATTTCTGACAGCTATGATTCTATTTTGTCCCTGGGGATTATTTGGCCTACAGAAACAAGGTATTTTTTTCTTTATGACTCGCATTATATGTTCTAATGAAACTGTCAGACTAGTCACAGGATGGCCTGAGCTAGAAATATTAGAAGTGAGTTCACTGAAGTTTTCCTAGAGGTTTACAAATCATGACATTTCAAAAAATATATTAAAAATGTAACTTACTAAATAGCAGTATTTAAAAATTATATTGTTTACAATTAAATGTTTTATAAGCCACTTGTTATAGTGACATTTAAAGAGATTTAATAGCTAAATGTGGTTATTACATTCACTGCAGTTTGGGATGAAAAAGATTTTAAAAAAATTCAATAATAACATATCATGTAGAAAATTATTTCATGGAATTGACTAGATACAAATGTGCATTCTTTTAAAATAAAAAATGGCATTTCCTTTCAGGGACATTATTTTTAAATAGTATGACTGAATCAATACAGTCATTCGTTCTTCAAAGATTCAAACCTGATCAGATTCTGCTTCAACAAAATTATGGATGGACATATATTTTTAAATCTCCGTCCAGATGATGAGAAATTCTGTCTACCAACTTCTATATATGGGTCAATGCATTAAAAGGACTCCTGCAGGGTTCATCTTCTTGGTCAATTCTGAAGAAATACAAAGTAAAGTGAAGAGTATTACTTCAAAAATAATAGTACTGAATCAGTATACTAATCAGTGGAGATCCACAATATCTCTTCACTGTATGTATACAACACTCTATTACGGGTAGATACCCGAAAGTCATTTCACATGTAGAATTGACAGATTGTTTTATGTGGCTCTAACATGAAGTCCTTAACACAACTTAGCTACAATTATAATGAGGTTCTGTACAAACAAAATATAGTAAGGTAGTTAAGAAAGATGCTAGGAAAAGAGGAACTTTGTTTTTGCAATGTTGTTTTTTTTTATTACAATATCTATAAATATATTTTTCATTTTAAAGGAAAGAAGAATAAATCATGGCATGGGGATTCAGACCTACCTTACATTTCTTCTCTTTTTATTTTCCGAAGTGATAAAGTTCCTTTTTCATAGTGTTTAATCTTCAGCACTTCGATCCTAAGTTGTTTTTAGACTCAGCTACAATAGTCTCATAGGTAAAGCTTTAAAATGTCTCAATGTGTGAACTCACATCTTCCAAGTCATTCTTGAGAAGTCAACTCTGAATTTTCATATTACTGTCAGGAGACAGACCATAGTTAAAGATTTATTTTTTGGTTTTTATTGCCTTTTAGCTTTAAATATTGCTCTAGACCCTTGCTTTACTAATTGTTCCACCTCTCAGTTTAAAAGCTTCAGCTAGCTCAGGGAAAGAATATTATTATCTCCAATTTGAGAGAATATATTTCAATTTCAAAACAACTCAGACTGAAAAGCAAAATAGCACAATTATTGTGCTTACTTTCAAAGATTTGGGGTTATTTCCACTTTTGCTTTCTTGTTTGTTTCTTTTTTTGTTCTGACCTGGTGTTTAGCATATCTTTACAAATGAAAAGCTGTCATAATACGTGCAGTTGAAGATTTAAAGTGCAGTTGAAGATGGATTTAAAACCATAAAAAATATACGTGCTGTGTGTGGCGTACTGTCTGTGACCTATGTCATGTGAAACACACTCCGATGTAACAGCAGTCATTGAACTTAAGGAAATATTTTCAATCCACAGCTCTTTTTCTAGCTACTATTACTTCACTAGATAAACCAGTACATCACTTTTCAGCACCTTTATTTTGCCCCAGAAAATTGTGCATGAGAATTTGGGTTCCATATAAAGAAGCCATATGAAGTCAAGTCACTATTTTAAATAAAGTGGTTCTTAATGACTTTCTCAGGGATTGACTCAGCACACTGTAATGCTAGACAATTATTTTAATCCATTTTCAAGATGCTGTCCAGCATTACCAGATGAAAGCTACCTGCAGATTGGATTTTGTGATTGAAACATTTCATATATGATACAGAATCACTGAAACCAAATCTTGAGATCATGAAATCGGATCTAAAGCCTACTGAAGTCAATAAGCATTATTTTTATGACTTTTGTACCCGGCTTAGTTATAAGAGACACTTTTTACATTAATATGCCACGCTTTTTCCAGATGAAGAGACCATTTTCCTTAGATGATTTATATTTCTAATTTCTGAATTGTGGTAATCATCTTTCAGGCTCACTACTAAAGTCATCCGCTTGTCTTCTCTACTTTGTGCTAGCAAAAATGTACCATTCTAAAACATTTCTGATAATATGTACCATCACATAAAAGGATGACTGAATTGTCTTAACCCAATTAGCAAACCTTGGGGTTCTCTCACTCCACTGCTTTCCATGGAACTAAATTTGAGTTCATCTACTTAATAAAAATGAACCATTTGTGACCCTTTCTTAATGGCTCTAAAAATTATTTATGTAGAAGTGAAGCAATGTGAAAATATGGCGTTTGTAAGACTAAGTTCTGTAAAATCAGTTCATGTCAATGTAGCTGAAAATTAGAGAAAATTCTTTGCATTACAAGTATATGTATTATATGTAAGTTATAAGTATCTTTGATCCAATAAAGTGACATGGCTAATAGTAAGAGAAAACCAGGGATGATGGGAAAATGTTTTACATTTTGCTAGAAATGCTTTAAATGTTACTGTAATTTAACTTATTGTTAATTTTGTATCATTCTCTGTCCTTCATTACACTATGTGAATAGGAAAGATGTGTTCCAGATATTATTTCAACATCTGGCAATTTTATGGGATCTTCTGACAATTTCTTTTAGGGGCAGATATGCTAGGATTAGAAGAGACACTGCAAATTGAATCAGTTCTAAAGATTATTTTGTGAATATTTGATGTTGTTTCTTTATTGATGGCCCATTACAGCTATGTCATTTGCTTCGTCTGTTGCCTCTCAACCCCTGAAAGTCTGGCAATTACAGCAGCAAAACTAAAGATTGTATTTATGTATAGTAAGGAGGGACAATAATAGCTACACATCTGTTGTTTTGTTCGATATTCCAAACCCTTTAAAACAATGGGAATAGAAGGAATGAAAGAATGCATAATTTTTATTATTTTGTTTTCAGAACTTACTAGTGCGACCAAAACCTAACCAATTTTTAATGCTTATTTGATATAGATATTCTCGATAGCTACGTAGCCTAAAGTCTAAATATATTTTGAAACAATTCATCTTTAGCAGCCCTGAATATCTTGAAGGTCCTTTCTTTTGATTGGTTTACCAATATTTTTAGTAATCTGTAGAATACTCTTTCTTACTACTGCTCTCAGGAAGGAAGGAAGGAAGGAAGGAAGTAAGGGAGACAGAGAGGAAGAGAGGAACAGGGGAAGAGTGAAAGAAAGAGTGAAAGAGAGAAAGAGAGAGAGAAAGAAAGAAAGGAAAGGAAGGAACGAAAGAAAAAGCAAGAAAGCAAGAAAGCAAGAGAGAAGGAAGGAAGGAAAGGAAG
>VWZT01009680.1:839-33538 GCA_013397055.1 Pachycephala philippinensis
TTGAGTTTTTCTTAAACATTTAAACATTAAGAATTTAGCTAAAAGAGTAGTTAGAATAGGAAGCAAACACAGCAGAATCTAAAACAATGGGATTGATGATTAAGCAAAGAAACTGAAGCCGGAATAAACTCCTCAGGCCTGGGAACTGACTACTGGTTATCTGATGCTGTGCAGCTGGGCTGTAACAAGAATCTGCAGAGGAAGAAGCAGGCAGTTATTGATGACCCCATTCAAAACTTGTTTTGGGAAAGGAACTGGGAGTTCTCCAAGGTCATAGGTATTGTTAAAAACTAAGAAGGTAAAAAGGTCATAGCGAGGAAGAAGAGTTACTTCATCCAAAGAAGGACCCCCCTCATAATTATGAGACCACCGACCCATTTCCTAGAGAGAACTACGCATGCTTAATGACTTTGTGGCTAATTTCCATATGGAGTGGGAATGGGAGGGGTCCATGGTATTTGTATTTTGAATATTTAGAACTTTCATGGATAAATAAGGCTTTGGATTGCTTTGTAATCTCGGAGCTGTGCTTTTGGAGCTATCCACACAGCTTCCCGGCGCTGGAATAAACATACCCTTTCTAACCCAAACGAGTTAGAGAGTCTTTTGTCCATTCCAGTCGGGTATTGATATTAGATCGATATCCGTTCTTTAGTAAATCATTGCCAGTTCAAATCTCGCGGCATATCCGTCCCGCACGTGAAAAACCCAGGTAAAAGAGAGCAGCCAGCTGGACTCCTCCTCCTGTGGCCATGTCTTTTGTCTTTCTTAAGTACCCAGAGATTTGTCTCTTAGCAACCAAGTATGGGAAAAATTCCTTAAGAGAAAAAGAAAAAACAAATAGGGGAACTCCTAAACCCTGAAAATGTTATATGCTCTTCTCTGCATGAAAATTTCTTTTGGCAATTGCAGACTTCACTTCAGAGTCCATCTTGGCATTTACTTTGAAATAAGGTGATTTTTTGGGGGCCAAGAAGCCTCTTCCATGTGGCAGAGCCCCGAAGCAATTCCCCAGTCTTCTCATTGATGGTTCAGGGATTCTGTGCAGAGGAATTGCAGGCTGGAGTTTTCCAGTGACAGCACAGAAGGGGATTTGAAGGGCAGTAGGGCAAATCTGCCTGCCATTATTATTAGCAGGTGACTACTACTGTAGCTGCCTGTCAGAGTTAAATTACAGCCTGTGAGATCTTTAGCTATTCCTATGCATAGTCTATTTTTGAGAGTAAGTTGCCGTTGAAGAAAAGATATTATTTTGATAGCTGCTTAATTTGTGTACCTATATCCTGCCTGACAGAATGATTTCCCTGCCTTTATAAATAGAAGCAAGTTCCTCTCAATTGGCATTTAATCCTCTGGCTGCATGAGCATCCGTCTGTCCAAAACCTTTAGCGAAACAGTTCACAGAAAGCAGTTAACTAGGATCTCTCTCAAAAAAAATTAGTCCCTGTTTTTCCTCTGACAAATGAAGACATTGTTTCAACAATATTTTCCTTCTCCACTGACAGTGCTAAATATTTATAACCTGTGCTTCCTAGAAATGCTGGTCTCCTCATGAATAAACACTAGGCTAACAACAGACAGCTTCCAAGAAGAATGCGGGGTGTAGCTGACCTATTCACACTCCTTCCTCTCTCCAATACCTGGTTCCCATTACACCCATTTAAAATCAACACTGATCCTGATACCTGACCCAAGTTTTTCATGTTTGTCAGAAAACATACTTAACTAGGCCCATCTTGGCAGTATGTAACAAACAAGGCCAAGCCTTGCATTGCAAAATGTTACACTCCAAGCCACATATTAAGAATGCACAAATAAAATGAATACATTGTAAGCCTTGGTAAACACATCCCACCTCTGCCAGCTCCCAGTTCAGTGTGTGAGCAAGTACTGATGTGGCACCCTTCTTTCCTCCCAGTCTTTGCAGGTTGATTTCTTCAGCAGGGAAGCTCTAATTTGAAGGGGAAGGCACCCCTCTAACCACCATAGCCTGAGCACATCGCTGTCTTAGTTAACACAGGTTCAAACCCCCTGCAATCTCAGCTTTCCAGGTGTTTTTTCATTGTTCAGGTTTTTATTCTTCTGCAGTTTAGGACTACCTCATGCACTGCAAAACAGGTGCATCAGCTCTGCTTCTGTTCAAGGCCCCTGTCTTCCCTAGGACTTCACCTCCAGCAAGGCCATTTGCAAAGATGTCAAAATAATCACACAATTACATGTATAAGATTCCTTTGTTGTAAAGGGCTTCAGAAAGGCAGACAGTTTACAGCAGATCTTTGTATTCTAATTGCTACAAAGTAGGACTCCAGCAATAATCAAACTAAACAGATTTTCTCTTCTGGGAGATGCGTATATGAGCTGATGTGGAGATTTTTTCCTTACGTTAAGGGACTGGTTCAGCAACTGGATAAAGCTACAGCACTGCTCCCAAAAGGTGCAGTTCCATACTTTCTACTCATATGGCTATTCAGCATTATTCCCAATTTTAGGACTGTTTTCTGTTTTGTTTATGAACCATAGTTGTCTTCATATTTATATAATCTCCTCTTTCCCCTTCTCAAACCTCCTTCTGTGCCTGTTACAAGCCTTCATGTAGTTCCCAGCTTGTGTTTCTGCTGTTAACATGGCACTGCCCTCTTATACTTAGCAGAGCTTTTCAGTTCCCAATCCCAGTTCCCTCTGGAAGAACTGAGCAGCCTGCAGCAATCTTTCCTTCAGCTTAAGCCCTCTTATTATCACACACAACTCCCATTTGAAATTAGCCCATCAGTATTTAACTTCCATCATTGCATCTGGTATGCAAAATGCACACTCCCATCCCTTGTTTGCTTGCTCCCACTGAGCACTGCTGAAAATGATGCCTATGATGTTGGGGAACAAGCACAAGCACAAGTAAGGTAAATAAAGTCCTACATAGCTTCTCCTAGAAAATAACACAAAAAATTCCCATCTTTTCTGCACATGCAATTACAGTTCCTCTGCATGATTCCAGAGAAGCATGTCATTTCCGCTACTAAAGACATTTCTACACTATTTCTTTTATAGATGAACTAAACTATGAGTGAGCCAACCCCTCCTAAACATTACCCAGCAAACTGCATTGACACAAGTAACTGAGAGGAATATAGGATTTCTCTTTACAAACAAGCTGTGGGCCTGCTGGTAGACAAGGCTAAGCACTATGAGATAAGGAAGACAATGGGAGGAATTCCATTGATTGATGAATTAAAGAGATATGTATCTTCAAACATACCAAAAGTCTGGGGTTATACAGTAGAAGATAATTTTTAGGCATTCCGGGAAGTCTGTACCTCTTGAGTACCTCAGCCAATGGGGAAAGAGAGAGGGAAATGCGGTCCGGGAAATAGGGAAAATAGGATAAAAAGGAGGCTGCGACCTCCAAAAATTTGAGAGACCCCAGGGGAATGCCCCATGGCCTCTCCCTTTATTCGAATAAAGTAAAGGGACTCCTCTGTCTCCTTTTTTGGACATAAACCTCTCGTGTTGGTGAATTAATTTTCCTGACATGACCACTGAATGACATGAAGCCCCCTTACACCAAGCCCACAGCACCTGCTCAATTCCTTTAAGTTCCATTGAGTTCCATTTCCCAGTAATTCAGTATCACGTTCCAGATGGAAAAGAAACTTAACAATTCATATTTAATTAATTGCTTTATTTGATTCCAAGAACACTAACCAGAAAAACAAAAAACAAACCTCTTTTCGCTGGACAGAAAAATTTATCAGCTGTTGCCTACTTTGCCAAGATCCCATCTACACAACATTATTTGATTCTGAGTAAAGAGGATTCCAGAAGCATCATTCCTAATAGTGTTTAGATCTCAGATAAATATGTTTATTTATTTATTTTCTTAAAGATTAGCTTTTAAATCCTCACAGTTGCCTGACTTTCCAAAAGCCTAGTAGGGGTTTTGTTTTATTTAAAGGTCTATCACCACCTATCAGTGCAGCATCAAGAAAACACTGGAATGTGCCATTAGTTCAAAGCTTGGATAGGACAGATGAGCTTTTCTAGTAGCTGTGCTGTATTAATGCCTTGTTAGGGGTTCTTATATGTCTCCTGATAATAGGAATAACCTCTGGAGCAATAGCAATTTATCCATACATCTAGCTCACACTGCTTGTCACAGATAGTAACAGTTGATAACCCTCTTAGGCTGCTTTTCATCTTCTGTGGAAGCACTCTCACTCTAGAATACATTATTTTAACCTGTCAGCATATAAACAGGACAATTACTTACACCAGTGTAGGCCAAAAGTGTTGATAACTAAAGTTAAATCCAGCATTGTCACTCTAATGTTTTCATGCTAAATCAAGCCAAATGAGGCAGCGTGTCTTCTCAAATGGAAACATTTGTCAAACCCACTAATTCAAAATCGACCTAGTGCAGACCTCTTGATTTGCACTGCTTGCTGACAAGAACAGAAAAGCAGCAATGGAAACAGTGAACTGATTATTGGGGCAAAGAGAGAAAACTATTAGGCAGGAAGAATGAAGCTGGTTTGTATCTGTGAAGGGAGAACTCAGCAGACTCCAAGAACAAGAGCAGCAAGGCCCCACTGCACTCAAGTATTGTAAGACTTGCACAAAATCCAGGCCTGTTCCTGCACTCTTGAATGCAGTGCCATATCCACAAAATTTGCTAGAGCTGCTCTGCATCCTTCTTCAGCCTGTTTCCCAGGAGTACACATAGCTACATTAATAGCAACATCATTTTGTTCAATGGACTGCCGGTAGTAAAGCTCCAGCCTATGCACTGCATGCAGCTCACCTGTTCTTGCTGACCAATTTATATGAAGCAAAAAGGCAAAAAATGTCAACACCATTTCTTTCCCTCACTTTCCACCCTTCCTACAGTGCCTCTGCCTTGTTTATCCCATGGGCACATAATTTCCTGCTAAGCAGAGCCAGTAGTGATGCTGCTCTCTAACCTTTCTGCTTTCTCCTTCAGGGACTGCCTCAGTGCTCTCTCTCAGATTTGACCTTATCTTCCTCCTCTCTTTATCCAAACCAAACACAAACTCCCCTGAACTCACCCTCTCTGAAGTCTCTGCTGACCAAACCTGGGTATTTGTTCTCCATCTGCAGCCTCTGGAAGCATTCTGCTGCTCTGATGCTGTTGCCTGCACTTGCCTTCTATACAGATACTCTGCTTTCCTATTTAGCTATTAGCCCCTGATACAGCCCTGACCAGGCTGTGTTGAGACTTTGTCACTTCGTCCTTCCTGACACTTTGTAAACAGTCCTTAAAGAAATGTAGATCCAAATGCCTCATATCTGCCACATTCCATCTGCTAAAAACAATCCCTGGGCTTGTGTGGTATTCTCTGACACCAGCGTTCCAGGGAGGAGAAAAGCAACACACTGTTACTGAACCTAAAAGGAATGTGAATACAGTTTGAGGAAAAACATGATACCATGTATGGTTTTGTATCAAATGTTCACAAGACAGTCCATATTGGCTAAAAGTTTTATGCAGAAATTCAGAGGAAGAAAAGGGGTGAGTTTCTTTGACTCTCCAGGGTAGACCACCGCAAACCAGCAGGATTGCGCACAATCCAGACCTAGGATCAAGTTGAATTTGCTTTACCTTCTATGCTATGCCTAATTTTACATTAAAATAGCCTGAAATGTGGAAATGTAAACCCATCTGCAAGTAAATGAACATCAATAATTAAGCTCCTCTTTTACATTGTTGCCATAACATTTGGCCCAGTTTTCATTTCCCTGCAATTCTGTGAAGACAGATATTTGCTTGTAGTGATCTGATAACTAGTATGACGACTTCGAATTGAAAAGAATCTGTGCACTTATTCCTGACTGTGTTCCTTCAAGTTTTTTAATGTCCATCAATTATGAAAATTTATACAAAATTATATACCTTTCATTTTTTCCTTTAGTTTATAGCATTTGTAATTTTTTTCCCAGTTGTTTTATTTTAGCTTGGCAACCAAGCTTTGTAAAACACTCACCATACCCTTCAATCTAAGGTTCAGATGGTAGCATATCCATTTATAATAGTTTGGGCAGGTAATTATAGCAATAACCATATGTACAGCTTATTGTTTGCACCTCTGGATAAGACCTTTAATCCATGTTTTTCAGTAAGACTGTTGGAAAAATAAGAGTGGAAACTAATGACCATATAATTTCTGTATGGAAACAACAGGAAACAGGAGATCCCAAATAACCATCCCTCAAGGCAGAAGAACTAGAGTTCAGCACAAAAGGGAATGCAATGCTGGTTGGGTCCCATTCAGTGTTAATGTTATCAGTATCCTCCACTGATGAGATGGATGGAAAAGATACAATTTAATAAGCCATGCTCCATTTAAAGTCTCAGGTTTATTAGATATAGAGGCTAGCAACCTAAATGTTTAAAATGCAATCAGAAAAGTTATAGATGGTTTCATTCAATATTTCACCTGCAAAAGCCTGTGCCACAGAAAATTAGGAAATCTGTAGGAGTTTTACATACAGTGCAGCTTCTTATTTCAAAGTAAGCCAAACACTTGACACACATGTTAATATATCCTTCCAGCTTCTCTTTTCACTGTTTAGTCTCTTCTTAAGCTTATTTTTGTGTCATTTCACTTCCTTTTCTAGTTTGTAAACACATTTTCAAGGACTTATTTTTTTCAAAGTCTTCATTGACCTCTATATGACTGGTTTTTTAAAAGGCCAAAGTCCTTATTCATCACTCTGTTACTCTCTTAATATCTACAGCTGGTTCTTTCATACTATTTGTTTATTTATTTTACTAAGGACTAAACCCAAAAGTATCAGTTTGACAAGGGCCAGAATGCATTTTCCACTGTGGCATTCTTTCCACTCATTTGAGTGCCTCTAAGGGTCTCTATGATCTGTTTTAAATTACAGACATCAGTTTAGCAATCAAGTAAGTAATCCCCATCCAACCTTTGCAACCCTCCCATCTCCTGAACTGCAGGGTGTGGGCCCACAGAGAGAAATAAATAACCTATGGACCTGTCAAAAAACTCACCAACATAGCATCTCTGTCACTGTACTGAATAAATATAAGTAGCACATTGTTCCTTAAACTAAAAGAATCCAGTTATTTCCATTTAGTTCACATTATCACAGGATAATTTTAAAGTCACATTTTGTTCTTAATTTTCTCTTTTTACTATTGATGATAGAGGTATTTACTCATTTGAAAACATTGCTAAGATCCAACAGAGAGAGGCCTGAGATCTAAGCACTACTGAATATTGTGCTTAAGGTCAGAAGTCTTGCAGTCCCACTTGGGTGTGTCACATGCAGTGCATTGAAGAATGCAGGGCTGATAATTGCAATAATACCTTGAACAAACAATCTCATTGTGACATGATGGGGGAGTGAAAGTAGTTAAAAATGGGGGAAATGCCAATAAATGTCAAACGCAAAAGAGAGAAAGTTGGCAGCAACACACTAGAAGCCAGGAATGACACAAAATTAATAAGGGAAGAGAAAGGACAACTGAAGAAATCAATGGCCAATAAAACTACGGACAATAAAATGAAGTTTATAAACTGTGTTGTAACAAAAAGTATCTAACCAACAGCTACAGGTCCGTTACCACTATGGAAATGATAACATTGTCAATAATACTGTAAGAAAGACAACCATGTTCAATAAACACTTCTGTTCTGTGTTTCAGCTAATGCCAGTGATGGAGCCGTACAATAGAACAATGATGATTAAACACTGCATTTTCCAATAATAATTAAGATTAATTATTATCCTAATTAATTGAGATATTAAGCACCATCTCTTACAATCATCATCTTTAATTAGCAATATAGACAATTTATATAAAGCAACTTAAAGCCTCTGGCAGAAGACTTCTTATGACCTTTTCCAGCTGATCTTGAACATTCACAAAATTTCAGGCTCCAGTAAAGTTATTCTTTAAATACAAGAGTATTTAAAATATTTAAGCAAAATTAATGAATTGGTTGTCAGTTTCAAAGCAAAAACCCAAAATTTACAAAATAAAAAAAAAAATAAACCTGCAATTTAGCTAACAAAGCATAAATAGAAAGTATTTTGAGAAAGCTCTAAGCAGAAGTTCAAGAAGAACAGAAACTTTTGCTTTGTGTTGCATACGATTACAGAGTTATTTAATACAGATCATAGCTGTGACTAAACGAGATTTCTCCTATCCCATTTGGCATGGCCTTCCACAGCATTTTGGCAGAGAAAACAGAACAATCCAAATCTACTGAAACAGACATTAAGCATGTGTCAAAGAGATGCAACCACTGACTGGAGAAACTCTTAGGCCAACCTAGCCAAGATAAACACTGCCCTGCCTGGACAGGTCACATTCTCCTGTTCTTACCACCTCCACACCCAGCACTGCCCCACACAGACAAACAAAAGCTGGGGATTACATTAAAGGAAATAATTTGATATCCAGTTCAATGCAGTTAAAATACAGCAGCGCCAAGAAAACATTCTCTGAGCAACATTAAATTTATGGACAGGGGCACTGGCAAAGCAAAAACAGAGGCTTTGCTGTAGGACTTTGGGGATCAATGTACAAATTGTTATACTCATTGCTCACTAGAACAATTACTAAAATCCATTTGCCGGTAAATGTGTCTTGTCTTGTAAATCATTGGGTCATTAACCTTAACAATGTCAATGTGTTGTCACTATCCAATTCGATTAAATTACTGACCAAGGTAATACCTAAAAGCACATTTCAGACAAAGAGATCTACTATTATATCATTATCTGTGATGATACTTAGCAGTATCTTAATTTTGTACCTGGAAATATGAATATATCCTAAAACTTCAGTTATATACTCTAAAAGCCAGGTGAAGAGATGCACAAACATCCTGAACAGAACAAATGGGTATGGAAAAGTTAGAAAAAGAGGAAAAGGGGAAGAGAGAGAAAGAAGATGGAAAATTGCACCAATCACCTCCCTTGGGTCATGTGTGCATTTTTATTTGCCATAATTCAATGTTCCATGAGGTCAGAAGATGGGGACGCAGGATCTTCTCCTGCCCATCAATTATTAAATCTGGCAATATGCCTTAGCAAATGTCCAGTGATGCAGTTTCTAAAAAGGGGCACTCTCTCCACTACGCCAGAGTGAGTAATATAGCAGCACATGGAAAGCATGAACAAAGAAAATCTCTCATGACCTTCCCGGCCCAGCAGTGAAGCACAAGCCCAGCAGTCTGTTTAACTTGGAGGGGAAAAACCAGTCACTCATTTCCAGTTTCACTTGAAAAAACAAGTATATATGCAATTCAGGAGGGCTGGTGAGCTGCTTTCATCACACTAAAGAGTCTCATTTAGACATCTGCATGTGCTTCCACACATATATTCTCATATTTCAGGCAGATTCTCAGCCCACACTTCAGGGCAGTAAAATCTTTTTCTTTAATCTCCCTTGGTTTCCCTCCAGTTTCTTCCTTGCCCCTAAAAAACCACAAGCTTTATGACAGAAGGCACAAGCAGGCAGGCTCAATGAGGTAGCTTATTGCTATTGTTTATATGACTCTTGCTTTTCCATGGCCTGAGACCTCACCGGGCGAGGTGCACGAGAAGAAAGGAGGGCCTGTGCTATCAGAGAGATGCCAGAGGGCTGTGGGCAGATGGCTGGAGAGTATGTGGAAGCCACAGGACCATTTTTGCCAGTACATCAGGCAATAAACACCCTTGCTCCTGACAGACTTTTTGTAAACCAGAGGGCAAAAAAGTTTGCCTTCCTCTGGGATCTCTGGTCAAGGCATTGAATTGGAGAACTCAGTCCCATTTTTTAAACCTCAACAGTCCTGTAGAGTGCCCTTGTAGCAGTCTTGCTGGGGTACGTCAGCTAAAGAGGAATGATTTACCTTGAATATGTAATCTCTAGATATCCCAAATTCTGGAGGGCTTCCTCAGGGATGTCCTTGTGAAGCAACAATAGGGTGTCACCACATTAAACTCAACAAGCTCAGCCAGGGGCAGCAGCCACTGTCTTTAGAAGAACTACTGCTTCTGAGGCACTTAGGAAAACTGTGCTCCTGTCTTAGAAGTTTTGAGTTAGGTCATGTTTTGTCCCTCTTTAGGAAGAATACACAATTTCAGGCTGAATTCAAGAGCTTTATGCACCCCAGATGCACAGGGAGCCCTCAGTGCTGTACAGAAATGGCACACAATGCCACCTGTGTTCTTCATATTTTACAGAAAAGAGTATCTCAGCCCTCAAAAGTGAAGGGAAGAACACAGTGAAATAAAGCAGAAAAAAACCCAACGTCACGCTTTATGTAAGGGAAAGTTTTGACTGAATAAATGTGTTTTGCTTTCAGTACAAGTTTTATCTTGAATGGAAAAATGAAAATGATTCTATCAAATATTTTCTGAAAAGTTATTTGGTCTACAAAGAAAGAAAATAGAACAGAACTGGAAATAAACTGAACTAAATCACCTGCAAAACTTCTGTTTTTATGGGAGACACAATGACAGGAATGGGCTTTAAGAATAACAGCACACAAAAAAGGTAGAGTGCTGCTTTGTTAATGGAATTATACTGTGGATCCTGAGCCAAATGGCTGCAATTTTATGTGAACTGCACACACAGAAAATTCCCTCAATAAATATATGGAACACGAGGCTTCTTTTCTCCTTAGTTTAACTAGGCAGCAGGGAAACATTATGACCAAAGAGTAGATATCAGTGCTGGAAGACTTATAGGGCTGCTTAAAAGGGAGTTCAAAATAAAATAGAAGGGAGACAAAATAATTGCTTGAGCAACATAAGCGATTATTGTTTTCTTTATAGGTTTTTCTCTTCTTTCAGGACGTACAAACCTGGGCACACATACACATTTTTGAAATTGCGTTTTTCTTTTAACAGCAGAAGTATCTCCTGGATGTATAAAGAGAATAATGCATCCTATATTGTACATTATGAGAGCTTGACGGCTTTGAGGAGGAAAATATATTTATAACAAAGGAGCACCTGAATAAAGAGACACAAAGCAAGGCTTAAATAATGCTTTGTACTTTCTAGTGATTTTTTTCAGGTAAGATATAATTAACTAGAAACCACTGACAGTAACAACATTGGACTTGTATTACTTTCCTTGCTTTGGAAGCTTGATTTGGCAGTACACTTAAGAGTTTTTCAGAAAGCTCCTGTTGATAAACTATTAGAGTGAAATCCACATCCCATTTGCAGTTAACCATCCTCATCAGATCATCTTTTAGTAGTCCCAGCTTGCATCCCTGCTGGCAGTGACTATTTGTTTTTAATAGAGCATCTCTTTTTAAAACTTACCTGACACTAAGATGCTCATTATGTTTGAAATTATAGGAGAAAAGGACAACAGTTCTGGACCCAAAAAAACACTGGCTGTCACTGCCCTCCTTTTCCCCAGCGCCAGGTCTCGTAAGGATCATTGCAGTGCAATCTTTAAAACTGTTGTCTTCATCCCTCGAGCCTTGCAAGAAAGGATCTCAACAACACCCTAAAACTTGCTAAGAGACAATAACTCATTCAAAGACAACTGCAGCAGCTTCCAGGGACAGATTTTCCTCACAAAAGTTACACAGATACTCCAAGTACTTTATTGCTGTTTGAAAAAAAAATCCTCTTAGCTGCTGCAGTTTCCAAACCCTGCTTTTAGAATTCTCCGCAGAATCAGTATTTTACTGCAAAACTCTTTGCTCTTTCCCAGCTCTGGGCTGCAATTTCAAATTATAGTATCTCAGAGGTCTGCCTGAAATGGCCTTGGGTTTGTTCCTTCCAGTCTGATGGTAAATGTGTTAAAATGTGCAAGACCTTCCAATAGAGAATGTGAAGGGTGGTACAAGTATGTAAAATCCGATGTCCACAACCTGATAAACTATCCAGATGTGTAACAACCTCATGATCCTGAAGAACAAATCTCATGGTTGCCTGTTTTCAAATCCTTTTAATTATTTAGAAGGCATTCTGGCTCACCAAGTGCTAATGCTTAGGGCCAACCAATTGAAAGTTATTGATTATTGCTGAATTCTCTAGACTGCCAGTAGTTCTGACACACGTATGCCACAGAGTACGGTGTGAATACCAACCCGCATAATCTGCTGTGCTTATTCACAGAGCATTAATTGCAACAGACTACACAGACCCCACATACTTCATCATCCTGATAAGTTCTTATTGCATGAATCATCTTATGGATTAGCTTTCACTGCTTGTTCTGATACTTGTTTCCTACAGAGGCACAGCCACACTCTGTCACTCACTCACCAGCAGATTCCACATCCTGTTCCCCATCTTTCCTGAGGGTTTGCAGAGTGGTCAATGACTGCAATGATGCTGAAATCACTTACACCTGTCTCACTTTGCCTCTCATACCTGAGAAACTGTACCACACGCTTAGGAAACTGGAATTCTCCAAAAATTCCAAAACAAGCCAGGCTTTCCTCTGTTCCACACTCCTGCTTCAGGAGCACAGAGAAAGTAGAGAGAATTTTTAGTACATCTCAGCTTCTAAAAAAGCTTTAGAAAAAGTTCATACTTCACTAACCCACAGCTAGGCACGTATGCTAAATTTTTAATCGTGGATAACCAGAAAAACACCCTGAAAACAATACAGGAAATCCTAACACAACCTTCAAACATCAGTGCCTGGATAAGTTGATTTGCTACAGTGAGGGAAGCCTTGAGGTTACTAAAATGCATTATCTTAGCTCAACCACAATTTCAGGGTGTTTCTGCAGGTCTTCTCTTACCAGAAAAATAGCTTTTTCTCAGCAACAATTTTTTACTACAAAAAGGTGAGCAGCAAATACTCCAAAATCCTATGTAAGGCATAAACACAGTGTGATCTGTGTCCAATTGTTGCAAAATAAATAATTTTCTCAGCATTTTAATGAAAATTTATTCAAACTGAGTAAAGATATTGTACAAAAGATGTGATGCAAGCACAATGAAGCAATTAGGAATGTTGCTCCATTTCCTAAATATATTGTAATTAAACAAATGTCAGCAGTTCAGCCTTATGCAGAGATGATTTGACAGTACTTGAGAATCTCAATTGCACAGTTCAAGACAGTTCAGGGACCTTGTTATTGTTTGCAGTAAATTTTCTTTTCTTATGCATTTTGCACTAACAACCTCTTTGCCAGATTATATTAATCTTTAATAAACATCAGGTCTAACTAGGCATGGATGTATCATTATAAAGCTTTGCTCTCCATCACAAGTGAAAAAGGTAAGGTAATCCTGTTGACCATTTTCCCAAATTAGAAACTCAGAAAGACCCCATGATTCTGTAGATCTTGAAATCAAGATTGAATCCTTCAGCGTCAGCTGGCTCTCAGGCAGCTCTGTTCCCAAGGGATAGCAGTCTTTGTTCCAATACCCTTAAATTCTTTAGCTACTTGAAGCTGGCAGGAACTCCAACCAAAAGCCACGTTCCAGTGCTACCAGACATCAAATGAGAAATTACCATGGCACTTCTCAGTGTGACTCTCAGGTACACAGGAGGACCAGGGCTGTATGACTGTTAATGCAAAACTTCACACAGACCCACCAGCGGAACAACTGAAGACCACAATCAAATGTCATTCCCAGTGGAGCACACCAACCAGCAGGATGTGCATATACACAGCTGCTGCCTGGGAAACTCGGACTCTGGTGAGCAGAAGGATGAACAGGGAAAAGTCCAGAAAGCTCTACTCACATGCTGAGCTTTGCTGACAGGACCTTCTCCTCTTCCTCTCTCCCACTCCTGTTCAGAAATCCCTACCCATGGACTGGAGGCAGAAAGATGAGAAAGAAGAGACTGTCACCTCCATTCCTGTGCTTACTGGTTGCTAATTACAGGAGAATGCAAAGAAAAGACCCTGCCCAAATGTGTTTCCTTTATATCACAGTATTATTAAGTCTTTAACAATAATGAGACATCCAGCAGAGAAAGGAGTTAGTATATAACAGGAACTTATAGGTCCCGCTTTTGTCCTAGGAACAAGAGAGTTAAATCATTCCAAGCACCTGGCAGCATTTTTTTCTGAGCAATGGCTCAACATAACTCTTACAGATTCTGGATACACAGGTAGCAGCAATGCTCTGAGTGCTGCTGTATGGTGTCCATCATATTTGTCTCCTTCTGTGCTCAACTTTCTTGTGCTGATAAATGAACAGTTAGAAGCTCTTTCTTATATAAGTGTCGGCAGAGGCAAACAGAGTGGAAATTTGGTGGTCAGGTGTAGGTGGCCAAATACCCATAAAAAAAGATCAGGTAGTTGATAGGGAATGGTATTTACCAGCTGCATAAGGTGTCAGGTGTTGTGGAGAGGCATTGTTTTCACAAAAATGGCTTGAAATAGGTTCCTTTTGTTTCCCCCAGGCTTTTGTGCTCTCTGTAAAGGAACCCACTGATCTCCACAAGGTAGAGACGATCCTTTAAAATACTTGAATGCATGGCTGAAACCCCAGAACCTCTTCCACAGTGTTGCTGCATGCTGCCTTTGTGCTGAGATTGAAATCACAGCAGTACGGCTTTCTCACAACAAGTGAAATCAGCCATCACTGACTCAAACATCTCACCAAGCTCCTCAGTTTCTCTGAAGGAGATTTATCAAGTATTTGTAATTATAAGCTGCCTGTGCTGCCACTCGCTTCAGAGGACAGTGGAGTCAAACGCCTGCTCTCAATGAATTGCGAGAAACTTCAAGCACTTTCTGTGCAGACCTTCAGGCAGGATAAATTACAACTGTTCTCTCCAGTCGGTGAAGCTGTGCTGATTTACGTCGTGGGAAGATCTGCTCCCTTGTGCGGGACAAGTTTAAAGGGGGAAATAGATTGTGTCTTGCTTGTTCCTTATCTTTGTCTCGAGTCTTCAGTTAAAAATATATTCCTTGATTATATCAAGATGAATTTTAAATTTGTTTGTGATTCTTTGGTCCTGCCCTGTCCTCCACTATGGGTGTGGAATGATGCCAGACCCAGCTGCAGCACTGCTGCAGTGAGGGAGCAGGTAGGAAGTTGCTGAGTGCTTCTGTGTATTGAGGCTTTGCTAAATAGTTGTTTTTCAGTATAACAGGACACATCCTCACCTGTCTGGGGTTCAGATCCAGAGCCAGGATAGACTGGTGGGATAGCATCTCTTGATCAATGGGTCACATTTCTTCTTTACATGACATCTAATTCCTTACTATGACTTGTGATTGCTTGAAATCCAATATAAAAAGAATGCATGTGCATAAACATGAACACTCTAATAAGAAGCTCAGTAACATCAGGCACCAACTCCTCACCATGAGGAGAGCTGGTAACTAATTAAAAGCATGAATGAACAGACGTGAGAAATAAACAAAGTTCCTATTTGGGTGCAGCATGATGTGAAACTCTGCTGAGCTGCCACTGACAAAGCTGAAGGTCTAGTCCTACAGCAAGCCCTAATTCCGTGATGAACATATTTTAGCTGCTCTTTGTCATTGTTTTTATTTCAGTGATTCTTAAAGATCATTGAAGTGTGACTCTTACATTCAAGTGTCTGGTTTGGCAGCAGAGGACAGGGCACAGATTTTGGTGCATGCCTTACGAGCTTGGACATCAATACTGCATGGCAGAAACCTGATCTGGTGCAGCTTCATCACTTTATTATAATTAGCAATCTGTGTCCTGTCTGTACATACTAAGCATCCCATTTCACAGCACAATGCAAACATAACCCATCTTAGAGTCCACAAGGGATTTTGTACCAATTTTAATTAAATCAGTCTCCAGAACAATTTGACTACTTTCCTTGTGTAGACATGACCCAGAAGCAAATGGATTATAAAATTTCTTACTCTCATTTATTATCCATTTCATGTTAACAATTGTTCTTCAAGTCTTAACTTCTGGAGTCATGTTATTGTCTAGGAAATTCAACTTAAATGTTTCTTTTAATCATGTGTTTCAAAGGATGACATGGAAAGATATCCTTGTGTCCCATAAGTACTTAAAAATTTGTATGCAAATTATCCAATATGCATTGTTCTTCCTTTTAAACAGTTATTTATGTGCCAGTCCCATGCTGTGCAGGATGTGTATTCCAGATCTTTGAACCCATGAGTAAACAGAATGAAACTAGAATAAAAGGACTTCAGAGACACTTAACTGAGACAGCTGATTGAGCTGTTAGCTCTATAATCTTCAAAACACCTGAGAAGATTCAGGAACCCGAAAAAGTGGTCCTGATCTCAACCATGCTGGGACACCCCTTGGTGGTACCTCTCTCTCCAGAGTCTCCTTGAAAAGCCCAGGAGTGCCCTGTGTTAAAGGCTAGCCATTAAGCAGGACAAATTCAGCCTGTGTGTATGCACAGGAGTGACCCCGCTCTGCTCCTTCTGCCAAAAGGTGTAGCAATCCCAAGGCAGGGGCTGCAGTGCCCACATTGCCAGCATCCCTCACAGGAAGGCTGAAGTCCTTCCCTAAAATATGATGAACAAAGACTGTTGTGGGAAGATCTGTGTTGCAATCACAGCTGCAAGTGCAGTTTCTCTGCGGTCCCAGGGACACCAAAACTTAGCCTGTAAAAGGCTCCTGCCTGCCCATGTACTCCTGCAATTTCTCCACCTCCTGGCAGTCTGGCTCTCACCCCCATGACACCAATTCTTGTCCTGAATGGAGGAAAAACCACCCTGCCAGACTGGTGAATCATCTGCCATCCCACTCCAAAACTGCCAGCACAAAGGAGTTAACAAAATCTATTTGAGCTGAGAGTATTTATGCTTCAGCAGTTCCATTAATAGGTATTAAATAACACTCCTTTAAGCTACAATGCTGCTGCATGGGGTTTCAGCCTCATCTTTATGGATGCCTTGTCATAATTTCTAGAATTACAAAACTTCCAGCCACACACCTACATATATCTGCAAAGGTACAAAATATTATTACAAAATCTTATCAAAGACTACTTTTTCTGCCCACAAGTAGCACAAATTACTTTTCATTAATCAGGATCAGATGAGATGAAATTAAATCAATTCTTCTCCCTAAAGTTTGAGATGCACAAAGAGAGAAAACAACTCTTCTCAACCCTCAGTTTGGGAGCTGTAGTGAAACTCCAGCCCTGGGTACATTTTCTCTGGGTGGAATTGCCACACCATGTGAGCACTTACTACCTCTGCTGGCTGTTCCTCTCCATACACACACAAATGCTGCCTAAACTCCCACTGACTAGACACTTAGGAGATCCTCACCTCTTTATGTCCTTGACTTATTCCCAAAAACTCAACCACTGCTTAACCCACATGTTCTTTCTTTTCCTTTGTACATCATACACTTTCATTAGCCATCATCTCCAAAAAGGACCTTCCAGGAGATACTGCATCCCCCATTCCTTCAGGCAATTCCAAATATACTCAGAGGAGGTAGTGAGGCAATCTCCTACACATGGCAAATTGTGTTGAAGAGTAACAAGAGGTACCAGGTATGGAAATGTAATTGTGTCTGAGAAGGAGAGAAGTAAATGGGCTTCATTGTAACAATGCAAAATTCAGATTGCAACTGACTCCAGGACTCCCAGTGGCCCAGAATCTGAGTTCAGATCTCACATGCATCACTTCTAGCATTTGTATGTGTGAATGAATCCATTGCATAGCAGGAGACTGGAGAAAAAACAGGAGTTTGCTACTGTTCATGCTGAAATCCATGGGTGTTTTGCTTAAAACCTCTCTGAAGATCCCTGAGCACAGTGAGATGTTCTTTGCGTTCCCAGAAACAGCACTCTCCAGGACGCAGCAAGCCTTGCTGAGCACCTGTCCTCATACCCGCTTATCTCCAATGACATTGGTGGGAGGCTTTTACTACTGACAGAGCCTAGTCTGCCCAGCCCCAAAGCATCTAGTGCAGTTCTTAGAACCTTCTGCTTGATAAACGGGAAACTTAAAAAAACGTGGGGGAGGCACATCAAAGTGCTATAAAACGAGATGACATCCTCTGCTCTGCAGAGGCCAAGACAGATTTCTGACTACACTGTAGCAGCAAACCAGCACGATAAAAGAGCTAAAGCAAGAGGTTATGATATGCTTGAATCACTCCAGAGAAAACAAGTGCTGTGTGTAACTGGGGAGATAAATAATCAGGCAGACAGAGTAGCACTGTCCCCTTACTCAAATCCAAGCAGCTTCTTTTGCCACCTCTCCACCCACTTGGAACTGGCATCAGAGAAGTTTAAAAGTTGTAATTGGCAGGAACAAATAGAGAAGTGCAATTCTGGAACTGAGATATAAACCCAGAGGCACCAGCAATGCCTCTTCAGCAGTGCTAGTGGTGATCCCGCAGGCCTGCTCCCCTCGATGTCAGCACCATGGCCAAAGCCACCCATAGCTTGAAAACGTTCACTGCCCTCACAAGGACTTTGGGTTTGGGAATCAGCAGACCTGGACTGGCATATCCAGGATATATTCTGGCCAGCACACATAAGCCAAAATATAGCAGCAAACTACACTCAGCCATGCTTGGCACAAGTCCTTTTTTCTGAGATCCCAGTGGCATGTTTTCTGATTAGCTGGCAGTATCTGGCCCATGACTGACTGATGCTGCTACTCAGCAGCTTGGATTTGACCCTCAGCAGGATTTGCATTCTGCCTGAAGAGCCGTGCATTGAAATCAGAGGGCCACGGGAGTATGTCCAAGGTCAGGTTTTACTGTAGGTAATACCCTCCACCTCAAAAGCAGCTGCATGTTTCTGACAATTATTTCAGAAGGTAATTGAACTCAGATGTTTCAAATGTGATTTCCATACAATGTGCACTGTTCTTTTATCCTGAATTGGAAAAAGGAATAAATAATCCTGTCTTAACCTTGACTTGACATGGCACTTGCTATGCAAACGCCCCGCCTGCAGATCACACAGCCCAAGGAGGAAAGAATGTAACATTCTAGCATGGGGGAAGAGCTACTATTTGATATTTAAGCCCTTTAGTTCATGGTGTCAAAAAGACATCTAAGAGCTCACAAAACAGGTAAAAATTTGAAAAGAAAAATCTGCTTTGGCCTCCCACTGCATTCTTGAAAAGGGAAACTGAAAACTGCATGTCTCACAAGGAGCAGGTACTTGATGGCGAAAGGAGAATCTTCCATTCTCTTGCATTATCTTGGCGGTGGGTGAAGCCAGAGTATTTGCTGTGCCTCAGAATAAGAATTTTTTCCTTAATGTAGATAAAGTCAAGTTTCCAAAATGCACCTTTCACATTGCAAGCCAGGCTGAGGAGGACCAGCTGTGAGAGAGACTCAGGTTTTCTTCACAGTCTCTGGCATGATTGCAGCAAGAATATCAAGGAACAGGAAATTTTACATGCAGACAGGACTCCAGTGAGCAACCTGCCTGTATGACTGTACTCACGGGGCGCTCCCCAACACAGGGTCATGAGATTCAGTGAGTTTATTCTTACAGCACTCCAAGGAATTAGAGAAGGGACTTATTCTCCAGCTGGGAGCAAAGACAGTGGGAGTCCCAAGAAGCTTTTGGTGGATCAGAGAGCTGACCCCAGCTCTGAGTTAGCCTAGCTATCCAACCA
Organism: Pachycephala philippinensis; assembly: GCA_013397055.1. Lineage (NCBI taxonomy): Eukaryota > Metazoa > Chordata > Aves > Passeriformes > Pachycephala > Pachycephala philippinensis. The sequence goes on from VWZT01009680.1 coordinate 20,372, forward strand.
TCCTAGAGGAAGTCTGGTAAGAGCAGGAAAAGAGAAGAGAGTACCCTGACAAAGTTATGTGTACACAGCCATCCAGCCTCTTGGACCAAGGGATAATTTCACATCTAAATTACAGTGCAAAAGCACACATCTATCTGCATGCAAAAAGTGAGGCCCTGCCTAAGAAGATCTAACTTTTGGGGTGCAGAGTACAACTCTGAGCTTCCCTTCTATGAAACATAAGGGCATTCCAGAACACACCAAGGTTGGGAAAGAAACATAGAAAGAGGCAAAGAAATACAGCAAAATGGATGAAAAAAAAGCAACATTATAATTCAAAAAGTGTCTGAGAGGACAAGCAACAAACTGGGGGCACAGCTTCCCTAGAAATATATATCAAAGGAAAACATACATGATTGCAGAAAATGAGGTAAGGTACCAGTCTGGCTCCCAGCAGCATGGAAAATACTGACAGAAGGCACAGAGGCAGTGATGGGACAGTAATTCCCTAATATTTGCATGAAGTTGTATTTAAACATCCAGCAAGCTTTGATCTGCTGCTCTTGCAAAGAAGCTGTTCTTAGGAATCTTTCTGATCTAATCCCTGTAAGCTGCTCTGTTTACCCTGCTGACACCTCTGTGCAAAAAATGCATCAAATACAGCCGTGCACATTTGGGTGCAGGTATGTCTATGCATGCACAAGGATATGCATAGGGCACATGAAAGAAAAAAACCTGTATATGCCTTTTATCTTTGCAACCAGACCACTAAGACAGCACAGAAACCATATGCCCTTTTCATCCTCCACTGTGCCTAACTCTGACTTCAGCAGAACTATTGCAGAATAAATACTGCTCATGGTGAGGGAGAACAGAAAACTCCATCTCCAAGTATGTAATGATCCACTCAGAATACACCAAGGGATTCAGTGAGTCTCTACATATGCTTCCTCTCAGCATGCAGGTGTAAGATTTAAAAATCCATATTTTTCTCCAATAAACTTAAAAACAGCTATAATACCAAGTACCAAAAGCACCATCTGTGCTTCACATATAGTGATGATGGTTTTTTCAGAGTTGATGCTGTTTCTTAGTATAGCTTGATCTTATTTTGTCAACCGTATCATGAAAAGTGCAAAGAACCCCCGTGGATCCAAATGTCTCTGAACAAGCTGCTTTAACAAGAGCATACAGCATATTTCTGCTTAAGACAACTATATTGTTGACTCACATACCCAGTAACATTTAAATGTGTAAAAATGTTCAACCCGGACACCAAAGTGCTCCATACATCTTGGCAGTGACTGACTGGAGGTTGCTGTGGCCAGCACAAGACAGTGGTTTCTTGCTGAAGAAAAGAAGCTGGAAAATGTGAGTACTCACAGAGCTTTATTTTCCTTGCTGTGCAGGCAGCACCTCCTCGCTGGCCATCTCTCCTTCACTACATATCCACCAAATACAACACTCCAAGAGAGACCATTCCAAGCACTGCCCTCTTGTATACCTACCAAGTGCCAAAGCTTTTCTAAAGTCCGCTGAGGACCTTGCTGTCCAAACATGTCTGGAATAGCCAGCAGTAAGAGGCCTCAATGATGGACATACAAATTAAACTCAAAGACAGAGCCCTGGCAAGGTAAGTTTGACAAACTCCTGCCTGGTCTTCCCCTCCTTCACTTTTCCTCAGCTGTAAACTGTAACTTAAGCCTGGATCTGTTGCATCTCCTCAGAGCTGTGTTAATGCTGTTTCCATTAACCTGCTCTGTTTAGGGCAATGTCAGCACCCACCATCCTTCTCAGAGGTACTGCAGGTATTTCTTACCACATTCAAATGTCGATGTGGGTGTCAACTTTAAATATACAGTTACCAATTTGATGTTTGGTATTTTATTTGACTCAGAATCATCGAATCAGTAAGGTTGGAAAATACCTCCAAGATCATTAGGTCCAACCTTTGATCAAACACTATCATGGCAACCAATCCATAGCATGAAGTGCCACGTGCAGTCCAGAAGTCATCCTATGGTCAGAAAACACCTGTTGCACAGTCACCAAGGCAGACCCTACTGCACTCTGCACCTTGGTAGAGCACCTGTGCCTGTTCCTTTTCCAAGGCCTTTTTTCTCTCAGTTTCTTTAATTCCTTCTTTTGTATCTTCTAATGTCCATAGACAGAAACATTACTAAATGTTTCTTTACAGAAGTCTTCAGCACAGTACAGAGACAGCATTTAATAGAAAAGTTCCCCAAGAATATATTCCTGGAAAGAAACAGCAACTTTGAGCTATTTTCCTCAGTGATGTCAGATTGATTTCCTTTATCATCCTTTGGTCGGCTTATTTTTCTTCCTCACTTTTGTCTTTCCAGTGCAGCACAACTTCATGTCTGCCACTCTTTCCCCAGCAAAAATGCATCTCAGCAAGGCCAGTGTCCTGTTCTGCAGCACCACCTCCTCCTCCAGCACCTGTAACATTTTAAACAAGAATGAACCAGATGGCTGCCACCACAAAATCTATGATCAGGTAACACACCGAGGGAGCAACTCTTAGGAATATATTCTGACTGGCCTTCTCACTGTGCCTTTCTACTGAACTCAGCATGTTGAGTGAGTAAAAAATCACAGCATTTCATCTACCATCTAATACCACATGTCTTTTGAAAGTTCAGATGTATTCATTTTGACCCAAACCATTTTGTCCAAGTTCTCTTGTGCTGTGCCGGCAGGGGAAGCTCCAGATGGATTCTCCTCCGAGCAAGTGATGCCATACGAAGCAAGGATATAATGACCGATATCAAACTGCATTGTCTGCTGGTGTTAATCAGCATAGTTTCATCCATAGTTTTGCCAGTTTATAACAACACAAAACACATCCCTTTTCAGCCTGTCACTTTTTAATCAGTTTGAATGACAATCGTCCTATTCAGATTTGCTGGAGCGCACAGCCACTACCCAGCATTGTTGCTTGAATGCTGGTATTTTTGGTACCATTCTTAATATTATATCTATTTTTTTCATAATTCTTTACAAACATTTAAGAAAAGAGAGACTATAAATGATTTACTAGTGAAGCATATTAACATTTAAAACCAATGACCAATTAGAGATTTGAAAACATCTGAATAGGCCTACTATTGAAAATGCCATCTGGTCTCCTGATTATTCCTTCTGTGTACTTCTTCATGACAACAACACAAAAGAAGATTTGGACCAAAAAAACTTCTTGACTTTAAAAAAAAAAAAAAAATCACTTTTACTGTACTTAGCTGCTGTCAGCATCAGGCAGGGCAAACAATCAGCCTCCAAACAAAAATGCTCAGAGAGAGATTACTGACACAGACTTGTTTCCACTACTTTCTTTTTGTGCAGTTTCCAACCAACACCTCTTCACTTACAGAGAAAAGCAGCAAGCGTACCTAAAGTTGTACTCTAAATTCACCCCCATTATCTTTGTGTTGACACTTCCTCCTAGAAGATATATGCTGAGCTCCAGGAAGATCATTTGTAACCTTTATAATGATGATGGCAACAAATATAGCACAGTGCCCTCCAACTGACATGGAACGGATACTCAATGCTTCACTATTTTGCAATGAATAAATTGCTTGTCAACATACGTGCAGTAGCGGTTTTCCCCCCAATTTAATGATCACACAGCCATGACACAGCATATACCCATGTATTACAATGATCAGGAAAGCCTGATTGAAAGATTTGGAGATTGAATTTCAAGCCAAAGTTGCTATTGCCCTGGAAAGCAGCAGTATGTATTGATTTCAGGGTTGGAGAGATGCTGCACAGCAGTTTCACCTTGCATAGGGGTGACCTTCATTAAAATACAATTCCTTTGTCAGAACAATAAAAGCTCTCTCTTATGAAGCATATTGTCATGGATAGCAAGATGCAATACCTGTGTCTGTCCATAAATTGGGCATTTGTCCTGGCAGCTGGGTGACTGAATGCCTAACTGTGTACATGGTCAATAAATTGAGAGCAGAGATGCACTGAGGTACCCAAAGGCCATGCTGTAGCAAACAGGTTTATGTAAAAATTACAAGCCATTTTCCTTCTTCTATACAAGTTTTCTACAGGTAAACAATCTGTATAGGTCTGTATAGGAAGACAGATACCTCCTGCACTGGGAACATTTGTATCTTGGGAGTAGGATTCTTTTATGGACACTGGGAAATACAGAATCTCTCTAGAAAAGTGGACATGACCTACATCCACATCCCCACTGGACAACAGGACAGCCCTCACTCAAATACTGAGCTCCCAGCAGTGAGACAATGCTGCTGTTTCAGCAACGCTGCATTTCAGGACATTCAGCAAGATTTCTTTCAGAAAGAAATATAGGTTTTGACATTAAAATTCTCACTGGTGGTTCCTCCTTCTTTAATGAATTTGTCTTTATTTTTCTCAGGTGTCCAATCACAACTCTGTTTTTTTGATTTGGATTTTTTTTTTCCCCAGCTGATCTGAGAACACTCAGTCTTTGCAGACAAATAAACACCTCCAGATTTCAGATGTCTATTTTCAGTTTTACTTTTTCAGCAAAGTATAGAATACTTGTTATTAAAAAATAGAAATTTCCATAGGAAAAACTAGACACCACTAATGAGTTCTATTTCCCAGCATGTACAGACCCATCTGGCACAGAAGCAAATTGCTCATGACCCTCCGGCAACACCTTCAACATTAGGGGACTCCTTAATCCCAGTCTGCTTCTAACTGGAATTAGCAAAACAGAAAGGAAAGTGGCCCTTTATTGATGTTAACAATCTTAATTATTAATTTATACTATGACTCCTTTAAAAATTCACAGAAAGCATTATACTTTCAACACTGAATTCAAAAAATTACATTGCGATAGATTGATAATTATAAATTATGTGTTAAATTTAAGACTAATCCCTGCACAAAAGGCACAATTGTTTGAATTTAGGGATTTTTCCTATAGAAATATTTGTGAAGAAAGTTAACAACTGAATTATTATCCTGTCCTATTCATCTTGTCAGCTGTTAATGGGGAGAAAGTTCTTTAAAACTGAAGGGTTTTTTCTTCATTTTGCTAAACTTCAGGCATTTCTAATGTCTTCCAGCTCCCCAGATTATGCCTACATACACATGTACACACCATACACTTTAAGCACTGAAAAGCTACACTTGCTTTTACTACTTTATTTCTTTCTACATTACATTATTCAAAGTAAGACTTTCACCTCTGAGGTTCTCATTTCTTTGTTTTTCTTAATTATTTCCAGGCAGGAAAAAGTCAAGCAAGTGAGGATAAGTAATTTTCACCTTTAGTTCTACACTGGGAGAAAACCCAAGGACCCTAGATGTGCTTTGAAGTATAACAGTTAGCATAGCAATTAATTATGGTATCCTCTACCAACGGAAATTTGGTTCAGTGCAACAGCAACACCATGAAACACTGCCTCACATTCTGCATATGTTTATTTCTTCCCAAATTACACATGTAGGCCTAGAAATGTCTCACTTTTTTAATTAGCATCATACCAGATGGGATGACTAAGAGCCTGAGTTTAAAATTCATGTGCAAAACTTCTCTTCTGCAGAAGCCTATGATGTCATTTAGTGACACAGGCCCCGTCCCAATCATGGGACAGCAGTCACCCCTCCCAGGACATAAATGGTCACTACAGAAACAACGCTTGCGACCTCCAGGCAATGTTCAGGACCTTCACAGAATCATCATAAAGTTACAGAATGGTTTGGGTTAGACAGGATTTTTAAACATCCTCCAGTTCCAACCCCCTGCCATGGGCAGGGATGCCATCCAATAGACTAGGTTGCTCAAAGATCTCCCATCCAACCTGGCCTTGAACAGTTCCAGGAATGGGGCATCCACAATTTTCCTGGGCAACCTGTTCCAGCCTCATCACCCTCACAATGATTTCTTCCTAATATCTAATCTCAATCCACAAAAGCCATTACCCCTTGTCATATTACTCCATATCATTTTTAGAAGTCCATCTCCAGCTCTCTGGTAGCCCTTTTAGGTACGGGAAGGTGCTATAAGGTCTCCCTGAAGCCTTCTCTTCTCCATGCTGAACATTCCCAACCCTCTCAAACTGTCTCCACAGGAGTGGTGCTCCAGCCCTGTGATCATCTTCATGGCCCTCATCTTCCAGCAGTGGAGCCTTCACTTGGATTCTGCATTCCATGTGCAACTTGAATTCATGGCACAACTTATGACTTCTGGGTTTAGACCAACTCCTTTGAACATCCCTGCATCCAACATCAGCTCTTCAGGCCCCAGGCAATAGTTGCTGATAAAGGCAGATCAAGACAAGGTAAGACAAGCCATTTGCAAATCTCAGGCCAGGGTGTGAATTGACATGGGAAGTTATAGTCAACCTCCTCTTCCTCCCTCACCGTGTTCCAAGGGGCAGCTCAGCAGCTACTCTGCAGATTTTCCTTCTACACCTTCAGTGTAGGAAAGGGCTTTACTCCACGTAGTGTGATGGAGTCCAACTGCTGCACGTCACTTTTGGAACCAGCAACAGCATTCTCAGCTGCCTCTGATTGTGAACGAGCTTTTGCTGGACTTTTGCAATTCAGTACACTGCGCACACAAGCCCAGGGCTCTGCTGCTTGATTCTTTGCCTTTTGTAACCTGTTGTGCTTGCTTTCCTTCTCCCGGAGGCGAAGTGTCTTCTGCTTCTCGCACAGAACACTGTGCCGGCAGTGAAAATCCCCAACGCACTGCTTCTGTGCCAAAACACGCTGGGGCCATGCACTTTCCTTCTCAGCGCTATGTACCACCACATTCTGCCTCTCCTGCCGTCTGAATCTATATGGAAAGCGTCTTGGCTACATCTCGCACAGAGAACTGTGCCAGGACAAAGCCATGTTCTTCATTACCCCCTCTCGTCATCCAAATTGTGGTGCTCTGTTGAAAGTCTGGGATTTTGAAAGGACTAATGCAGCAAGTGTTTCTCTCCTGGCACATTTGGCTGAGCGACAGCTAGATGGACAGTTTGGACCCTGTGAATCTGAAAGGATATGATTGCACACAGGGCAGAGGAAAAACCGTGCACAGCACAATCTGGATGCACGCAGTATTACACGCTGAAGAGCGGCAAAGTTGAATGTTCCGGCAGAAGCAGTGCGCTGGGGCTCTTCGCTGCCGGCACAGTGTTCTGTGCGGGAAGCAGACGGTGATTCAACTCCGGGAGAAGGAAAGAAAGTGCAACATGTTACAGAAGGCGAAGAAAGAAGCCACAGAGCACCGGGCTTGTGTGTGTGTCGTACAGGCTGCAAGAGCAAGGTGGTTTGACACTCTCTTGCCCGCCAAATTCACGTTAAGAGTTGTAAGTGAGAAGTTCAATGACAGCTACTTGTGCTGCTACCCATTGGTCCTCCAGCCCTTTGTGGAAAACAAGTGCCTTTAACATTAGCACCTGAGACTCAGACAACAGCATGGTGGATGCAACGGAGGAGGGAAGGACAGAGTGCACAGGTGAGTTTGATGTGTCTCATGTACAGCAATCAGAAAGTGCAGCCAGTCTTTGAAACTGCTTGCAGCTGTTATTATATTTCTGTGCTTTTTAAAATTACACATTTCCCTTCAAATACAGTATTTGCTTTAAATAATTGGAGAATGCAAATTTCTTTATTTACACATGCCTGAAAAAAACCTCTGACTGCTGTGTTCCCTGGGTAATTCAGGAATTCTCACCAGCCTCCTTTCAGTTAATTACTCTGTGAGACTGCCTGGTGAAAAATGAATTCTGCCTGATTCCTCTCCTGAAAAACATGCAGCAAGTGGCAAGTCAGACTAATTCTTGCTGCAAGAGAGATGTGCACAGAGCAAACACAGCATGTGAAACAAATCAATACTGTAATCACCAATGCCACCTATCAAACCCAACTCCAGGGTCAATCAATACTATATCTTCCCAGATGACAACTGTGGAACAGAAGCTTTTAATACCTTTCCAAGATAAATCTCTTCCTTTACAATGTGAAACACAATTTTCCAGTATGTTCTGTAGTAAGGGGAGGATTTTCCTAGGAATTAGCCAGATCTTAGATTAAAGCAACCAAAGCTTTCTGCATTTAGGAGACCTTCCAGACACCTCTCCACTCAGAGATCCCATTTATTTTTAACAGTAACCCTTCCTGTTCCTGTACTACACACCAAGCAATCCAAATCCTCCAATTTTGCCACTTCAGGAGAGCAGATCATTTCATGACTGAATTGTATCTGCCAAATTAGGCACTTAATAGCCCAGAAACTCTTCTATACCACCACCCAACTGCAGTTTCAGGGACCAGTTTATGTAAATCACAGATACCAAAGTGTTAATGTTAGCTTTATGTGATCATGGTCTATATATGTACTTCTTCTGGGAATGAAACCCATCTGTCTCAGCACTGTGCAATGATTAATGGGTTTTTATCCCATACTACCTCCATGATGCAGTGGGCTATTAGACCCCTTTGACAGAACTGAGACACAGGGAGATTAAGGGTCTAGCCTACATGTATAGGTGCAGGCAGACACATGCTGTCCTGCCTGTGCTGGCTGGCTGTGGATCTGCTTGGGTCTGGAAGCCATGAATAGGCTTGGGCCGTGCTTGGGCCGTGCTTGGGCCATGCTCAGCTGCTCAGCAGAGCCCTTTTCCCTGGCACAGCACCATGCCAACCGCTCCCAGGCAGGAGCTGTCTCATGACCAGCCAGCCAGTGTGCAGAGGGCATGGGTCTGTCTGCAGCCAGCTGTGGGGACACATTTGCTGATCAGGGACATGGATCCTGATCAGGGACATCCCCTGATCGAGGGTACCCAGCCATTAGCAGTGGAGAGGTGAACTATACTGAAGCCTGAGTAGCCAGTTCAGAACATCATCAGGACATGAGGGAATGGCCTGAATTTTTGTCAGGGGAGGTTTAGGTTAGATAATAGAAAACGGTTCTTCACTCAGACAGTGGCTGGACACTGGAACAGGCTCCTCAGGGAAGTGCTCACAATTCAAAATCTGACAGAGTTCAAGAAGCATTTGGACAATGCTCTCAGGCACATGGTGGGATCCTTGGGGATGGTCCTGTGCAGGGCCAGAAGTTGGACTCTGATGGGTCCTGATGGGTCCTTTCCAACTCAGCGTATTCTGTGATGCCGTGATTGTTCCTGTCCTTCATCTGATAAGCTACAAATTAGGCACACTAACTGCAAGGCAATACCTCAGGGAAGAGGAGGAAGAGAGAACCTTTAAAGGGTGCTCTTTCCATCCCAGAGCTGGGAACAGGGCCCAGGAAATCAAGGGGATCAGCCATGTGAGCACAGCAAATTATGCACATGTTTGCAGCAGGGGATCTTCCATTTCACTGCTTTTCATTTTAGTAGAAAAGCCCTTCTGGCAGCTCCAGGAACATATCATAGCTGTGAATGACTGCTATTATTGTCCACTTTAAAAACACAGTAAGAAAAAATAAACAACATATTTCTCTCTATTTAGGATGGCTCAGGTTGAGATTAATTTGGTATACATCCTTAAAATACACCTGCAAATGTCCAGCCATGATTCTGGTACACACTCCATGCATCAAAGCTTGTGCCTTGCAGAGGTCTCCCCTTTAGAGAGTCAAGAGGCACACAAAGAGCACGAACTACATATTGGATAAAAACCTGTTTGTGACAGCTCTCATTAGAAAAAGAGAAGGGAGCACCCTTGGAAAGAAGCAACTGAAAGATTAGTTCTTTGACTAATTAATTTTCAGGCCATTAAGGACCATTCTGGTCCTCTTACTCATTCTCCTGTATGAAAAGTCAGGGGATTGTCTCCAGGCTCTGATGGAGATGACGAGGTGTCTGTGGGGACAACCATTGGCCCAAGTGCTGCCAGCCTCCAGATCAGTGCCTCAGTCTAGTGAGGGCCAAATGTCACAGCCCGCAGACAATTCATTTTCCACTGGCATCCTGCTGATTTCATCAGAAGTGTTAACTGAGAAAAGACTGCACATGGACCCTTGTTGCAGTGAGCCATGACCCTGGCAACGATCAGCCAAGCCAGAATGCCCACTGGTTTGATGCTACAGCATCTCAAGGGCCCTGAGCCTGGTCATTGGCTGCCACCATCTCCGCCCTTCTCCCTCTATATTTGGTTCCTCTTCGAGAAGGTTCGATGTTATTTGGTTGCTGATTGGCCCCTGTTAACTCTTCCCGCCTGCCTCTTCTCCCATTTGTTGTATTCCCTGTCCCCTGCCCTTTGTAACGTCCCCTAGTCACAGTTTCATTGGCTGATGTGTGTTTTCCCCGCCTATGTTGTAGGGGTATAAAACCCCATGTCACCCTCATTTTTCTGGCTTTCTCAGTTTCCTGCACCTTTCTGTGGGTTTCTGTTACCCCGTCCTCCAAGAAACCCTTTCCAGCCCCCACTGAGAAGCTCCTCCGCCTCGTTCCTCTCCTCCTTGGTGCGCCCTTATCATCGGTGGGCAAGACAAACCAGAGCTGGGACCTTGCCTGCCCTCCCGCGCAGCGATCTGCCCCCGTCTGCCCTCCGGAGCAGGCAGAGTTTGCCTGGTGCCTGAGGCAGTGCTGCTAGCTGGCAGTTGAGGCACCGCGGCAGACCCTGAACCAGAATCTGGAACAGACAGCTTTTTTTTTTAAAGCATTTCCCTCAGCCCCTTAAACAGAACGTCAAGTGCTGTGGTTCCCTCTGCCCCTGAGACATTGTACCAAAATTCCTTTTCCTTAGGAAGCCTTTCCAAGCCTCTGATGTGCACATTTTATAGAGAGAATCCTAAAATGAAGATGACAGTCTTGATGACAGTCTTGTGCACTACTCTATTTCTTAGCATTTTTTCTGTCTTCTTTAACTTTCCACTTCAGCAAGCAAAGTTTAACAGAATCAATACGTGCTCAGTAAAATCCTCAGCGGGAGCCACTGCTCCATAGGCTTCTTTTAGTTATCTATTGCCTGCCTCCTGCATACTGCATATGTTAAGAGATGTGCTACCAGCTTAGAAAACAATTAATCCTATTACTGTTTGGAACATGCATGCTGCAGAAGCAGTAACAGCATCAAGGTTAACTATGCAGAAGGACTCAAATAACAAAAAATCAGTTCCAGGATGTGGAAATACTTCACCTCATGCACATCACTGCTGCAGATATTTTGACTTCCCAAAGTTTGGGTGTTTACCCAAAACATGACGTATTTTGTTTGCACTCACCTGACAGACCATCAGCTACAAGCAGGAGCTCCGACACCCCTCCCTGGAGAAGCCCTCCCTGAACTGAACACATTCCTGCTACTCATTATCATTCTAACACATCTACAGCAGTAGTTTTTCCTAAACTTAGTAATTTTGAATCCAAGTGCTTCTCACTTCCACTGACCTGTTAACAGAAAAAGGTTGTTCTGTATGTGGAGATGAAGACAGGTCTCAGTGTGACAATTTGCATGACACAGGTCTGCCTGAGCTCACCCTGACCAAGCATGTTGGTGCTGCTATAGCTACTGCCTTCCAGAGGACATAAACAAGATCTCAATCCCCGGGGCCAGGAGAGATCCCCAAACACTTTGCACTCAGGCAGCAGCATTAGCAGCATGCGTTGCTGTCAGAGAGCAGACCACTCACCAGCCACACAGTACCCAGGGCACCTGCAACCCGAAAGACAGCTTGCTTTGAAAGGTAAAATCTGTGTACAAAGCACAGGAGCCGGCAAACTCTGAGGAGGGGAGGCTGTTGTACAGCAATACCCAGGACAAGCTGCAACAGACTCAGCACAGAGCTATGAGAGACACCTGTGTGTGTTACCAGCAGCGTCAGCAAGTGACATCCCTGCCCCAGAGAAAGACAAACATCAAGTGTTTGGTGGACATGTTAGGCAAAGACCTGGCTCTTGCTCCGCTGGTGTATTGCGCTTTCAAGTTTGCAGAGACAATGAGACTGTGACCATTTTTGCTCACTAAATCAATTTATCTGCAGGTTAAATCATTTCATCTCTCTTTATCATCATTTCTACATCTAGAAAATGGGGATAGAATCAGTAGCCTTCCTCTTCAGCAAAGCGTTTTGGGATCATGATGAGCATGACATGAGAACTCAAGTTTATTATACAGTGGGAGTTACGTTATGCCACCGCTCTAACTCCAAATGAAGGCAGTGGTGCGGTGAAAAAATTCAGAAATCACAATTTTGTACTCAGTCAAGACAAAACCATATATCAAGTGTGGGAATCCCCTTCCCCTCCTGAGCTCCACAGCACAGGTTCTGCCTGTGGGTTCCTGTATTACACAGCAGCAAGTTCCTGTGGCAGTCACAGGAGCAATAACCTATCTGGGCAAAGGGACAACTGTGGGGCCGCCAGCTCCAGCTGTGGGACCCTGTGACAGCCCATGGTGTCATGGCCAGAAAAAAATAAAATGTCTTTGTCAAATTTGCCTGACTTGGAAGACAATTCACATTGAACTTTCCCAGCAGAAAGCCTGACATTTCCCTTTGACCACTGCTAGTGAGGAACCAGTGTACAGAATACCTTTCAACTGCCCTGGTCCAGGCTGTCAGCCCCTGTACATATCTGGGCATCTAAATCTCATGTATTTGTCTGCCTTCCTCTGACCTTCAAGTCCAGGACATCTTCTTTCTTTTTTTTTCTTCCTGCTTGTTGGGGTGCCAATTGCTCCTGTTAGAATTTTATGGCATGCAGCAGATGATGACACCATTCAGTCCTGGTACTTATCAGGCTGACAGAGGCCTTACGTCTGAGCACCCATCACCGATCTCTTGCAGGTCAGCCACTGCTGGTTCTTATCTGTCAGATGCTGGTTCTTATCTGTCAGATGCTGGCTTTGCGAGGCAGGCAAGGCTCGCTGAGCCAGCCGAGGTTGATATGCTGCTGTAAATACCTTTGCTCTCAGATAACAAGTTTGCTGCCACCAGTACTTCTATGCCAGGGACAAAAAAAAAACCAAACCTGAAAACCCATCCACACACCAAATCCCCTCCTTCTTGCAAGAGAAGTGTGTCATTCCTGTGCAGTCCAACACGTCTCTGAAGGAGACTGCTGGGCTGCAGTTTCACAGCTAAAAGCACTGCTCCACGTTCTGATTGCTGCTCTCACATCTGAATTACTTAAAATTTCCTGGACAGACTAGTACCCCTCTTCCAGACTGCACACCCTTCCTGCTGTGGGAAGGTGTGGAGAGTTTGTCAGACGA
>VWZT01009686.1:27595-75109 GCA_013397055.1 Pachycephala philippinensis
ACTCGGAACCATGCCTTGGATTCAGAACCAGGCCTTGGATTCGGAACCAGACCTTGGATTCGGAGCCAGGCCTTGGACTCGGAACCAGGCCTTGGGGTTGGAACCAGGCCTTGGGTTCGGAACCAGGCCTTGGACTGAGAACCAGGCCTTGGGTTCGGAGCCAGGCCTTGGGGTTGGAACCAGGCCTTGGATTCGGAACCAGGCTTTGGATTCAGAGCCAGGCTTTGGATTCAGAATCAAGCTTTGGATTCAGAACCAGGCCTTGGGTTCAGAACCAGGCCTTGGATTCAGAACCAGGCCTTGGACTGGGAACCAGGCCTAGGATTCGGAGCCAGGCCCTGGATTCAGAACCGGGCCTTGGGTTTGGAATGAGGCTTTGGATTCGGAACCAGGCCTTGGATTCGCAGCCATTTTGGAGCGGCTGCGCTGGGTTTTTTTACCTCCCCCTGGTTCCTCCTCTCCCCACCAGCGCCTTTTGCAGCAGTTCCCACTAATTAGCAATTTAATGGAGCTGGCTCCAGGTGCTGGGGGCACAGCAGCTCAGCTGCCCGGGGCCCTCGGGCGGCTCCGGCTGCCTGGCACGGGATGTGCCGTGGGCAAACAGGGCTGCCGAGCGAAATGTGAAACCTGGCGAGGCCCCAGCGCCCGGCCGGTGAGAACCGCGCTCGGCGCTGCCCCAGCGGCACTCCCAGGTAAATAAATACGCGCTCGCCAGCGCCTCGGGCCCGTGGCCAGCCAGGGAAGGGACTTTGTTTTGTGTTTTTTTATTTTATTTTTTGTGTCTGAGCTTTCTGGGCTGCTATTTCAGGCATAATTAGGGCGATTCAGGCTGCAGAGCCCTTCCTGCGCTCAGCCTGGGAAGGGGGTTGGGAGGTGTGAGGGCCTTGCTGTCTCCAGACATCTGCTCTCCTGCTCCGGTCCTGGAGCCTGGCCGTGGATGTCTGCACTTCCCGCCCACCATCCTGGGGGAAAACAGGAGAATGGGGGCAATCTGCAGTGCAGGCAGAGTTTGGGATGCGTCTTGTGCATCCTTTAGGGTTTGAAATAGAGCTGCTGACACAGAGATTTCGGGAGCGGGCGCTCGGAGCATCCAGCGCTGGTGATCCAGGTCACGGAGAGATGGATGTGTGTGTCCCACTGGCACAGCCACTGCAGGGTCCTTCCACAGCCTCTGCAGGCTCAGGGTGTCCCATGGGTGACAAGGGACGCAGAGGTGGCTGCTTGTGTCCCTCCCTCCCTCCGGCCGGGATCTTCTCCTCCTTTGGTGCAGCTGGGCTCCATCAGGGCTCCTTCTCCCCCCTGAAGCTTTCCCTCCCGAACAGCACAGCCATTTCCGATGGGAACACTTCTAATCACGAGTCCAAGAAGTGCAGTAATTCCTGGACTCATTATTTATCCTGATTTAAAGCCGATCCAGCAGCCAGCACGCGGTGACGTGACCTCCAGCAGTCCCCACCGTGTCTCCCTCACACATGGGGGGACCATTGAGTGTCCCTGCCCCTCGGTGACATTTTCCCTGCTGGGGACACCCTGGTGGCCACTGCAGCCTCACCAGGCTCTGCTCTGCTCTGTTCCCAGATTGCCTCTTCAAAGTGTGCCCCATGAACCGCTACTCTGCCCAGAAGCAGTACTGGAAGGCCAAACAAACCAAGCAGGACAAGGACAAGATCGCAGATGTGGTGCTGCTGCAGAAGCTCCAGGTGAGCAGGAGCGAGGGACCCAGAGCGGGCAGTGCCCACGAGCTGGGTGGGGGATGGCATCCGGACCTCTGGTGATGCTGGTTTGGGATGAGAAGGGATTCCCAGCTGGGTTTGGGATGAGAAGGGGTTCCCAGCTGGATTTGGGATGAGAAGAGATTCCCGGCTGGGTTTGGGATGAGAAGGGATTCCCAGCTGCGTTTTCCCCCTTGTCCCCTGCCCAGCCATTGCTGTGTCACCCTCCTGATGCTCCTCGTGCAGAGGAGCTCTGTGAGCACAGCCCTGCACCCTGGGGCACTCCAGGACACCCTTCAGCACCCCAAGACACCCCTCAGCACTTCAGGGCACCCCTCAACACCTCAGGACACCCCAGGACACCCCAGGGCACCTCTCAACACCTCAGGGCACCCCTCAGCAACCCTCAGCACCCCAGGGCACCCCTCAGCACCCCAGGACACCCCAGGACACCTCAGGACACCCCTCAGCACCCCGGGACACCCCATGCAGGAGGGAGCCCTGCTTCCAGGACGTGCTCCAAAGGGCTGGGGAGGGGAAAGGCTCCCGTTGGCTTCCCCGAGGTTTGGCCAGGGCCCACGTCAAACATTGCACAATGGCCTCAGGCAGCTGGTGAGGCCCCGCCGATGATTCATAAAACCAAAGCTGGGGAGAGATTCACTAAATCATCTCAGCGGGCCTCGAGCCCAGCCCCGGCCCCATCATCCCCAGCTCTGCCTCGGGCCAGGGGGGCTCAGCAGTGCCAGGACAGGGTGTCCTGCCCTGGAGGTGCCAGGACAGGCTCAGTGCTCCCTGCTGTGTCCAGCCCCGTGCGGTCACTGGCACACAGAGCCCCCATTTTCCTGCTCCCGTTAGCCCAGGACTGTAACATCACAGCTGTCCTGGCCTCGAGTGGGCCCAGGGGCTCATTTCTGAGCCTGATTGATTGCACCTTGCTCAGGGCTTGTCTTAAAGAGGTTCTGCTGTTCCCTCGCTCCTCTCTGCCGCTCCCGGTGTTTCCCTGCCTGTGGAGCCAGGGTGGGAGGGAGCTCAGCCCAGCCCTGCCAAGCTCTGCAAGCACCAAGATCTGGCCTGCCCCTTATCAGGGAGGGTGATAAAGAGGCTGAGAGCATCCCCCAGCCCACAGAGATGATTTCCTGAGGCAGGAGCAGCCAGGTCTGGAGTGGACAGGCGCTGCCTGAGATGCCCACGGTCACCTTTCCGAGCTCATGCTCCTCGCTGCTGTGTTTCAGTGGGTNAGGGACAGTGTGGGAACATCAGCTCAGGGAAATCGCGTGCTTGGGGCAGCCGTTCCCACTGCCAGCCCCACTGGCTGGTGGCGAGGGAGGTGCTGAGATCAGGAGGGAGATTTGGGACATCCCGTGGTGCTGGATCTCCCGTCAGAGCCGTGGTGCTCCATGGGGTTGTTGTTAAACTCCCAGAGCCGCAGCGGTGTGGGATTTCTTGGCAGCGGGTTTGTTTTCCTGACGGCAGCAGCCACCCCTGCAGGGTGGTGAGGGTGACTCCGGGTGGCACCCAGAGCTCCGTGGGGATGGAGGGTGACTCCGGGTGGCACCCAGAGCTCCGTGGGGATGGAGGGTGACCCCAGAGCTCTGTGGGCATGGAGGGTGACTCCAGGTGGTACCCAGAGCTCTCTGGGGATGGAGGGTGACCCCAAAGCTCTGTGGGGATGGAGGGTTACCCCAGAGCTCTGTGGGCATGGAGGGTGACCTTGGTGGCACCCAGAGCTCCGTGGGGATGGAGGGTGACTCCCAGAGGCACCCAGAGCTCCGTGGGGATGGAGGGTGACCCCAGAGCTCTGTGGGCATGGAGGGTGACCTTGGTGGCACCCAGAGCTCTGTGGGGATGCAGGGTGACTCTGGGTGGCACCCACAGCTCTGTGGGCATGGAGGGTGACCTTGGTGGCACCCAGAGCTCTGTGGGGACGGAGGGTGACCCCAGAGCTCTGTGGGGATGGAGGGGTCACCTTGGGTGACACCCAGAGCTCTGTGGGGATGGAGGGGTCAGCCCAGGTGACACCCAGAGCTCTGTGGGGATGGAGGGTGACCCCAGAGCTCTGTGGGCACAGGTACCAGGCACATCCAGAGCCCTCGCCTGCTCGGGCACTCAGGACCTGCTGGCCCATCCTCCCTCACAGTGCCAAGCCGTGATTCCAGATGTTTCCCAATTCTTCTGCCCTCGGGTGAAAGGGGTGAGGGCAGGGTGGGGAAGGGCAGAGGCTGTCCCAGCTCCATCCCTCGCCCTTCCCCATCCCAGCTGCGGGGGAGCCCTGGGCTGGAGCTGCCCGGGCTGTGCCCAGCCTGGCGCCGGGGCTGTCGGCGCTCCCTCATCATTCCCAGATTTGCTGTGGGAGCAAGTTCCTGCCTCGCTCTGGCAGGATGTGCCAACATCCCATCACTGCTCCCACTGCCAGAGCCAGCGCGTGGAAAATGTCTGTGGTTTTGGAGAGGGGCTGCTGAGCTGTTCCCTGCTGGGGACCCATCCTGACACAGCCGTGGCAGCAGGTCCGGGCCTGCTCCATCCCTGGGCATGGCACGGCTGGCACGGTGCCTTTGGCTGCTTGGTTTTGGTGCTGCCAAGAGCCCCCGGTGCCCACAGCCCCTGGTTTGGGTGCTGTGCCCCAGTCCCCAGCCTGTGCCCAGCATCCTTGTTCCGTGTTGTCCCAAAACCTGCTGTCCTGGGGGAGCTTTGGTGCCTTTTTTTCCTTATCCTAATTTTTAAAGTCCTCAATTTCAAGCCCGCATGGACTTCCTAGGGCTGGTCAGAGCCGCACCATGGCCCTGGGCTGAGCACTTGGATGTTCTGTGATGTGGCCCTGGGGGACAGAGGGATGCTGACCCTGCATCCCAGCCCGTCCCATCCTTCCCAAAGCCAAGGCTGTGAGTGACCCTGCTGGGATCTGCTCCCGGGGAGGGAGGAGGTGCTGCTCCACACTCAGCTCTTCTCCTTTTGGAGCAGCACGCGGCCCAGATGGAGCAGAAGCAGAACGAGACGGAGAACAAGAAGGTGCACGGGGACGTGGTGAAATACGGGAGCGTCATCCAGGTACGGATCCAGCACGGATGCAGCATGGATCCAGCACATCTGGGAAGGGGTTGTTGGGATCTGGTGAGCCTTGGGGGGCTGCACTGCTGCAAATCTCTCACCCTTGGCTCCTCCAGCTGCTGCACATGAAGAGCAACAAGTACCTGACAGTGAACAAGCGGCTGCCAGCGCTGCTGGAGAAGAACGCCATGCGCGTGACCCTGGATGCCACCGGCAACGAGGGCTCCTGGCTCTTCATCCAGCCCTTCTGGAAGCTCAGGAGCAACGGGGATAACGTGAGCATGGGGCCCAGCAGTCCCCGAAGGGGTGTGCAAAGAGCTCCATGCCAGGGCTTGGCTCCCCAGCGGGCACCCGCTCTCATCCTCGCTCCCCTTTTCCCATTTTGCTCCCCAGGTAGTCGTGGGAGACAAAGTCATCCTGAACCCCGTGAACGCCGGGCAGCCCCTGCACGCCAGTAACTACGAGCTGGCTGACAACGCTGGCTGCAAGGAGGTACAGGGGGGCTGGGCTGTTGTTTTTCCTTCTTTTTCCATTTTTTCCGTTGTCCTGAGATCGTGACCGCGCTCTCTCGCTCTGTAGGTGAACTCGGTCAATTGTAACACCAGCTGGAAAATCAACCTGTTCATGCAGTTCTGCGACCACATGGAGGAAGTGCTGAAAGGGGTAAGGAAGGAGGTTTGGCTGCACGGACCCAACGGGGGGACAGGACATGTGAGCAGCCGCCTGGCTCTGTGACAAGGGCAGAAAGGAGCTCCTGCCTTGAGGGCTGTAATTCCTGGGAGAATTCATCACCTGGAGAACAGCACAGCGAGGTGGAGTGGGATATTTTAGGATCGAGGGCACAAATTACACAAATTACCTTCCACCTTGGGGTGTTAAATTGACGCTCGGGGACAACCCCTGGCCCATGCGGTGCCAGCGGTGGCTTCTTTTGCAGGGACAATTGGCAGCTGCTCAGCCCTGCAGCAGGGTGGCTGCTGCCTGGGAAAGGAACTTTCCCTGCCGAGCTATTGTTCAGGGCCGAGGTCCTCCAGGAAGCAGCTGGATCTTACAGACCTTCGTCCCCGGGCGCTGTGCTTATCCCACATCCCCCTTCCCGGGGCGTTAATGCCTTAAACACATCGAGAGCAGAGTCTCTGCCTGCTCCAGGGGTGTAAAGTGATGGATTCACATCCGTTTGTCTCCTGGGGGTGAAGCAGAGGAGTCACTGCCTGGATAACGGGAGTGATGGCAGTGCAGGGTGCTCAGAGGAGCATTTGTGCTGCCTGGGGCAGCTTTTAGCAGAGCTCAGGGAGGTTGGATGGGGAGAGGTGACACTGCCCGGCGGTCCCCAGGGTGCCATGGTCCTGCCATGAAGCTGGGAGCTGTTTCCAGGAGGAATCCCGTCCCCTTTGCAGCACGAGGGGTCACAAGAGGAGATGCATGGCCTTGCAGGAAAGCCAGGGAGAAATTTCTCTATTGATTGAGTGGTTAAACATGGGAACAGCTCCCCAGGACAGTCACCATCCCTGGCGGTGTTCATTTTACCATCCCTGGAAGAGTTCAAAAATGGCGCTTCAGGATATGGTTTAGTGGGTATGGGGGTATTTGGGCAAAGGTTGGACTTAAGGTCTTGGAGCTGCAAGACTTAATGATTCTTTGTCTCTCCCGGTGCAGGGGGACGTGGTGAGGCTGTTTCACGCCGAGCAGGAGAAGTTCCTCACCTGTGACGAGTACAAGGGCAAACTGCACGTCTTCCTCCGCACCACCCTGCGCCAGTCGGCCACCTCAGCCACCAGCTCCAACGCCCTGTGGGAGGTGGAGGTGAGCGGGGAGGGGATGGAGGGGGCGTTTGGGGACATCCCAGTCCCTCCCGTGCCCTGGCTGAGCTCTCCCCTGCCTCTCCCAGGTGGTTCACCATGACCCGTGCCGAGGGGGAGCTGGGCACTGGAATGGCTTGTACCGCTTCAAGCACCTCGCCACGGGCAACTACCTGGCAGCAGAGGTAAGGGGGTGGCAGAGGGGTGCGGGGAGGTGCCCTGGGGCTGTGGCAGCCCTTGCAAAGGCAGTGCCCACCCCGGGCAGGGAGTGATGCCCAGCGTTACCCCTGGTCCCCTCCGGTTTGCTCTGGGAACCCCTGCGACTCCTCCTTGCTCGCAGGAGATGTTGGCACCTGAACATTGTCATCACTGACCTGGTTTAGGGCCAGACTTTCCCCTGCTGAAATTCCCCAGTGAAGGGGTTCACTTGCCCAGATGGCTGGGTTTTGCTCCTTTTCTGGCCCGGGGGGACAGGAGGGGGTGGCTGGGGCGTTCCTGTGCTCGCCCTGTGCTAAGGGACCGACTGGCACAGCCCGGTGCGTTGGAAGTGGGACCTGACTCATCCTGCTGGCCTCGCCTGGCACAGGGTGGGGGCAAAATCTGGGTCTGGAAGCACCATCTGCCAGGTTTTTCTGCTCCCATTTAAGGCCAGCTCGAGGCCTCCTGACAGGGGCACAAAGGAGTTGCTGCTCTTGGATCATGGGGTGCGTTTGGCACTGACAGGACCAAGGGCTGTGCTCTGCTGCCAGGGCAGCAGGGACATCCCAGGGATGTGGAAAACACACCCAAGGGCAGCCTCCAGGGCCCTTCCATCACTGTGGGATGGAAGACAGTAAATATTGGGGTTCTGAATGGCTTTAAACCCAAAGACACTCCATTGACACCTGAAGAGGAAAGATCTTGGACTGAGCCCATGCTGGGCTGGTGCTGCTCACTGGGAGCTCAGCCTGGAGCCTCCAGGGAGGTCTTGCTGCCACGCAGAGCCCAGGTCTGCTCCCCTGGGCTCCCCAGTCCCACTCCCGTGCACTGGGTGCAGGTCACATCCTCCAGCCCCACCTGGGCAGGTTTCCTCTCTGTGACGTGTTCAGGGAAGGCAGGAATAGGGATCACACCCCACCCGCAGGGTTTTGGAGGGACCGAGCGGGAGGACTCACAGCTGCCTTTCATCTCCCTCTTTAACTTTTCAGGAGAACCCAAGTTATAAAGGAGACGTGGCTGAGCCCAAAGCAGCGCCCACGGTGAGCAGAACCGCTGCTGCCGCTGCCCCAAGCACGCCAGCTCTCAGCCAGGGCCTGAAAGCAGGGAAATGCCCCAAAACAGAGCCCTCTCAGGGGGCTACAGCCGAGTTTGTCCCCCTGTGCCAGCACAGCATCCCCACCCCGCACTTAGAGCAGCGTCCCACCTGTGAGAGGACCCTGCCAAAACCTCTCAGAGGGGTTCCAGTGCATGTTGGCTCCCCAGGCCAGCAGGGAACGCTCGGTAGATGAGAGAGTTGGATGTTCAGGGGGTTTTTCTCTGCCCTTGGCGAGGTTTGGAGCAGGGGGGCCTCGTAGCTCAGGTGCATCCACGCCGCTTGTGCTCTGCTCCTGCGTCCTGGCACTGCGAGGCTCAGCCCCGGCACAGCTTCTGCTGCGTCCCCCCGATGCCGTGGGCGCAGGAGACCCCCGAGCCGGGCTCAGAGACCCCCTCCCCACCGTGCAGGGGGGCAGCAGCCGTGCCAGCCGCAGGAACACCGGGGAGAAGATCAAGTACCGGCTGGTGGCCGTGCCCCACGGCAACGACATCGCCTCCCTCTTCGAGCTGGACCCCACCACGCTGCAGAAGACGGATTCCTTCGTCCCACGGTACGGCAGCGGGGTCGGGGTGAGGAGGGGAGGCTGAGTGCTGGGGAAGGGGCAGTGCTGGTGTGTCCCCCTGGGGGTCACCCGCCAGGACATTGTGCTGTTGGCAGGAACTCCTACGTGAGGCTGCGCCACCTCTGCACCAACACCTGGATCCAGAGCACCAACGTGCCCATCGACATCGATGAGGAGAGGCCCATCCGCCTCATGGTACGGCCCCGCTCCCTCCTCCCTGCTTGGGGTCATTCCCTGTTCCCCGAGAGCTCTTAGGGTGCNCACCCCAGCAATCCAGAGCCCACCCCAATCAGCCAGAGCCCACCCCAGTCACCCAGAGCCCACCCCAGCCCCTCTGATGGGGACAGACTGGGTCACTGATGTCAGTGGGGTTGGTGGCGGACGGTGGCGACACACCTGGCATTGCCCTGTCTGTGTGATGCTGCTTCCCCGTTGCTTCCCAGCTGGGCACGTGCCCCACCAAAGAGGACAAAGAAGCTTTTGCCATCGTCTCCGTGCCCGTGTCCGAGATCCGCGACCTGGACTTTGCCAACGACGCCAGCTCCATGCTGGCAAACGTGGTGGAGAAGATGAACGAGGGTTTCCTCAGCCAGAACGACCGGAGGTGAGAGGCCCCTGGGAGATGTGGCCGTGCTGGGCTCCTCCAGGGGCTCCCCAGCAGGACAAGGCCCCTGCCTGGTGCTGGTGCCAGCGCTGCCCTTGCTTCCCTGCCCACAGCCCCAATCCACGCCTGCTTCTCCCAGGAGCCCGGCGAGGAAACCAGATAACAGCACAGCCCCGCTCCAGCCCCTCCTAGAAAAATATCCTAGAAAAATATCCTAGAAAAATATCCAAGGGGCTGGGAGATGGCCCCGCGATAGGGGCAGCCGCCTTAGTCACTGTATTATTTTTAGTGGGTGGGTTCTTGGTGCTTCCTGAGCAAACACAGATCCCTGTGGGACAGAGCGAGCAGCATCCGCTCTGCCAGCCTGGCCCACGCCGGTCCCACAGGGGTGACCACAGGGGCAGAGGTGTTAAATGCAAAATCCCTGGCGTGAACCACGAGCAAAGCCCCCAGGCATTCACTCTGGCACATATAGGAACCATAGGGGCTGCAGATCCAGCCACTGACCTCCATCAGGGTGTGGAGGATTGGCCAGCAGCTCCCCTGGCAGGTTTCTGAGGCGCTTTGGTCCCCAAAACTCAAAGGCATCACTGCAGGAACCCAAGTCTGGGTGGGTGAGCAGCCCCCAGCCTGCTCACCCTGTGTCCCTTCACAGGTTCGTGATCCAGCTGCTGGAGGACTTGGTGTTTTTTGTCAGTGATGTCCCCAACAATGGCCAGAACGTGCTGGACATCGTGGTGACCAAGCCCAACCGGGAGCGGCAGAAGCTGATGCGGGAGCAGAACATCCTGAAGCAGGTGGGTGGCCCTGGGGCCCTGCATCCCAGCAGGGCTGGGACATGTCCTGTGGAGATGTCCTGTCCTGCTCAGGGCCACTCTGGGGGCCGGAGGGATGGAAAACCCCACAGAGGAGGGTCTGGCCTCCAGCTCATGCCGTGGTGTCCAGCCACGCACGGGGGGCTGGTGAGGAGCAGGACACAGCCCTGACCTCTGCTCTTGGGCAGATCTTTGGGATCCTGAAGGCCCCCTTCAAGGACAAGGGTGGGGAAGGGCCCCTGGTGAGGCTGGAAGAGCTGTCGGACCAGAAGAACGCTCCCTACCAGTACATGTTCCGCCTGTGCTACCGCGTGCTCCGGCATTCCCAGGAGGATTACCGCAAGAACCAGGTGCCTTGGGGTGACTCCTCATCCCACCCCGTGTTGGGGAGCCTTGGGGGGCTGCCGCAGTCCCAGTGGGGCAGGGGGATGTGGCTCACGGCCCCTCCCTGCCCGCTGCAGGAGCACATTGCCAAGCAGTTCGGAATGATGCAGTCCCAGATCGGCTACGACATCCTGGCCGAGGACACCATCACGGCCCTGCTGCACAACAACCGCAAGCTGCTGGAGAAGCACATCACCAAGACCGAGGTGGAGACCTTCGTCAGCCTGGTGCGCAAGAACCGTGAGCCACGGTGAGTGTGGGGTCTCTGTGGGGTGTGAGGGGAAAAGGGGAGCCCTGCGGACACCCCTTCTCACGGCAGAGCCGCCTCTCCCCGGCAGGTTTCTGGATTATCTCTCGGATCTCTGCGTGTCCAACCACATCGCCATCCCCGTCACCCAGGAGCTGATCTGCAAGTGCGTGCTGGACTCGAAGAACAGCGACATCCTCATCAAAACCGAGTGAGTGGCCAAGGGAGAGGTTTTCCACATCAGGGGTTTGTCGTGGGTTGGATGTCAGGCACCCACCAGAGCCACTCACTCACTCCCCTCCACAGCTGGGCAGAGGAGAGAAAACTTAATGAAGGGTTCATGGGCTGGAATAAGAACCAAGAAAGATCCCCCATCAAATACCATCGGGGCGAAACAGGCTCTAATTAGAGATACGAATTAAGTTTATTCCTAACTAAATGGGAGCAGGGTACTGAGAAGTAAAATAAAACCCTTAAAAACACCTTCTCCCCACCCTACAACAAACCCACTACAGGATGGGCCAGGTCCCACTGCAGCCCCATCACCCCTTGAGCTGCAGCCCCTCCATCCTCAGGAGCATCTCCAGATTTCCCCTTTCCTGTCCCAGGCTGAGGCCGGTGAAGGAGATGTCCCAGACCCACGAGTACCTGAGCATCGAGTACTCGGAGGAGGAGGTCTGGCTCACCTGGACGGACAAGAACAATGACCACCACGAGAAAAGCATCCGGCAGCTGGCGCAGGAGGCCCGGGCTGGCAATGCCCACGACGAGAACGTCCTCAGCTACTACAGGTGACGCTCCTGTGGCACCTCCTGTGCGGGTGAGGCCGTGAGGGTTGCACGGCCTCACTCCCTCTCCCCCTCACCCCTGGGCAGGTACCAGCTGAAGCTCTTTGCCCGCATGTGCCTGGACCGCCAGTACTTGGCCATCAAGGAGATCTCCCAGCAGCTGGGGGTGGACCTGATCTTCCTGTGCATGGCAGATGAGATGCTGCCCTTCGACCTTCGCGCCTCCTTCTGCCACCTCATGCTGCACGTGCACGTGGACAGGGACCCCCAGGAGCTGGTGATGCCCGTGAAGTTCGCACGGCTCTGGACAGAGATCCCCACGGCCATCACCATCAAAGAGTGAGACACGCCGGGGCTCGGGGTGGCTTTGAGGGACAGGGCATGGCAGATGCCGTGGCAGGGGAGTGTTTGTGGAATCTGAACCCTCAGAAGGAAGTGGGCTCCATCTGTCACAGCATCACGGCTGGTCACGGTGGCTCAGGAGCTGCCTGGACAGCGCTCCTGCCAGCTGGGTGTGAGGACACTCGCTGTCCCCAGCTCACCCCGACGTGTCCCCCCCCCGCAGCTACGACTCCAACCTCAACGTCTCGCGCGACGACAAGAAGAACAAGTTTGCCAGCACCATGGAGTTCGTGGAGGACTATCTCAACAACGTGGTGAGCGAGGCCGTGCCCTTCGCCAACGAGGAGAAGAACAAGCTCACCTTCGAGGTGCGGTACCTTGCAGGGTGTGACAGTCCGGCTGCTGTAATGTCCCTGTCCCCCACGCTGGATTCTCCTGCTCAGCCCCGAGCAGTGCGAGCTCTGGAGCTGCCTTGTCCTTCCCCAGGTCGTCAGCCTTGCCCACAACCTCATCTACTTCGGCTTCTACAGCTTCAGTGAGCTGCTGCGCCTGACACGGACCCTGCTGGGCATCATCGACTGCGTCCAGAACCCCCAGCTGATGATGCAGGCGGTCTACAACGACGAGGTGACAGGTGAGTCCCTGTCCATGGCCAGGAAGGTGTTTTCCATGGTCTGCCCAGTGTTTTCCATGGTCTGCCCACTGCTTTCCAGTTCTGGTGGCAAGAAAAGCAGACAGTGATGTGGTTTGCTGACGTGGCTGGGCGTGCACTAGGACGTGGGGTGGTGAGCCCTTGGCCATGCCAAAAGAAATGTTTGGTGCCTTCTGCTCATTCTCTGATTAAATCTACAGCATTTTCCAGTTCGAGTGGGCCCTTCCTTGGTCCTCTGCCTCCTCCCTCTCCACCCATGCTAACTGTGGCTGCCTCCGCAGGGAAGAACGTGCGGAGGTCGATCCAGGGCGTGGGGCAGATGATGTCCACCATGGTGCTGAGCAGGAAACAGTCCATCTTCAGCACCCCCAGCCTCAGCGCCGGCTCTGCCCCGGAGCAAGTGGACAGAGGGAGGAGCATTGAGAACGAGAACATTGTGGTGATGGACACCAAGCTGAAGATCCTGGAGATCTTGCAGGTTGGAGCCGATGGAGTGGTGGGACGTGGGGGATGGGGGTGTGTAATGTGATTTTCGGATGGGGGACGGTTGGCATGAAGAGGGTGCTCAGTCACTTCTGGTTTCTCCTTCCCCGCTGCTTCCAGTTCATCCTGAACGTGCGGCTGGACTACAGGATCTCCTACCTGCTCTCCGTCTTCAAGAAGGAGTTTGTGGAGGTTTACCCCATGCAGGACAGCGCGGCTGATGGGACAGCTCCAGCCTTTGACTCCACAAGTAACTGTCCCACTTTGCTCCTGGTACACCTCAAACCAGGGGCTGGGGGGTCACAGGTGGCAGAGGTGACATCTCCAGTGCTGGCAGGGGGCAGGGAGGGATGGAGTTTGTGTTTTGGTGGGATGAGGATGCTGGGAGCAGGATCAGGGAGCTGGGTTGGTTCCTGTGGGTTCCTGCCAAGGCACAGGGCTGGTGTTCTCCACCCTTTTCACTCCCTCCCCTCTCCCTGCAGCCGCAGCCATGAACCTGGACCGGATCGGGGAGCACGCCGAGGCCATGTTCGGTGTGGGGTGAGTCCCTGCCCCCCAAAATTCCTCTGGCCATAGGGCTCTTCCCCTCCTGTCCATCCCGCCCAAGCTGGGAGCTGCAGGTGATGAGGAGGATGAAGCTCTAAAGGCCACCACAGCCATCCCCATCAGCCCCTGAGCTCTGTGTTGACCCCAGCACTCCCACCCCGCTGCAGGAAGTCGAGCAGCATGCTGGAGGTGGACGACGAGGGAGGGAGGATGTTCCTGCGGGTGCTGATCCACCTGACCATGCACGACTACCCCCCGCTCATCTCCGGCTCCCTGCAGCTCCTCTTCAAGCACTTCAGCCAGAGGCAGGAGGTCCTGCACACCTTCAAACAGGTGACACTGAGAGGGGACCCGGAGCACCCCGTGCTGGCTCTGGGTGGGGGGTTTTGGGTGGATCCTGTCCCTTTACGTGGGAGGGAGATCTGGGAGTGGGGTTTGTGCCCCGAACTGGAAACTCTCGGGAATGTCGCTGCAGGTCCAGCTCCTGATCTCAGCCCAGGACGTGGAGAACTACAAGGTGATCAAGTCAGAGCTGGACAAACTCCGCACGATGGTGGAGAAATCGGAGCTCTGGGTGGACAAGAAGGGCAGCACCAAAGGGGACAGCACAGGGGACGGGAACAAGAAGGAGAAGAAGGAGGTGAGAGCCCTGAGCAAGACCCTGGGAACTGGGATGGGAAAGGAGTGGGAGGCAGGGGGACAGCTCACCTTAACCCAACACCTGATGCCTCACGATGGGGAGGCTCCAGGAGGGTCCTGTGGGTGTAGCTGGAGGTGTGACCCCGGTGCTGTTGTGTCCCCTGCAGCACGGTGCCGATGAGGAGGTCATTGCTCCGGGAGAGAAGAGCAGCGAGAACTACCAGATAGTGAAGGGGGTGAGTGAGACCAAACCCCGGTGCACCAACAGGAAGGGAAAGGGTGAAATCCTGTGGGGGATTCCCAAGTTCTCCTGTGCTTGAGTAGAAACAAGTCCAAGCCTGGCTTGCTCCTGCCAGCTTAGCACAGGGAAAAGCTGTCACATTCTTTTACCGGGGGGACTGGGAGGGTGACAGCCACGAGGGCTCTGTGTGGCACCACAGGGAGGATCCCTGAGGAGGTGCCAAGATTTGTGAGCAATGCAGGGAACATCTGGAATTATGGAGGGAACATCTGGAATGCCAACCAGCTCCAGTGCTGGTGGCCATCCCGAGTGGCTCCAGGCTCAGCCCCTGCCCGCCGTGGTCCCTCTGTCCCCAGATCCTGGAGAGGCTGAACAAGATGTGCGGCGTGGGGGAGCAGGTGCGCAAGAAGCAGCAGCGCCTGCTGAAGAACATGGACGCCCACAAAGTGATGCTGGACCTGCTGCAGATCCCCTACGAGAAGGTGGGTGGGCAGGAGCTGACTGGTCCTGAGCTCCCGGGGCAAAGGGGGCACATGGGGACCCCTCCTGCCGCTCCCATCCCTCCCAGCTCCGCGTGTTTCTCCCCTGCCCCTTCCCCAGGGCGATGCCAAGATGATGGAGATCCTCAAGTTCACCCACCAGTTCCTGCAGAAGTTTTGTGCTGGCAACCAGGAGAACCAGGCCCTGCTGCACAAACACCTCAACCTGTTCCTGACCCCGGGGGTAAGGAGAGGGCATCAAGGGATGGTTGAAGATGGTTGAAGGCAGCAACACAGGGAGGGAATTCAGCACCACTCCTGGGGCTGAGAGCATGGCATGGGAAAGCCAGGAGGAGACACCCAGCAGGGCAGGAGCTGGGGACAGTTCCTGCAGCCCCCTGACCTCACTCTGCCCCTTGTCCCCAGCTGCTGGAGGCGGAGACGATGCAGCACATCTTCCTCAACAACTACCAGCTGTGCTCCGAGATCAACGAGACAGTGCCGCAGCACTTCATCCACTGCGTGGCCACCCACGGCCGCCACGTCCAGTACCTCGACTTCCTGCACACCATCATCAAGGCCGAGGGCAAGTACGTCAAGAAGTGCCAGGACATGATCATGACCGAGGTGAGGATGTCTCCTGTAGGGAAGGAGCTGGGGGGAAGCAGGGCATGGCTCTTGGAACTTGCACTGTTCATTTCTTCCTTTGATGCCCAAAGAGGTCAACCTAGAAACAGAGACTGGACAGGAGGAAGGGAATAAAGGTGGATATTTATTTGAAAGGCCTTCAGAGGCACACCCTGGGCAGGCCAAAGGCTGCACCCAAGATGGACCCTGAGTCACGAGTTCTTCACACTTTTATAGCTTTGCTCCATTTGCATCTCAACCCAATTTCACCAATTAAACTTTAGCTAATGATGG
This sequence comes from Pachycephala philippinensis, assembly GCA_013397055.1. Classification (NCBI taxonomy): domain Eukaryota; kingdom Metazoa; phylum Chordata; class Aves; order Passeriformes; genus Pachycephala; species Pachycephala philippinensis. The sequence goes on from VWZT01009686.1 coordinate 43,149, forward strand.
AATTTCCCCTCAGCTTGCCCCCCTTCTCAAGATGCTGGGTTACACATTTTGGGCCTAGGCCGGGCTGGGTGTCCTTGGAGAGCAGCCTGGAGAGGCTTTGTTCTGTCTGTCTCAGCATGAGAGAGCAGCAGCTCCCAGGCCACAGGACACTGCAGAGTTACACACTGGGAATGCAGGATTTGAAACATATGAAAGTTAAAACCTAAGGCATCACCTTGAGAAGGGCCTTCCAGCTGTGCTGGAATCTCCCAGGAACCAGCCAGCCCCCGTGCTGGTGGCCATCTTGAGTGGCCATCAGCCATCTCCAGGGGTCAGTGCAAGGTCCAAGAGCCAGTCTGGGAGTCCCACAATTTCTGATTGCACTGAAAATGCCTGATTTTCCTGCAAACACAATCCCTGTCCCCCTTCCCGGCCGCTGTTCTCATCCCCCACTGCAGAGGGGACACCACTGGCCTTGGAGATTTCTGACCCTCCTTTTTCAGAGTGGTGACTGCTGACCACTGAGCACTGACCCTTCCCTGCAGCTCACCAACGCCGGGGACGACGTGGTGGTTTTCTACAACGACAAAGCCTCGCTGGCCACGCTGCTGGAGATGATGACGGCGGCCAGGGACGGGGTGGAGGAGAACAGCCCCCTGATGTACCACATCTCCCTGGTGGACCTGCTGGCTGCCTGCGCCGAGGGCAAGAACGTCTACACCGAGATCAAGTGCACGTCCCTGCTGCCCCTGGAGGACGTGGTGCGGGTGGTGACGCACGAGGACTGCATCACGGAGGTACGGGCTGGCAGCCAGGAGGACACTGGGGCTGTGCACTGATTGTCCCCTGACGTCCCTGCCCCTCTCCTCCTCCCCGACAGGTGAAGATGGCCTATGTGAACTTTGTCAACCACTGCTATGTGGACACGGAGGTGGAGATGAAGGAGATCTACACCAGCAACCACATCTGGACCCTCTTCGAGAACTTCACCCTGGACATGGCCCAGGTGCGTGGGGAGGGTTGGGTGGGAGTGACACAGCAGCAGAGGCTTGGATGTGGACAAGGTGGTGTCACCAAGACCCTGTGGGGCTTGGGCACTGTGGGGACTCCTGTAGCTGTCACATGTGGGGCTGGGAGCGGTCAGGGCTCTCTGGCGTGACCGAGGAGCTGTGTCACCGGCCGTGTCCTTCAGCTGGACACGGTCCTAGCAGCCTCTGGGCAGACAGGAGCTCGCCCCGGTGCCATCAGCGTCCTCCCTGCCCTCACAGATGTGCAAGAAGCGGGAGAAGCGCCTGCCGGACGCCACGCTGGAGAAGTACGTGCTGACAGTGGTGCTGGACACCATCAACGCCTTCTTCAGCTCGCCCTTCTCAGAGAACAGCACCTCGCTGCAGGTGACCGGGGCTGGGCAGCGTGGCAGGGGGAGGACAGCGGCTCAGCCAGCCCCCCAAAATACAGTCTGGACACGTGTGCTGACACTCCTGTCTCCTCCAGACCCACCAGACCATCGTGGTGCAGCTTCTTCAGTCCACCATGAGGCTGCTGGAGTGTCCGTGGCTGCAGCAGCAGCACAAGAGCTCGGTGGAGTCCTGCATCCGCACGCTGGCCATGGTCGGTAAGGAGCCATTGCCAGGGACAGGGGACAGGGGACACAGCCACACTGGGCTGTCTCTGCCCAGCAGGACACGCTGTCCTCCTGTGGGGGTGGCAGGACACCCCACTGAGGGGCTGCCAGCTGGGCATGGGCACCTTCGGCTCCGGGATTTGCTTTTTTTTGAGTTACATCTCAGCACGCCCAAGATAATGTGGGGATAACCAGAGCCTGGGCTTGGCTGGGAGCTCCCTGGTGTGTCCCTGCCCAGACACAAAGCCAACAGTGACAGTGGTTTTCCCTGGCCAGGACTTTGCCCTCGGCATGCAGCTGCCTGACTCAGGCTGAGGGCTGTTAGCTCTGAGTCACCATGGAAAGGATTGCTGGTGGCTGCACTCTGGGTGGGGATTTCCCTCTGGAATTCCAGGCAGGGTGCTTACAGCCTCCCCATGCTGGGCTTTCCCAGCCAAAAACTGGGGCTGAGGCCTGTTTCCACTCCGTGTGTGGCTGTGGGTGTTGGCATGTGTGGGAACACTCCAGCCCTCATTGACCTGGAGGAGTTTACTCGTTTATTTACCCCAAATCTCTGCTGCAAACGAGGTGAAGGCTGGTGGAGGGGTGCCCGGGCAGAGAGGTGGGACCCAGCTGGGTCCTGGCTGTCCCAACCCTGTCTCTGTTGCTGCCTGAATAAGCAAAGTTGACAGAGTCCACGCTACCACCAATTTTATCCGAAGTAGGAGAGTTTAATGGAAGATTGAACAACTTCTATATGTTAAAACGCAAAAGTGTATTGAGTGGCATAAAATGATCGGTCACTCGGACACCCACCCCTTGGGGTGATTGGTCCAGTTCTGAGACATCCGTTTCTAGATGTATTTCTGGTTGAAGCCACAACAGTCCTTGAGAAGTAGGTGCAGGTGCAAAGATTTACAAAACTATAACATTGTTTTAAATTCTTCACATGAGAAAGAGAATCTTCACAAAGTACTGCAAGGGCTAAAGAAATTCCCAGCCTGAGGCCTTTTTTTATACCCCTACAACCCTGTGCCCGTGTCCCGCAGCCAAGAGCCGCTCCATCGCGCTGCCCATGGACCTGGACGCCCACGTGAGCTCGCTGCTCAACAGCAGCTCCACCAGCACGGTGCAGAGGAACACCTCGAGCTACAAGGCGGCCACACGCAGCTTCCCCCGCGTGTCCACCACCCCCAACCAGTGGGACTACAAGAACATCATCGAGAAGCTGCAGGTGCGGGGCTCAGGAAGGCACTGGCGTTGCAGGGTCCCCCTCCCGTGTGTCCCCTGGCTCTGAAGGGGGGGTGCTGTGGTTTTCAGGACATCATCAACGCCCTGGAGGATCGCCTGAAGCCACTGGTGGACGCCGAGCTGTCTGTGCTGGTGGACGTCCTGCACCGGCCGGAGCTGCTCTTCATGGAGGGGACGGAGGCGTTCCAGCGCTGCGAGAGCGGGGGGTTCCTGTCCAAGTGAGGGGGCTTGGGACTGCCCTGGGGGTGCTGGGAAGGGTTTGGGACCCTGGGACTGCCCTGGGAAGGGTTTGGGACCCTCATCCCGGGACTGCCCTGGTGGGGCTGGGAAGGGTTTNCCCTGGGGGTGCTGGGAAGGGTTTGGGACCCTCATCCCGGGACTGCCCTGGGAAGGGTTTGGGAACCTCATCCCGGGACTGCCCTGGGGGTGCCGGGAAGGGTTTGGGACCCTTGTCCTGGGACTGCCCTGGGGGTGCCGGGAAGGGTTTGGGACCCTCATCCTGGGTGGGGTGTGCATCCCTGTGCTGCCTTTTCCTTGGTCTTAGAATGAAGAGTTAGATACGGTGAAGGGATGAAAGGGTTTTTACCTCGGTGTTTAATAAGGATTTTTATGGTGTAACCATTTGTCAAGGGGGAATATGTCGAAATACACTCACACGGAATATCATGTATGTAATTTTGTAGACTTGGCAAATTAGCATATTCGACAAAGATTCTTCAATGAGAGGTTTAAATGAATGGCTTGGTATCTCTCTATTTTAAAGTATTTTTCTCCGGATGGGCTTAATTTTAGTTTATAGAATATGTTCTAATGAGAACCTTGGTTTCTTGGGATAGCATAAAGTTTTCCGAGTTTTAACTGTGAGGTTTTTAGGATGTTTAGTTTTTTGGCCTAGTAGGATACTAGGACTACGTTAAGATATCAAGCTTAAAGAATTATTAATACATACATAAAGAATACATAAAGGTTTATAAAAAGAAAAGGCAAAAAACCATCATGGCACCACCTGTGTGCCTGCAGCCCTGAGGGGCGCTGGGGGTGGCTCCCTCAGGGATCCCCGGGTCCCTCCCCGCCGTGTGACAGTGGCTTTGCTGTTCCAGGCTGGTGCAGCACACCAAGGACCTGATGGAGACAGAGGAGAAGCTCTGCATCAAGGTGCTGAGGACCCTGCAGCAGATGCTGGTGAAGAGGAACAAGTACGGCGAGAGGGTGAGCGCTGTGAGCCGTGTCCGTGCCGGCCCCGCTCCTGGGCTGGCAGAGCCCTCCGCGAGCACCCAGGGGTGCTCAGCCGGTTCTGCCCCGGCCCCAGCCTTGGCGTGGGGACGCCGGTGACGTTTGTTTGCCTTGGCAGGGCAACCTGCTGCGGAAAATGCTCATGAACAATTACCTGCAGAACAAGAGGTCCAGCTCCAAGGGGGAGATGGGGGACGCTGCTGGGGGAGGTGAGTGACCCTGTCCTGCCCCTTCCCCTCTTTTCCTGCTCCCACACACCTCAAATTCCCCAAACCGTGATGGGAGCAGGTCTGTGGCTCGTTGCCACGTCCCCACCTCCACGGGAGCAGAGGATTTGGGGAGGTGAAGGGATGGCACTGGGATATCCCAGCAGTGGTGGAGCTGTGCTGGCTCTGTGCTACCACAGCATCACACCCCTCGTGTCCTCTCACGCAGGCCAGGACCAGGACTGGTCAGCCATCGCTGCTGTCCAGTGCCGGCTGGACCACGAAGGGGCCACCAAGTTGGTGGCTGACCTCATCATGAACACCAAGAACGAGAAGATCTTCCAGGAGAGCATCATGCTGGCCATCCGCCTGCTGGACGGCGGCAACACCGAAATCCAGGTGCTGAGGGGGACTGGGCAGCCAGGGCTTGGTGTGGGCAGTGTGGGAGCCCAGTACTCAGCCCTGGGCAGTGGGTTTGGCCAAAATACCTCTTGTTTGTGCTGAAATCTGATGTTTGGGTTTCCCAGCTCCATGGCTGGAGGCTGAGGGAGGGGCGGGTGGTTCCAGGTTGTTTCTGGAGTTCTGCTGATGCCCTCTGCCGGGAATTCCTAAAATGGCTCAGGGCTGCAGCTCCTGTGGGGGACTGCCGGGGTTATCCCAAACCCTTTCCCACAGGAAAGCCGAAAAATTGTGTGAGCAAAACCCAGTGGGGCTCCAGGCAAAAACCAGGTTATCCTGGACTGGTCTGGAGTGCTGAGGGACAGACAGGGACAGTTTGGACCCCATGATGGGGACCTGAACGAGTGTCCTTTTACCAGAAATCCTTTTACAACCTGATGACAAGCGACAAGAAGTCCGAGAAGTTCTTCAAGGTCCTGCACGACAGGATGAAGAAGGCGCAGCAGGAGACCAAGTCCACGGTGTCGGTGAACATGAGCGACATCGGGAACAAGCCCCGCGAGGACAAGGACGAGCCAGACCCTGGCACCAAAGGTTTGGGGCCATGTCCCTTTATCCCCTCGGCAGGGCCATCACCGGCTCAGTGACAGCCTGAGCTGATGAGGGGATGATTCTCTGTAGGACGAGGAGACACCTTCCTGCTGCCCGGCACCCCCACGCGGTACCCGATGGCCGTGGGCTTCCGCAAGGGCCACGAGCCCGGCGAGCAGGGCCAGAACAACGAGATGGGGGTGACGGTGCTGATCATGAAGCCCATCCTGCGCTTCCTGCAGCTGCTCTGCGAGAACCACAACCGTGACCTGCAGGTTGGGGCTGGGGCTCTGGGGATCTGGGGGTCAGCTGCGGGAAGGCTGGGATCTGCCCCAGTTTGGCCCCAAAATGCTGTGGCACCAGCGGGTCTGTGCCTCGGTTTCGCCATGTGCAATGCACCATCCCTTGAGGATAATTTGGGGCTAGGGGTGGTCCCAGCCCTAATGTCCCTCAAACTGCAGCTGGAGGGGCGTGGGGAGAGAGGGATCAGGACCTCACTGCTGGGCTCTGCTCCACAGAACTTCCTGCGGTGCCAGAACAACAAAACCAACTACAACCTGGTGTGTGAGACGCTGCAGTTCCTGGACATCATGTGCGGCAGCACCACGGGCGGCCTGGGGCTGCTCGGCCTCTACATCAATGAGTACAACGTGGCTCTCATCACCCAGACCCTGGAGACCCTGACCGAGTACTGCCAGGGGCCCTGCCATGAGAACCAGGTCTGGGGGGCTCCCGGGAGGTCATTCCCCAAATCTCATCGCTGATCACGGGAGGATTTGAGGGGAATGTGAGGCGGAAAGCAGCAGAGGCAGGGACAGGGTTTGGTTCAGTGTGAATAGGAGCAGAACGTGGGCAGCAGAGGTCACAGGGCTCCTGCAGAGGTCACCAGCTGCTGCTTGGCTGCAAAATGTGGTGATGCAGATGGGGGTAAATAATTCAGCGGTGAAAGGGGCCCTTTGCAGGGAGAGGGGAGGTTTGGGGGTCCAGGACTGGAGGCAGGGCAGTGTTTTGGACCAAGGCTGTGCTGGAGGGTGGAGCTGGGAGGACTGGCAGGATCTGTGGGATAACACACTGCCCGACTCCCCCAGAGCTGCATCGTGACCCACGAGTCCAACGGGATCGACATCATCACAGCCCTGATCCTGAACGACATCAGCCCCCTCTGCAAGTACCGCATGGACCTGGTGCTGCAGCTGAAGGTGCACAGAGGCCTGGGCTGGGGTGCTGGGGACATGTCTGTGTGTCACTGCGTGTGTCACTGTGTGTCACTGCATGTCACTGTGCATGTGTCACTGTGCGTGTGTCACTGTGTGTGTCACTGTGTGTCACTGAGTGTGTCACTATGCGTGTGTCACTGCACGTGTGTCACTGCGTGTCACTGAGTGTGTCACTGTGCGTGTGTCACTGCGTGTGTCACTGGCAGGGTCACTGCTGTGGGGCAAGGTGCTCACTGGAGAGGGGACCCTGCCTGTGTCAGACCCAGATGGGCTCGGTGGGGCAGGGCTGGGGCATCCCCACCACACTCAGGTGCCTCTGGCACAGGGGAGTTGGCGGGCGCACGGGATAATTCTGCCCACCCCACAGCCCCGGGCAGTGGCCTGGCACAGCTCCCCTCACCACGGGCTTCTCCTCACCAGGACAATGCCTCCAAGCTCCTGCTGGCCCTCATGGAGAGCAGGCACGACAGCGAAAACGCCGAGCGCATCCTCATCAGCCTCCGTCCCCAGGAACTGGTGAGGGAACTCGGAACATCCCACCGAGCCCCCAGCCCGTGGCTGAGCTTCCTCTGCCCCGGGTCCTGCTGCAGTTTCTGCTTTGCACCCAAGAACCACCTCCCTGCCCCACTGCTGCTGCTCCTGCCCAAAGCCTGGCTGGAGGAGGAAGCAGGGAGCGGGGAGGAGCTCAGTGCCCCTGTGCTGCCTGGCAGGTGGATGTGATCAAGAAGGCCTATCTGCAGGAGGAGGAGTGTGAGAACGCCGAGGTTTCCCCCCGGGAAGTCGGACACAACATTTACATCCTGGCGCTGCAGGTAGGGAGCTCTGAGAGCAGGGATGTGCCAGGCTGTGCTCACAGGTTGCACAATTTCCTTCATATTTGTGCACATTTTCCCCCATTTTTGTGCATATTTTCCCTCCTATTTCTGCACATTTTCCCCCATATTTCTGCACATTTCCTCCAGCCAGACTGGCCTCCCTGGGGAGCCAAATGTGGCTTCGGCTGTGGGGAGAAGCCACGGCTCGCTGCCCATCCTGCACCGCATGTCCCACTCCCGTGTCCTCTGCTGGCTGCCCTCCCTCCTGTGCTCACTGTCCCCATCCCTGTGCCCCTCACAGCTCTCCCGACACAACAAGTCTCTGCAGCAGCTCCTGAAGCCGGTGAAGCGAATCCAGGAGGAGGAGGAGGAGGGAATCTCATCCATGGTATGGAGAGATCTTTGGAGTGGAGCCCCCCTCAGCAACCCTGACCCGAGGCTGCAAAGAGCCCTTGCTGAGCCCACCTGGGCTTTGTCGTTCAGGATTTGATGGATTTTGGTGTTCCCCGGGGGATTAAAGAGGGAAAGACACCTAAATTCCCTTTTGGCCAGAGGTACAAGCGCACAGGTGTGTGTGCCCCGTGCTGGGGTGACACAGGCTGCTGGCCCTGGGGGGGTCCTGCCCTTCCCCGCCTCCCCCCTTCCCTTCAGAAAGGAAGGGCCGAGTCCTTTGCTGCCATTCCTTGCCCAGGTACCTCAGATCCCGACAAGATTCAGCAGGAATGTGATTTCCCCGGGGTTTTGTGAGCACTGGTTTGTAATTTGTGGATTAGCAGCACTTGGATGTAATTATTGCAGGGAATCGATTGTCTGTCACGGCGGGGAGCACTCGCACCCCTCATGGAAGCTTTAATTCATTTGCTTTTCCCTGAAAACCTCATCAGCTGTGGGAGATGTTGAGGCACGTTGTGGGAACAGTCGGATCCAGCTTCTGGCTGGATCCTCATCCTCTCCCTTTCGCTCTCCCCATCCAGCTCAGCCTCAACAACAAGCAGCTGTCGCAGATGCTGAAGTCCACGGCCCCGGTGCAGGAGGAAGAGGAGGATCCTCTGGCTTATTACGAGAAGCACACGTCCCAAATCGAGGCAAGACCTCCTGGTGTTGGCTTTGAGCCTGCCTGTGGTACCTGAATCCCACCTGGCTCCAGATCCCTCGTGCCTTGCCCCAGGAGCCATCCCCTCTTCCCATCCCCGTGCTGGCAGGAGCATTAGCTCCAGGAGCTGCGGGATGAGCAGCCCCCTGGACCCTTCCCTTCTCTCCCAACAGCAGAGGGATGCAGCTGGGATCTCTCTCTGGGACGCAGAGGGATTCAGCTGCTCCAGCAGCCTCATCCTTGGCATGGATCCCCTATTCCCACACTCCCACTTAGCACAGCCAGGGCTGCCCCTGCTCCTGCTTGGGGCAGTTTGGGAGCTTTTAAACGAGTGGCTGACAATGTTTGGATCCTGTGGAGCGGGAGGGAGGAGGGGAAGGCACAGCTGGATGTGGGAAGGAGGAAAAACGCCAGCAGGGCAGGGTGTGAGGGCTCTGCTCCCCGCAGATCGTGCGGCTGGACCGGAGCATGGAGCAGATCATCTTCCCCGTGCCCGGGATCTGCGAGTTCCTCACCAAGGAGACCAAGTACCGGCTCTTCACCACCACGGAGCAGGACGAGCAGGGCAGCAAAGTCAGCGACTTCTTCGACCAGTCCTCCTTCCTGCACAACGAGATGGAGTGGCAGAAGAAGCTGCGCAGTAAGAGCGAGGCAGAGCCTCCCCTGGTGGGAAACTGGGGAGAATTCCTGCTGGGAAAGGGCTGCACCCCTGGGAGTGGCATTGCTGAGCTGCCCTGGCTCTGCAGAGCACCACACAGCTGGCAGAGTGCAGGGAGTGAGGGTTAAAATCCCAGGGATGGGGTTCCTCCACAGTCTGAGGTGCAGCTTACTCGCATTCCCTGGGATTCCACCTGGGGTGTTTTCCCTGGGAAGCCCTTCCAGGTGTCTTCTCCTAAGCCAGGATCTTTGTAGCTGCACATGGGAAATTAAACCTGATTCTCTGCCCCCTGCAGACCTGCTCGGGGGCTTTCAGGGTGGAAATCCTGGCTGTAAATCCCAGGAGCTGAGTAGGGAGTCACACTGGGGATACTGGGATGTGGCTAAGGAGTAGTGCAGGAGCTGTGGGGGAGGACAGAGCCAACCTGATCCCGGGGTGTCAGAGCAGGTTTCCAGAGGGCTGGGAAAGCAAGGAATGTGAGCAGAACCACTTAGAAGGTGCACTCCTCTTCCAGCAGATGAGCAGGAATGTTTTCCAAACATTTTATGAATGTTTTGAAGGAGGTGGGAGGCTGGGTCGGTCTGGGGCCAGCAGCTGCAGGGCACAGGGGGGCAGGGAGCACACAGGGGGACACAGGGGGTCAGGGAGGACCCGGTTGGCACGAGGCTGGCTGAGGTTTGTGTGTTGCCTCCTCTCCCCCCAGGCATGCCGCTGATGTACTGGTTCTCCCGCAGAATGACGCTCTGGGGAAGCATCTCCTTCAACCTGGCCGTCTTCATCAACATCATCATCGCTTTCTTCTACCCCTACGTGGAAGCCACTTCCATGGGTGAGTGCCCCAGCAGCTGCTGCTCCCCGGGGTGGAAGGGGAAGGGATTTTCACATGCAGGAAAACTGGCACTGCCCTCATGCTTGGGCTCCTTCAGGCTCCTAAAGCCCCAGGTCCTTTCTGCTGGATAAAGGGTTGAGTCAGGATTTCCGTTTCCAGCCCTCCCACCCCTTCCTTCTCAGGGAAACCTCTCTTCTCCCGGGCTGCCCTTCCCCGGTGTGGGAAGCAGTGATGGGATACATCCCTGTGGTCAGGTCCATCACCTACAGCAGTTCTGAGCCCTCGGATAAAAGATGTCAGGGAATGTATCAGTAAAAGCCACCTGGACCTACACAAATCTTGGCAGTGCAGCATCATCATCTCTGATAAGAGCTCGTTAGTGTGGCTGGACAGCCTGGCAGCAGCAGTGCCCCTGTTTACTGCCCGTGTGTCTGCTCTTCCCAGGAGTGCTGGATTCCCCGCTGATCTCCCTGCTCTTCTGGATCCTGATCTGCTTCTCCATCATGGCCCTGTTCACCAAGCGCTACGGGGTGAGGCCGCTGCTCGTGGCCCTGATCCTGCGCTCCATCTACTACCTGGGCATCGGGCTCACCCTCAACATCCTGGGGGCTCTCAATGTGAGTTTTCCACGTGCTGGGGGCTCAGGAAGCTGTCCCGCATTCCCGGAGCGCAGCAAACCCCACTCACTCCCGTTTCTGGCCGTCCCCAGCTGACCAACAAGATCGTGTTCGTGGTGAGCTTCGTGGGCAACCGAGGCACCTTCATCCGTGGCTACAAGGCCATGATCATGGACGTGGAGTTCCTGTACCACGTCGGCTACATCGTGACCAGCGTCCTGGGGCTCTTCGTGCACGAGCTCTTCTACAGCATCCTGGTACAATAAACGCAGCTGGCCGGGGGGCACAGGCGGCCTGGGAGCTGGAAGGTTCCTGTGACACCTTCCAGGGGCTGATTGATAGCGCAGAGAACAATTCCCCGTGCTCTAATCTTTGCGTGGGCTGAGCTTTCTGCCTCCCGACAGTATCTATTGCTGTCTCTCTCCTGGTCCTGGGCTGTATCTCTCCCTCTAATCTGCTGTGTGCTTTATCTGGGTCAGCTGGGAGGCAACGTGAGCCGGCGAGGGCAGAGCCAGGGTACATGTGGCCTATTCTTGGCTCTCCTGCTGTGCATAAGTCACTCCATTCTTCTCCGCTTCCCTTCAGTAAGCTGGGAAACTTAAAGGCTTTGTGAGAAAAGTTAGTCAAGGTCTGCTGAGCGATCCAAGATCTCAGGATAAAAGGGGATATAGATAGGCCAGGCATTATCAAGAGAAGCACCCCGCAGCATTTCTATGCTCCTGGGTCCTTTCAGCTGTTTGACTTGATCTACCGAGAGGAGACCTTGTTTAATGTCATCAAAAGCGTGACGCGGAACGGGCGCTCCATCCTGCTGACAGCCCTGCTGGCCCTCATCCTCGTCTACCTCTTCTCCATCGTGGGCTTCCTCTTCCTGAAGGATGACTTCATCCTCGAGGTGGACCGGCTGCCGGACAGCAAAGCCAAAGGTTGGGCAGTGCTCGGGGTCACGGGGCGCTGTGGGACCCTCCACACACATCTCTGGGTGTGCTGTGTGGGCTTTTAAACTGGGAGCACTGGTTTGGGGGTCCCAGAGAGGACAGCTTTGTGCTCGTGCTGCACAAAGCAGGGTTTGGGGATCCCAGAGAGGACAGCTTTGTGCTGCACAGAGCGGGGTTTGGGGTTCGTGGTGGCAGAAAAGGGGGCACAGAGCTACAAATGAAGGGTCAGCACTGCGGGGTCTCAACCCTGAGGAAAAGCTTCCGGGCCTAGAAAAACGTGTGGCAACTTTTTCCCAAGAAGGTTGGCATCTTCCTGGGAGCCCGTGGCAATGGTGAGAGGGAGAGTGGTTGTTGCAGAGTGGTTGCAGGGGAGAGGTGCTGCTCTCACAGGGCTGGGGTCTCTTCCTTGCAGATGATCCCTTGGGGATGCAAAGGAACATGGAGACCTTCATGGAGTCATGCAGCAGTGACAAAATCAGCTGCTCTGCTGCACCCACTGCCTTGGAAGGTAAGAGAGCTCCCTGGAAATGCCAGCTCTGTGTGGCAGCATGGATTTGCCAGCCAGCTCAGGAAAATCCCAGCTTTTCCAAGGTAGAAACTTAATCCGCTTCCTGGGATGTGTTGGGCAAGAGGCCTGGCAATTTTGCACTGATCCTGGCATAAAAAATGTTGGGGTAGATTTATTTAACCAGAAAGGAGGTGGGAGCTCCAGGAGCGTTTGGCTGCTGGAGGAGCTGCCGGGGCACTGCTGGCTGGGACATCCACAGCAGGCAGCTGCTGCTGTGTCACTGTCACTGCAGCTGGAACCATCCCACTGCCAGGGCGTGGGGCTCTGTCTGTGCTCTGAGCCCTTGCCCTGCTCTCCTCCCCAGAAGCTGAGCCAGAGCAGTGGGAACGTGCCTGTGACACGCTGCTCATGTGCATCGTCACTGTCCTCAACCACGGCCTGCGCAACGGCGGCGGCGTCGGGGACATCCTGAGGAAACCCTCCAAGGACGTGAGTGGGGACAGCACCTGGCACCTCTTTCTCCTGCCAAACCCTGCTGCATTCACTGCATCCCCTTCCTTCCCTGGGATCTGGGACACATCCAGCTCCATCCCTCACGTTCTCCTCCTCCCCTGGTGCCTCAGCCCTGGTGTCACAGGGCTGGCTGCAGCAGAGCTGTGCAAGATGCCCAATTCTCCCTCTCATCCATGACAGGAGTCCCTGTTCCCTGCTCGAGTTGTCTACGACCTCCTCTTCTTCTTCATTGTCATCATCATCGTCCTCAACCTCATCTTCGGGGTCATTATCGACACCTTTGCTGATCTGAGGAGCGAGAAACAGAAGAAGGAAGAGATCCTGAAGACCACCTGTTTCATCTGTGGTGAGCTCTGGGAATACAGGAATTGCCCCAAAGCTCTTCCTGCCCTCCCAGGTTGGGGGAAGGAAAAGGATTTCAGCGGGATTCTGGTTTTTATTTATCACTGCAAAGATTGAATCTGTTCAGCAAGGGGTCACTGCAGTGGGAGGGGTTTAAACCAGGACAGCTGGAGGGAAATTCTCGGTGTTGTTCCTCACCCTCCTAATAAGGTGTTAAAGTAAAAACACATTGTGGGGTTCTTGCCACTGTGCGTCTCACTCCTGAGACCTTCCCTTGGCCAGTGGGGAAAAAAAGCAGCATATGACTGAAGAAATATAATAGAGAAAATAGTCTAGAATCCTTTCAGTCAGCAGAAGGCATTAAAAAAAAAAAAAGAAAACCCCAGTAAATCTCTCTGATTTTTCCTTTAAAGATCCTTTGGGTTTACTTTACTGGGCAGAGGCAGAGCCAGCAGGATTTGGGAACGAATTCTTCCCTGTGAGGGTGGGGAGGCTCTGGCACAGGGTGCCCAGAGAAGCTGTGGCTGCCCCATCCCTGGAAGTGTCCAAGGCCAGGTTGGACAGGGCTTGGAGCAGCCTGGGACAGTGGAAGGTGTCCCTGCCATGGCAGGGGTGGCACTGGATGGGCTTTAATGTCCTTCCAACCCAAGCCATTCCATGATTCTCTGATTCTGTGATTTTAACTGGAAGTCTCCTGAACCCCCAGCTGGGTTGGTGCCCTCTGGGTTGGATGTTTATGTGCTAAATGCCAATCAATTATGAAAAGCACCTGAATGTCACCTTTGGGAGGGGACGGCTGAATTTCCTTCCACGTGTTTGCTCCTCACTCACCTCCTTCCCCTATCCATCTCCTCCCTGTCCTCCTCCACCCTTTCCCACCTTTCCCAGGGCTGGAAAGGGACAAGTTTGACAACAAGACCGTGTCCTTCGAGGAGCACATCAAGTACGAGCACAACATGTGGAACTACCTGTACTTCATCGTGCTGGTGCGGGTGAAGAACAAGACTGACTACACGGGCCCCGAGAGCTACGTGGCACAGATGATAAAGGTACAGGTGCCCTCGGGGCAGCTCCTGGGCTATCCCAACCTGCCTGCCCTGGGGATGTTGGGAACAAGGGGCTGGCCAAGGAAAAACAGCTCTGGGAAGTCCTTTTGGAAAATATTGACTAATGGTGCAGTGCCTGAGTTCGTCCTGAGCTGGTTTTGGTTTTTTCCCATGTGGTCTGTTTGAGGGTTTGCCCATGAGTTGAAGGGTTGAACTAAGCTGGGAGTGGGGCTTCAATGGGGTTTCAAGGCAAAGGAGGGAAAGGAAAACAAGGAAAGAAAAATTTCTGCACTTGAGCCCATGAAACAACCTAGAAATGGACCATTCCTGGAAAAATGGCAGATTTTTGCAGAGAGAATTTCTTTAATCCCTAAGCACAGGGAGGCTGCTGGTTAAACCCCTCTTCCCTCTTCCTCTCTTACCCTCACCCCAACTCCCCTTGTCCGTGGTCACCTTCCCAGAACAAGAACCTGGACTGGTTCCCCCGGATGCGAGCCATGTCTCTGGTCAGCAATGAAGGGGAAGGGGAGCAGAACGAGATCCGCAACCTGCAGGACAAACTCAACACCACCATGAAGCTCGTGTCCCACCTCACCTCCCAGCTGAACGAGCTGAAGGAACAGGTATGGGAAATGGGGAATTCCCTGTAGGAACCCTCTGTCCTTCCCAAAATAGAGGGCAGGGAGCGGGAGGCAGGACCTGCCCAAGGCAGCACAATGGTGGCACAAAGGGCTCCCACAGCTCATTTTTGGAGGAATTGGGGACACTTGGGACACGTGGATTTGGGTAGTGCCTCATCGGCTCAGAGTTTGCTGGCAGACGCTCAAAGCAGTGCAGTCAGACCTTTGGGAAGCACATCCAAGAGCAGGAGGGCCTGGCGTTGCCTCACCGTGTCCCTTTGGAATTGCAGATGACGGAGCAGCGGAAGCGCAGGCAGAGGATGGGGTTTGTGGATGTCCAGAACACCATGAACCACTGAGACACAGCTCCACACACCGAGGTACTGCACCTGTGCCAGCTGAGGAGGCTGCTCCTCCCTGGGCTCCAGGCATGGATTGCCACTGTCTGGGGATGATGGACCACATGGAAAGGGTTTTCCAGCCAGCATCTCCCTTAGAGCACTTGTAAGAATCCCAGGAGCAGGGACTGGCCGGATTCCTCCCCACACCTGGGCCCAGGTGTTGTTCTAACACCCTCGTAGGAAGATAAATCATACAGGACTTCTCATTCCTCATTGCAATAACTCCTTATTTTGCAACTGTGGAGGGTTGTATCTTTATCTCCATGTGCTCCAGCCCCTCGGCTGTGGGGGGAGTAGCTGTAGGGCCACACTATTTAACTTATTCCGAGTGCCACTTGTCCCTGTGGATCCTTGCCAAGCAGCCCTCGTTATCTGCTGTGCCTGCTCTACGCTGACCCCTCTCCATTCGCAGAATTCTCTTCATCCCGTGGTGCAGTAAAGAGCAGCTGAACTCAAGGAGGTGGATTTAATTTAATTAACTCACCAGATGAGGAGCTGAGCTTGTCCTAGTGGGAACTAAAAGTCTTTTTGCCTTCTGTGGACCAAGGATCTTTGGGCAGCAGTAGTGGGAGCCTGCAGGTTTACAGGAGTTCACTGTGAAGGGGTGTCCTGTGTTTTAGTTTCATCTCTGGTGTCATGTTTTACCTTTGTTTTTTTTCCTTTTTTTTTTTTTTTAGTTGTTATTGTTGTTACTTAAGAACTGAAGTGTAAATTGCCTTAACTAAATTAAATACAGAATCATGTTATAATAAAAACTTCAACGTGGTAAAGGAAGTCCCCTTCCTGTGGCCTCTGGTGTGTGATGGGGCTGTTGAACAGAGGCACAGAACAGCCCCAGGAGCAGAACCCAAACAAGGGCTGTCACCAAAGGTGTCCCCAGCCCGCTGCTCCCAGCTCCAGGTGTTGCACATCCCCTGCCAAACGCTGCCATGAAGAGCCACCACGAGCACCAGCCTTGGTTCCTGGAGCTTTGGACCAGAGCCTGCCGCAGTTTCAAATTCTTTCACTGCTTGCCAGGAAATCACTGCTGAAACCCGTAAAAAGGAGCAGCTGTTGGTGCTGTGGAGCCCTGGCACAGCTCTGCTCCAGACACTCATCCTCCCCACGCCAGCCCCAGCTCCGAGCCCAAGAACAGACACTGATGAAAGCAGTAAAGCTCTAAAAAGGGATAAAAAAGGCCATAACTGAAGTTGCAGAGCACTTGAAATGAGTTTATGGCCCCATCTAGCAGCGTGTCATTTAATCCTGCCTTCGCCCCTGAGCTCTGCTCTAACCCACACATCCCTCTCCTCGGGCCGGGGGAATCTGCACAGAGCTGGCTCCTCCAGCAGCAGCAGCTCTGCAGCAGCTCTGCAGCAGCTGATTGAAACCTCAATTAAACTCGTGCAGTGCTCCACTGTCACCATGGCAAAGTCACCCTCCGTCCTCTCCGGCTTCTCCCAAGGAAAATAAATGTGATGATTAAAGTTCTCCCTCCCTCCGCTGCCCCGGTCCCTGGGCTAACACACAAACACGAGCACAGAGAGGTTTTCACATCCTCTCTGTTCTCTTCACAAGAACATTTAAAGCTGCATCTCCTCCCTCTGGGCAGCTCCTGCTTGTTCCATTTTCTGAGATACAAAGGGCCAGGTTTGACACCATAAAGTTCCTTTCCCTACATTGCTCCAGCATGGATGTGTTAAGCTCTGCCCCAGATTTTCAGCACAAAAAAAGAAGGCACTAAATATGAAGAATGTGCAGGGTAGGGCTGAACAAAAATGCCGTTGCTAAGAGGAATAAGTGGTTTTATTCATCATGGCAACACACAGAGCTTTAGGGATATGTACAGTGGAGAAGCTGAGAGCTGGGCCCTCACTTCAAGTCCTCCTCGGGTTTCTTGGCAGAGAACTTTTCCCGCAGTCTTTTCCACGTCCCTTTTTTCATGTCTTCCATCTGTTTCAGAATGTCTGCAAAAGGAGAAGCGAGACAGAGATGGGGCTAGAGGAAGATAAGCAGAATAGCAGAGGAATGAAACCCTCTTAAAACAGCTCTGCCTTCCGTCTAATTTCCTCTCCTGACTTTTCATCTTTAATGAATTCTCATTCCAGGCCCGAGGCAAGGCTGGTTTCCCTTCCAATCAATGCAGGGAGTCTCTTATCACTAACAACTGATACTCAGTTTCCACGCACTGCAATCAAAGTTAGGAACTGGAGCAGAACAAAACTGCTCTGGCTCCCAGCTCTGCCCTTCATAAAGGATGTGCTGAGAGCATTTCTGCGTGGGGTACCCGGCCCCTTCCCACGGTGTGACACAGAAGGAATATGATGGGAATTGGAAGATGGTGAAAGAGAAGCTGAGCCCAGCGTTGGGATGATGTAGCAAACATGTTCCTTCCACACAGTTCCTGCTGTCTGATCCCAAAGAGCCTTTGCAAACCCTCTGCTGTTCCTGCCAGTGCAAAATCCAACTGATTCTTCACCCCAATACAGAGTTACTCCTCAACTGAGTATTCCTGAGCTTACTCCTCATTAACACCTTCACAGAACTGCAGGTGGAATTGGTGCCCTCCAGTCACAGGGTTTGGCTGGGAAGGGATGCAGGGAGCACCCCAAAGAGAATGTCCCTCTCCTCCTGCCCTGCCCTCTCAGCCCAAGCCCAGCAGCAGTACCTGTGGCCAGGATCATCCTGCAGTCCTCCACTGTCACCCCGGTGAAGGTGGTGTCTTTCAGCCGTGGGTACTTCCCAAAAGAGCAGGAAAAGGAGGGAGAGAGACAAAGAAGTCATTTGTGCATGGAAAGGGTACAGACATCACCAGCTGGCAGTCTGAGCTGGTTTCCAGCTGGAATTCTGTTCATCCACACCAAAAACCAGGTCTACCCTGTTCACACAGCAGAGCCCTGTGCAGCTGCCCTGGGTGACCACAGGCACTGCTGCATCCACCCCTCAGCTGTCCCTCAGGCATTCCCAGGAATGCTGCCATTCCCAGGAATCCTGCAGCAGGTGGTGGCTCCCCGCCAGAGAGAGGGCCAGGGGCCAGTGCCACAGCTCTCACCTTGTTTTTGTAGAAGTTGGTGTGGATCCTGACTAAGCTCTCATACATTTGGTCACAGGCCTCGGGGTCAGAGATCTGCAGGGGACACAAGTGTCACACAAGTCTGGTTTTACATCTCCACAGCAAAACTCCCCTCATTCCATGGCCATGAAGGAGCAGCTCAGAATTCCCAGTGCACTGCTGGACGCTGGGTTCCTGCTGTCCTGCTCCATCCAGGTCTTTCCCCTCCATCTCCCACCAGCTCGGCCTGCAGGAATAACAACACCTGGGACTTCCAGAACGGATCTTAAACTCTGCATCAACGAGATCTGACAGTGAATACACAGGGACAGAGAACATTACTGGCTGCTGCTGTGAAATCTGTGATCCCTCCTGCTCCGAGGCCACTCCTGTCCCCTGCCTCCTTGCAGGGAATCACACAGGACAGCGTGCCAGGATGGGCATTAGAAACCCCCTGCAGGGGGCTAAAAACAGCCTCTAATTGATTAGGGAAATCAGCACAAATGACACGGAACAGCTTGAAGGGTAACTGGATTTCTATTTCAGTTGGAGGATCCGGCTCATCCCCAACCTGTGCCAGGTGTCTCTGCCTGGCACAGCCCCTGCTCAGCTGCTTTTCCAGCCTACAATGTTTTTCTTGGTTTTTCTGTTGTACAACGAGCCCAGCTCGCCCAGAACTCAGTGTTACTGCTCCATGAATGGTTAAAACAGGTCAAGAGTAAAAATAACATCAACAGAAAGGTGTCAGGATGAAGAAGGAGGAGTAAGGAAAGCTCCCCTCGTTCAGCAGGGCTGCAGGAGAGAGGATACAGGGACAGCCACATCCCCTGCAGGTGATCCCCACCTGTGCCCTGCAGCCCCATCATAAACACCCCCAGCAGATCCAGCCATTAAAAGGGTGGCAAAAACAGCATCCCAGCCCTGGAAATCCAGCAAATCTCATTCCATTAGATTGCTAAAGAGGCCCTGTGGCTCCAGTTCCCCTCTCAGAAGCTCCTCCTGCCCCCTGCCAGCACATTCAGCCTCTCTACGCACAAACTGCCACCAGTGCTGCAGGCATCAATTCAGATTTCCAGGATCAGTGGCAGCTTTGGGATCTTGGAGCCAACTGGTGCAACTCATTAAGCTGTCCTGAGCATATGGAAAAGCAATAAACCCTTCCCAAAATGCCTGCTGCAGACTATTCTGGTCACCAGTACAGGATTAGGAGCCTGTAATGGCCCCTTGAGGTCGAAAACGCATCTCCGGAACAATGTTTTTATGCTAAGAAAGGGCACATTTGCATTCTGCAGCAACACCTCCGCGCCTGGGAAGGTCTGCAGCCAAGTCAGGCATCAGATTCCTAATTTATTTCAGCAGCAAAGCCTAAACTCCAACAGAATTACAGCTGGAGGCGGAATTCAATCGTACAAGCGCTGCATTCCATCAGTGTCAGGCAGTGCTGCAGCATCCCATCATCCCATCCTCGGGGTGAGGAGATCACAGGAATTATCGGGATTCCAGCAGGGCTGACAAATTCCCAAAGCTCTGTACCCCACTCCCATAACCACGGGGATGGGCTTCTCCAAAGTACGTGGTGTAAAGGGTGCAAGAACTGGGTACAACCCGGGTGTGCTGAGGATAAAACAGCTGTCCTGGGTACAAACCAGGTGTGCTGAGGATAAATTTTCCTGGGCACCAACCAGGTGTCATGGGCACAAATAGTCCTTGGCATAAACCCCATTGTCCTGGACATAAACAAGGTGTCCTGGGCACAAAACCCGTTGTCCCGGGCATAAATCTTGTGTCCTGGGCACAAAACCCGGTGTCCTGGGCATAAACCATTTATGCTGGATACAAACCTGTTGTCCTGGGCTCAAACCATTTACCCTGGGCATAAACCATTTATGCTGGATACAAACCTGTTGTCCTGGGCTCAAACCATTTATCCTGGGCACAAACCCAGTGTCAAAGGTACAACCCAGGTGGTCCTGGGCACAAACCCGGTGTCCTGGGTACCAATCATTTGTCCCGGGTACAAACCACTGACCTGAGCACAACCTGCAGTTTGCCCCGTGGAGGCACAAGCCCGTGCCCGGCATTCCAAAGGCTTCCCGGGATGTGCGTTCCAAAGGCTGCCGAGCGCTCCCACTCCTGCGCTGCCCGGGAGGAGCCGGGAGGAGCAGGACTCCATCATCCCTGGGGTCCCCGTTCCCTCCCAGCTCAGGATATCCCGTGACCATTCCATGAAGCCCCAGGGAGCCCCGAGCACAACCTCCTCCCGGCGTGGAGCCCAGCGAGCCCCGGTAAGCCGCAAACCCCGCGCTGCGCCCCCGACCCCTCAGCGTCCCCTCAGAGCCGCCGCCGGGCCGCTCCCCGCGCCCTCCCAGGCCGGCGCCGCGGGGGTGCCGCCCTCCCCGCCGCCCTCCCGCCCCTCACCGGCGTGTTCTCGCCCTCGCGGAAGGCCTGCGCCACCCGCTGCCGCAGGAACGCGCCCAGGTCCCGCTGCCGCTTGGCCTCCTCCACCGGCCACTCCTCGCAGAGCCGCAGGAAGCGCCGGTACCGGCTGGCGGCCATGGCGCCGCGTCACGTGTGCCGCTCACGTGGCGCCGCCGCCGGGTCACGTGTGGGGAGCGGGAGGGCGGGAACGCCTGAGGGGGGAAAATCCTGCCGGGATAAAATCCTGCCGGGATCGGGGGGTCCCGAGCTGTGCCCGATGGAACGCCTGACGGGGGAAAATCCTGCCGGGATCGTGGGGTCCCGAGCTGTGCCCGATCCCCGCCTTGTCGCCAGCCCGGAGCACTGACTGCCGCATCCAGGTGATCCTTGGACACCTCCAGGGATGGGGACTCCAACACCATCCTGGGCAGCCCCTTCCAAAGCCTGACCGTGAGGAAATTCCGACCTGAACCTCCCGTGGCACATCCTGAGGCCGTTTTCTCTCCTCCTGTCCCTGTTCCCTGGGAGCAGAGCCCGATCCCCCCGGCTGCCCCCTCCTGTCAGGGAGTTGTGCAGAGCCACAAGGTCCCCCTGAGCCTCCTTTGCTCCAGGCTGAGCCCCTTCCCCAGCTCCCTCAGCCGCTCCTGGGGCTCCAGACCGTTTCCCAGTTCCCTCAGCTGCTCCTCACAGGATTTACAATGGTTTGTGTGGAAGTGACCTTAAATCCCATCCCATCCCACCCCCTGCCATGGGCAGGGACACCTCCCACTATCCCAGGTTGCTCCAAGCCCCGTCCAGCCTGGCCTTGGACACTGCCAGGGATGGGGCAGCCACAGCCACACTGTGCAGGTGTATGAGGGGTAAAAAAGGAGGGCATGGTGGGCTTTTTATAACTATTCAGCCAACAAGTTGCTGTTTTCCGTGCAGCAATGAAGAGTGAGGGGCTGCCCAGTGAGGGGCTCTGGCTGTGGTGTCACACCCAGACCCTTCTCATCCATCCCCTCTCCCACCCGTGTCCTGCTCTGCACCCAGTGAGAGGCTCTGCAGGATGCTCAGGTGGCTCTGTACAAACTCATCCCCAAAGCCACAAAGTCTTACCACAGACTTCCCATGTGAGCCAGGACAACCCGTGGCTCAACCCCTATTGAAATCGGGTGTTTGTGGCTTTTTTTTTACAGTTTGTGGTCAAGCAATAATGCAACACTATGAACAAGAGTCTTCCCAGGTGGACTCGGGGCCAAACAAAATACACAACTGGGCCAGACGTCTTAAATTTTCCAGCTATAAATTGCAGCAGCTCCCCAGCTTTCTGCTGTAAATCCAAGTGAAGCGTCTCCCTTGGGATCTGGTGTTGAAACATGTGGAAATAATGACTCTCTTAAAAAATTACAGGCTTAAACAAAGGATAATGTACCTCAAGGATGCTGCAGGAGGGAAAAAGAGATGGACAAAGGTGGGAGTTACTTCCACAATTTTATTTATATCCCCACTCCCCCGTAGTGGAGTTCTGTAGCTCTGTTCCTTGTGCAAGGACTTCTTCAGGTTTCCCACACCACGCAGGAAGGAATTGTATTTGTTCCATCATAATAGTAATAAAATCTGTCCACAAAAGCTGTAAACATTATTTTTAGAGTCTTTTGTGAGTGTCTCCTTCAAACACACACATGCACACACGCAGTATTTGTACCAAAGAATTTCTGGGTGACCTTTGACGTCCAGTCCCTGACTCAATCTCACACTTTTTTTTCTTTTTTTTTTTTTTTTTTAAGCAAAAATCCCTTGATGTGAATGTTTTTTGTGGCTGACAGCTGACAGAGTCAGCACATTCCCGTGCTTCCAGCCCCATTGGAGCCTCTTTCCTAGAAAATTCGTGTAAAACTCCCCATTATAACCCCACGGGGATTAAAGCTTCGTGAGGTGCAGCTCTTGGTCTGAGTGTCTGAACATGTGCACAGAGAATCCCGACCAGGGGCACTGGGAATGTTGGAGGGTGTTTTTCCCTCCCACTTGAGCGGGAGCAGAAAGGGAAGCTCCATCTGTTCGTTCCTGCCCCAATCCCCCTCCTCCCGCTCGGCTGCGGGGCGAGCAGCTCCTGCTTTATCATTAAGACTCTTCCCAAGTAATGCTTTCTTTGGCTCACAAATAAATCAAGGACAGCAGTAAAACCAGAAAGGAAAATAAATCTTCTGATGGATGGCAGAGAGAAAAGATTTCTTCCAGCTCTCTGCTTTCCACGCTTCAGTTCAGTGCCGGCACACGGAGAGTTCTCAGCACTTCCCGAGTTATCCATGCTCGTTCCATTCCACATCCAGCAGCTGGAGGGTCCCACATGGCCAACCCCAGGCGGGATTTTCAGGGCTATCGGTCACTAGGAAATCCAGGCCGTTTCACAGAAATTCTCATTTCCCTTCTGACAAGCTCTGAAGGATTTTGATGAGGTTCTCCAAGCCAAAAATGTAGCCATGGTCCGGCCCGTCGTGCGGGGTGGGGTTGGGATTGCTCTTGGAGCCCTTGAAGGTGGTGTGGGCAAAGTCTATCATCCTCACATCCACCCTGGAGGGGTTCGTGCCGTGAGTTTTTGGGAAGGGGAGGTGATGATCCACGCTCTCCTTGTGCTCCTGTCCGTCGTAGATGATGAGGAGGGAGCTGGAGTAGAACCTGTAGGAGCTTTGCTTCCTGATCACCGAGAGCAGGGCCTTGAGGCGCTGGATGATGGGCTCCAGGAGGTCCGTCCGCAGCTGGTTCCCGTTGCACAGGAACTGCCGCAGCGTCTGCCGGAACCCCTCCGGGGACAGCTTCCTCCCAAAGTACTTGTCTTTGCACAGGAAATGGCCGGTGTCCGCTTGGTAAACCTGGAAGGGAGAGAGGAATAATCCATAAAATATCCTGAGTTGCGAGGTGTCGCACTTGGACCCGAAAAGAACTACGCAGGCTCTTGTCAAGAGAGAAGTAGAAAAAGAGGGGGCCCGATGACCCCGAGTTTTTATTATATATGTTTTTAGAAATCACCGTGGATTGGAGGGAGAAATTACTACCCCTCAATCACACTGGTCAAAGGAAAAATCTATCAAACGTTTCCGCCTAGGAGAAATGGAATGCAAACAATAAAGCATGGTTAGCAAAGCATGGCTGTGTTTACAGAAAGTGCGTGAGAAACTCTTACAGAAAATGAAAACATCAAAGAGCTGTAAAACTCAGGGCAACAGCGAGGGATTCACTGTGACCACTGAAGTCCAACTCTGCTCACAGGAAGATGCCCAAGATCAGAAAGGGACACGGGTTTGGACTTTGTGTATTTTGCTTTATATGTGCCTGTACTCATTACTCTCGTGATCATCCTTCAGGCAGGGTTTTTAAACCTGTTTGAGAATAGTGAGTGAGGGAAATGCATGGTTTGGGTTTCCAGGAGGAAGGGTGGGGATTTCCAGCAGGAGAAATTTAGCCCAAAATGAACCCCTGGCTCTCACAGCCCCAAGATGGGGTGGCTCAGTGAAAGCACAAGTGGGGCAATGTGGTGCTTTTTGGGGTTTCTTTGGAACTGGGCAGGAATCTGTGTGTAAAAGCAGCTTCTCAGATGGGGTAAATGGTTCCAGCTGCTCACACCGGTGGCAGTGGCACCGAGAAAGGCTCACCCTAAATGTGCCATTTTTGACACCCTCTCTGAGAGCACACAGAGCCGAGTGGCCACTTCTTACAGCCCATGTTTGGGGGGGAAAAGAGACTAAAACCCCTTCAGTTCCCACCAGCCGAGAACCCCTGGAGATTCCAGCTTGGTTCCGAGCCGTGTGTGGGACACACCAAGGGGATGGAGGCTTTACCTGCATCCCACAGATGCGCACGCCCAGCGATGCCGAGGTGCTCTGCTCGCACTTCTTGATGTGCCGGGCTTTCTTCTCCTCTGAGGCGTCGTCTCCGTGCTGCCGAGTGCCCATCTTCAGGTCCAGGATGCAGGGATAGCTGTACTTGGACACCACGTTTTCCAGCAGGAGAAACTCTGAGCACGAGTTAAGGGGAAACCCAATACTTTTAAATTCTAATCGAAAGAGGCCTTAAATCAAAGCAACTGCTGACGCTCTCCGTAACAGCTCACAACTGTAATGAGACTTTCTGAGCCAATTTCTCCGACGTGTCATTGCTATGGGCCTCTTGCTGCCAATTCCAGTTAATTTACTGTACTACAGCCCTACCAATTAAAGCCCCAACAGCTCCGTTCTCCGGTGACACCGTAGCCCTGGGCTGTCACTCCGACACCTTCCCTCGGTGCCGAGCTCGCTCCGGTGGGTGGGGGAAGTTGTTAAACTCTATTACTCACATGACTGGTGGGTAATGAAGTGTAATAGGGAAATAAAAGGCAAGGCAGCTGCTAATTCCTGTATAGTTGTGTTTTTAAATGTATGCCAAGGGGATCCTTGACTTCTGCTGAGAACTCTTTATGGGAAATGTGGGGTTTTTTTCCTTTTCCTTATTTATTTTTTTTTAACAGTGGCAAAAGATAACAGAGAATATTCCTTATTTTCCCAGAGTCTGTGCAGAGAAGGGGATGCATCCCCCTGCAATAAACCCTACATGGATTTCCGGCTGTTATTTGTAGCCAGGACTGTGCTGGAGGGGAGAAAAGAGAAAGGATACGCTGAAGTTTGTTCTCGTTATGCTTGGAGGAGATGCGGTTCAGGTGCTGCCGGTGACAGTGCAGTCCCCAGGGGTTGTAGCTCTTCCTTTCTGGCTGCTTTCCATTTGCATCTTCCAAAAGGGAATCTGTGTGGTACTGAAGGTCTGTCCTCAGAAGCATCTTCCCAGGGCAGCTAGACAAAGCACACAAAGGGACACGTCGGGTTTATGAGCTCCAGAGGAGAATATTCCCTTCCCTTCTCTCTTTTTTTTTTTTTTCTGTAGAGCCTCAAACTTGATAAGGTGGATTTTCGGGGACTCTCAAAAGGAAACATATTGATCATGTCCAACCTGCAGAGATCCTTTGTTACTCCATAACAGTAATTTTCAGAAAGCCAGCTATTGCTGCCTGCCAATATTTTTTTTCATTATAATTTAAAGTGCACTGGCTCCCATGAAAAGCCATTCACAGCCCCAGCAGCCAGGGATCTCTATTTATCCACCTAATGGGCACAGCACAGGGAAATGGTCCAACAATGGGAATGATTCCCAATTTGGAGAGGCTGGCTCCGAGGAGAGGAGGGAGGGAGAGAGCGATGAGGAGATCTGTTCTCCTTGGAGGGTCATTCCTTGGTCTCTCTCATCCAAACCCCACCATTCCCGTCGCTCCAAAGGCAGCAGCTCCATGGCAGGAATATTCCACCTTCAGTCCCAGCTGGCCCAGGGCTGCTCTGAACCAGTTTGGGATGGAGGATATCCTGCAGAAAACCTCTGTGAGCCGGAGGTGCTGGGAGCACCGGGTGCCTTACTGGGAGAGCTCTGCCCTGGGATGGGATGGGATGGGATGGGATGGGATGGGATGGGATGGGATGGGATGGGATGGGATGGGACTGAAGCCCCTCTCTTGCCAGCAGAGGGACATTCCATGCTCAGTGACAGTTCCCCTGGGGCCTCACCTCTCCTGGGGCACGCTGTGCTCCAAGGAATGGGATTTAGAGCAGACTTTGAGGCAGATATTTGAGCAACTCCCAGATCCACCCCACTCCCTCCCCGCGCCAGGGAAGAGCAGAACCACACACACAGGGCTTGGTTCTGCTGTTCTTCACCTCAGCTGGGCGCTGCTTTTGCCCTAAACCCAGACTTGGACCACCAAACCCATCCCAAACCCATCCCAAACCCCATCCCACCCAAGAGGCAGATGCCAGCCAGGAGTTTTGCAGGGAGTGACAGACCCTCACCTGTCTTTGAAGGTCTTGGTGACCTGGCTGTGGCTCCACTTGACGAGCCCGTGCTCGCTGCTGGCACTGGCTGCCCACTTGCACTTGTGCCATAAGGTGACCGCGGGGTCACCGCCGGCGCTGTCCAGGCGGCCGCAGTTGTCCGGCTGCCCCAGGCCAGGGCTGGCGATCAGGGTCAGGTTGCCAAGGCTGTCCTTCTTGAGGTGCACGGACACGATGCCTGGACAGAGGGGCAAACAAACGAGCCAGAGATGAGCCCGTGGGGTAGCACAGAGGCCTGGCCACCACCTGGCCACCACCTCATGTTTTGGTGGCCTTTTATTGATCCCACTCTGATTTCAAGCCCAATAAACATCATTAGGCCAAGCCCCTGGAAAACAGCCTCAGGATTTTCAAGTGTCCCCCATCTCGATGCTCAGTTTGAAACCTGCCTCCCCTGAACCCCACATTCCTTTGTCCCCCACCCTCCAGGCTCTGCTGTGCCCCAGGTGACCCAGAAAAGCCCCCTGCTCCAGATCAGGAGCTCCCTGCTTATTTATCACAAGGGATTTAAGTGCTTTTTAAAGACAGCATAAGGCTGGAAACCCTTTTCATTGGCGGGAAGCAAAGGGAGGGTTGGGGACACGGCATTTTCCAAGGACACCCAGCGTGCCAACTGCTTCCTTTAATTGGAGAGCCCGAGGAGCAGGGCAGGGATGTGGCCGTGGGCTGGCAGTGCTGCCCACACATTGTCGTGGTCGTGTCCTTCCCCCAGCACCAAGGACCAGCGCCCAGACACCCCACGGGGGGCCGGGCTGTCACACGTCCGGTGTTTGTGCCCGACAGGGACCAGGACTGTGACCGGAGGTTATTTTTTTCCACCCTGAGTGCTTAAAATGCTTAAAACACCATTCTGCATTTGAACATTACAATTTTCCCTGACTCTGACAGGAATCGCAGGGCTCAAATGCCAGCCAGTCCAGCACGGATTTAGCCCGATGCGAGCCCATCCCTGGCGCGGGGCCGGCTGTCTGCGCGTCTCAAGTGACAGCGCAGGAATGGCCACGGATCGCTCTGCAGCCGGCTCTGACCTTTCTGGGAAAGGCTGATAACGCAGCGCCGCTCCCGCAGCTCCGGCAGGGCCGCCCGAGCCTCGCCGCGCTCCGGGGGCGTTGGCAGAGCACCGGGCTTTGGGGTTCGGGGGGCTGCAGACCCCAGAGAGGGCAGGGACAGGCACAGGGACAGGGACAGGGACAGGGACAGGGACAGGGACAGGGACAGGGACAGGGACAGGGCTGTGGGACAGGGCTGTGGGACCAGCACGAGCAGCACTGGAAAGAGCCCAGCTGGGGACATGGGGAACTGAGCTGGATCCAGCTGTGCCCAGGGGTTCTGCTGGGCATGTGGGGAGCTTGGGCTGGATCCAGCTGTGCCCAGGGCATCATCACCACGTCTGCTGGGCATGTGGGGAGCTTGGGCTGGATCCAGCTGTGCCCAGGGGTTCTGCTGGGCATGTGGGGAGCTGGTTTGGATCCAGCTGTGCCCAGGGCATCCTCACCACGTCTGCTGGGCATGTGGGGAGATGATCTCAGCAGCTCAACAAACAGTTCTGCTCTCCCAGGCAGAGGTGCCGAAGCAAATAAACGTGCAAAGCCCCTTCTCTCCGTTTCAAGTGCGATTACAGTGAGCAAACACCGACACAAGGCTGTGCCTCCTGTGCCAGCCGGGTCCTGCTGCCTCACAGGGGTTTACCCACCTGAACTGTCCCTGCAGCCTCCCCCATTGGACTGGGGTGTCCATCCCTGCCCGGCTCCTGCACCCCATAACCCTGGGTTTGGATGCCTTTCCCTCCCTTTGCTCACCACACCCATTCCTGGTCCCTTGGCTGGACACTCAGCATTTATTGGAGCAGGCTGGGCTAAACGGGCTGGCTTTGCACAGAAACGGGGGAAATCTGCCCAGGCTGCTCTGCCGAGGGAGCTGGGGGGCTGCAAATCTTCATTAGGGGTAAGGAATATTTGTAGCCCTCCCAGCCCTTGGTGGTGAGCTCAGGGAGTTCCATCTTCCTCAGGCTCCAGCATTACCTTTTCCCTTAGTCCCATTCTTAAAAAATCCACATTTCTGAGAGCAAACAAATCTCCTCTCAGCCTGGATGCTTCACATTTTCAGGGGATGTAGGCAGGGGAAAAGAAAAAAAAAGCCAGCGTGTCTTTTGCCTAAATCAAAGCCTTTTTCATTTTAAAAAGTCACTGGGAGGCGACCGGAGCCCTCGATTCCAAACACCATAACCTTAAAAACTGTCCCAGTTCCTGGCTGCAGTCAGCAGGGCTGTGCTCATTTGCATAGTGCTGACGGGCTGGCCCCAAAAAAACTTACATATAGCGTGAAAGTAAGAGTTGTTAAATATCAGCCATTAATATGAAAATTAATGGGGAGATTTTCAAAGGCGAGAACCGAGCGTTAAATTGGAAGGGAATGTGATCCTCTCCCTCCTCCCAGCTGGAAATTCAGTCTTCAAAAAACCTACAGCTCAGCCTGGAAAGTGCTTCTTGTTTCCCCGGGGTGGTTCCACAGGGGTTTGCACGTGTCCTGCCGTGACCTGTGTGTGGCAGACACCCCCAGAGCTCCCCCTTTGCTGCAGCAAACATCTCTGAGAAGCCTTCGGGTGCCTGTCTGTGCTGGCCTCTGGTGTCACTGACACCCCAATCCCCCTCCTGCCGGCACCAGCAAGGAGCCAGAGGGTATTTCTGGGTGCTGTCACCACACTGGTGGCATCCCAGAGGCTCTCAGGAGGTTTCACTCTGTAACTCTGCCCTCGTGGGTTTATTTTTGTATTTACAAGCGCATTCATTTACTGCCGAGGGCGATGGGAACCTGAGCAGAACTGGGCTGGAAAACAAGCCCAGCATCCCCCTGCGAGCTCAGCTGGGGCAGGCAGAGCCTTCAGAGGGGAGAGAATTCTGTCTGAAGGTCACCAAACTGCCTGATATGGCAGGAAAAAGCAGGAAAAGCCATGGGCTCGGGTGAGACTGGAATGGTATTTGATTGCCACTGTAGAGAATGCCACCATGGCACAGAATGTCACCATTACATAATGGTCCTGGGGCTGTTCCCACAGCCCAGGAATAGAGATGAGGTACGTGGATACGTGGGAATGGGGGATGGAGCCACCAGGATCATCCCCCTCATCATCCTCATGGGAAAGCATTCCACCTCTTTAATTGCCTGGCAGCAGAGCTGGGACAGCCAGAGGAAAAAACCTGTGAGCCCAACACCAGTGGAGGAGAATTGCTTTTTAATTACCCCTCATCCTAAAACTCTCTGGGATTTGAAGAAGGAGAGAAAAAGACAAAAAAAGTTTGAACAACCAGGGTACCCCTGGACTGGTTAAACTGGGACTGGTTAAACTGGGACTGTTTAAGAGCTTTATCAGCAAGGGCCCAGTGCTGCAGCACCAAACCCCGGCTCCTGCCGGAGGAAACCACTCAGAGGAAACTTTTCTCCCTTAAGCATCTTTTTAATGTTGTCCCATAAATCTGCAGAGGCCCCTGACTTTCTGGGAAAGGGAGAAATTGGGCTGGAAGCGCATTGGAGCCGTGGCTGACTGAGCTCTTTTCTGTAACGCTGAAGGACCAAGAGATATTTTAAGTTTTTACGTGACAACCGAGCTTCTCGCCTCCCCCAAAAGCCAGGGTCAGGAGCTTTATGAGCAGCACAAGCCTGGCAGTAAAAGCACAAAATACTGAGGGAATAAGAAAGAGAAGGGAGGGAGGATGTCTTTAAAAAATACCGGTGCTGCTCTCCCAGTGCTGCTTTCCAGGGGCTGGGCTGAGAAATCCAGCTGGGAACGGGGTCAGGGATGGGGCAGGAGAATCTCTGTGCCTGGAAAGGTCTCACCTGCAGCAGCCAGGGATGCTTTTTAGGAAGGTGAGCGCTCTGTAGCTCCCCTTACCTTTGTACTGAGGCGTGAACTGTCTCATGGCCAGGGGCAGGGACTCGTAGAAGCTGAGCTCCTGCGACACCAGGGGCTTGCAGACGGTGTGCTCGTCGTAGCTCAGCATGCTCGTGTGGCCGCCCACCTGGTGCACGAAGGGCTGCAGGAGCACGGCAGCCCTGCCCTCGCCGGGGCCCAGGGGGCTCTGACCCACCATGGTGCCAGGCACAGCCCGAGCCCCTTCAGCAGCAGCACTCGGGGGTGGGAAACGCAGGCTGGGGTGGGCACTGCTGGGCCAGGCTTCACCCACTCTGGGCCAGTTTCCACTCACGCTGGGTTTTCACTGATGAAATCTGCAAAAAAAGAGGGAATTAAGGAATGAAATCTGCAAAAAAAAAGAAGGAATTAAAGAATGAAATCTGCAAAAAAAAAAGAGGGAATTAAGGAATGAGAGGAGAAGGGGCACCCAGCAGCCGGGTGGGATGAGATCTGTCAGTGCCCAGGGGCTGCCAGGGAGCCCCAGGCTGACACACAGAGTCCAGGAAAGCCCCAATTTTGATCTGTTGGAGACAAAATTCACAGCGATCAAGAAGAGCTGTGAATTAAAGCAGCGGCCTCGTCAAGGCAGCAGGATCAGGGATTCCTTGTGGGTTATGAACACCCTGCAGTGATGCTGTGAAACAGCCTCAGTTTGTCCCACAGACCGTGTCAGGATGGTCCCAGGCCTTCCCTCAGACATTCCCTGCACAGGAGCGTTGTTACAAAGCCCCTGCACATCCCCAGGCACTCCCTTGCCCTGCAGGTGGGGTGAGCAACAATTTCTGCACCTTCCACAGAAACCTCATTTGGGCCCTTCCCTGGCATTTCCTTCCCAGGCTGACACACACACACGCAGGGGGATGTGGATGTGTCCCACCAGCACCCACAGGGCTCACAGCCAGCTCCCCACCCTGCCCTGCACCCAGCAGCAGATCCATGCCTGATTCCAGAAATTCCTGTTTGATTCTGACAGCAACAAGTCTCGGCTCTAAAGCAGCGCCGTAGGGAAATCCCGGAGCACATCCCTGGTGCATCCCCGGTACATCCCCAGCAGCAGCACCCACCAACGCCCGCCCCTTCCCTCATTCCTCACAGGAAGCCCACGGATGACCCTTGGACATCGGGAATTGAATCCCACAGGCACCCAGGAAGACACAAAGGAGCTGATGTCGGTGCTGGAGCAGCCTGGCTTCACCTCCTCCAGGCAGTAACACCAGAGATTGACGCTCCACATCCCAAACTCACAGGGATGGGGAAAAAGGATTAAAAATCATCATTTGAGGACGGGTCCACGTGAGCACAGGCCCTTTCTCCTGATTGCTTCAGCTTCAGCACAACCTGGGGAGTTTCTCACCCCGTTTTTGCCAGCAGAACCCCAGGGCAGGGGACAATGATGCCTTGGGAAGATCAGTTCTGCCAGGAAAACCTCCAGGGCTCCAGGGACAGAAGTGACCAGGGCAGCGCTGTCACCCCTCCTTGTGCAGGAGCCAGGGAACAGCAGAGGGGTGGTGGCACCTCCTGGAGGCACCTGGAGCTTCCCAAGGTGGGCAGGGAAGGGCAGCTCAGGCTTTCCCTGGAGCCAGCACTGAGCCGGGAGCTGGATCTGCTGGCACACAGCACATTCCCCATCCTGCAGCAAGGAGCCAGAGCTCAGGAGCAGGACTGAATGATCCTTTTCAATACCTTCCAACCCAGGTTATTCTGTGATGCTTAAATCTCCCCTGCCTTGATGCCTTACATTTTAGCTTTTATATTTTCCAAATCCTGCATTCCCAGTGTGTAACTCTGCAGTGTCCTGCAGCCTGGGAGCTGCTGCTCTCTCATGCTGAGACAGACAGAACAAAGCCTCTCCAGG
>VWZT01009686.1:77365-93914 GCA_013397055.1 Pachycephala philippinensis
GTGCCACCACAGACCCAGTGCCACCACAGACCCAGTGCCACCACAGATTCAGTGCCACTATGGACCCAGTGCCTTCACGGACCCGATGCCACCACAGATTCAGTGCCACCACAGACCTGGTGCCACCACAGACCCAGTGCCAGCACAGACCTGGTGCCAGCACAGACCCAGTGCCACCACACTCCACAGAAAAGGGCACAGATTCCCTCACCCCCCCTGCCCACTCCTGCCTTCCACAGCACCTCCCTCCCCTCCACTTCCCAGCCCAGCGCCTCCCAGCCTTTCCCTGAGCACCATGGAGAACCGAGAGCCACCAGTCCCAGGGGTCACTCCAGAGACTCCCACCCGGCTGTGCCCGCTGCTCCCATCCCTTCCCTCCATCCAGAGCCTTCCTGCCAACATCCCACCCACCTCCAGAGCCGTGCCCATCCTGCCCCGTCCCTCCTGCCCTGGAATCCTGCCCGGAGCTCACCTGTGGGTGCCGGTGGGTGCTGGGGCTGTGGCTGAGCCTCGGGGCGCTGCCTGTGCCGCGTTTCTCGCTGCTTCTCGCTGCGGCTCCAGAGGAAGGAATGAGGGAACATTTGGGCATGGCCCCACTGCGTCGGCGCTGGCAGGAGCCCGGAATGTCCAGCTGACATTCCAGAGGGGCTGTGCCAGGGAGAAACACCCTGGGTGGGACAGGGCTGTGTGCGAGGGCTCGGAACAGGGCGACAGGAACCAACCGTGTGCTGCAGCTCTCTTGGGCAATCGGCCCTCCAGGAAAACAACTGGGCATTTGTCCATCTGTTTTCCTCGGAACTGCCCCTCAGCTCGGCCCCCAGCGGGTTTGTCACCTCGCTGCAGAGGGGCTGACACTGGGAGAGGGATGGAGCTTCCCAGAGCTCCCAAAGCACCGGGAAAAACACCCCAGGGAGATGCAGGAGAGGCACAGGGAGTGGGGTGCTGAGAGGGGCTGGGGAACACCAAACCCCACTCTGTGGCACAGAAAAGGTGTGGGCAAAGGGGGCAAGGCTGGGGTTTGCCCAGAGCTGGGCAGGAGGTGAGTGGATCCAGAGCTCCAGCCATGCCAACGGCCTCGTGCCCGGAAAAGAGACACGTCAGGGCTCAGGAGCCGTGTGGGGAATGGAAAAGTCCCAGGGAGCTTCCTGCCAGGGCCACGCTGTCCCCTGCAGCCACTCAAGGACAGCGTGTGCCCCCCAGGCCCTGCTGTCCTGTCCAGCATGTGCCAAGGGCTCGTGCCAGCCCTGCCAGCCCCTGCCAGTCCCTGCACCCCAAGAAAATGGGATCCACGTGGTTTTTAGGGAATCATGAGGAGCACCCAGCCCGGGCAGCACCCAGGACAGGGAGGGGACCGTGCCCACCCTCACCCTGGGTCCCCAGCAGGAACTTGAGGACTTCAGCAAAGCCGTGCCCAGGCCTGGGCCCCCCAGGGATGCCATGGGGGAAGTGCCAGGGGAGGAAACCTCCCAGCTGGGATAAGGATTGGTGGATGTGGAAATTCCCACTAACTGGAGGGGAGAAACCAGGCTCAGGACGCGCAGAGGGATCGAACTGATGGTGGGGGCAGAGGCTGAGATTAAAGACAAGGATGAAAGGAAGACCCAGATTCCCAAGGCCTGGCTTCACTCTGCTGTGTGCTGGAATCTGAGCTCAGGAAAGCGCGTTTTTATTTGGGGGTTTAATAAGGTTGGTTTGGGAAGGAGAAACAGCTGATCTGAGCACTCTGCAGAGCCAGACGTGGGGCTTCTGCTTCTCCTTTCTCCTGTTCCCCGAGCCCAGCTGGTCTTGGTGATTCCTCCTCCCTCTCCAGGGCAGGGCAGGGCTCCAGCCCAGCTCCCCTCCCCGTGCCCACCCAGTCCCGACATCCCTGCACTTGTTCTGTCCCTCACCTGCTGCAGCCCTGGCTCCAACAGCCCCCGGAGAGCGGCCAAGCCGGGCTGCAAACCCCAAACAGGCCAGGCCTTAAATCCAACCATCCCAGAGCGGGCAGGAAGGGGCCAGGCCCATGCCAGGGGGTCCCTGGGGCTCAGTGAGAGCAGGACTGAGTGCCCAGGTCTGCCTTGGGGCACTGGGGAGCCCAGCACAGACCCCTGGCAGAGCCCACCTGGCAGTGTCCACCTTTCCCCATGGCAGAACTCACTTTCCATCCTGGCAAAGCTCACCTTCCATGCTGGCAGTGCCCACCTGGCAGTGCCCACCTTTCACCATGGCAGAGCCCCCCTGGCAGTGCCCACCATGGCAGAGCCCGTCCCTGTCTCCGCGTGTCTCCCGTGTTCCATTCCCGTGCCGGGGGTGCCGGGCTGGAGCCGTGTCCCGGCACTCGGGGCACAGGGAGGGTCCCCGGTGGGAGCGGGAGCACCGCGGGGTCCCGGGGCTGGGCAGCCGCACAGGTAATTAGTGAGCCTTTGCTAATGAGCGGAGAGAACATGGCCTCGGATTAAAGCTGTGCTAATTAGGAACTAATTAAGGGCACGGCCATGTTCCCACCTCGGCCAGGCTGCGGCCGCCCCAAATCTGTCCCAGCCCGGCTCAGGGGGGACAGCGGCAGCGGGAGGAGCCTTGGGGGAGCCGGGGCTGCTCCTGGGTGACCTCAGCACCCCCGGGACTCATCCCGAGATTCCCTGAGCAGGGCCCCGGGCGTTCTCCTCCATCACAGGGACAGCGCTGGAGGCTCCGGTGTCCTCCTGCCACCCGCGGGCACATTCCAGGGACCGCCGCTGTGCCAGGAGCCGGAGGGGAATGTGGGGTCACAGAGCCCGCACCCCGCCCTGGGTGAGACCAGCTCAAAGGGGAATGTGGGGTCACAGAGCCCGCACCCCGCCCTGGGTGAGACCAGCTCAAAGGGGAATGTGGGGTCACAGAGCCCGCACCCAGCTCAAAGGCAAAGGTTTCCGTGACCCACGGGGGTCTCTGTGCTTTGGAGAGGAGTTCGGAGCCCCGTGCTTTGGAGAGGAGTTCAGAGCCCCGTGGGCTTTGCAGCAGATCCCACCGACCCCACAGCAGCGTTCCTACAAAAGCAGGGCTGTGGACACGCCTGGCACCTGTCAGAGCCGGGGAGGTGGGGACAGGCCTCAGCTCGGGGGTGGTGACACAGTGAGGGTCATCCATGGACATCCCCAAACCCCTCCCGCAGCACCTCCCGCTCCTTAGAGCTGGGTGGGATCGCGGATAAATCCCGGATAAATCCCAGCGATGGCTGTGGGATGGATGGGGCCGTGCTGGAGGGAGGCACCTCCGGGCAGGACTCATCCATCCCTGGCTGTGCCCGTCCCTCCCCGGCTCCCCTGGCTCTCTCCAGGAGAACTGGCCCCGAGCCCTGACTCTGTGCCCTGACTCGGTGCCCATCCGTGAGGTGCAGCATCAGCTGTCGCGTCAGCAGCAGGAAAAACATCCCGTGGGAAGGGCTTTAAATGGAAGCAGGAAAGGAGAAGAGAAAGAGCCGGTTTCGTTTTAGAGCCCTCGTTGGGCCGCGTTTGCCTCCCTGACTGGGAGGGGATGCAGCGGCTCCATGGGAGAAGCTAATTATCGAAATACAGTTAATTATAGAAATTTAATTTGCAAGAAGGTGGCAGTGGGGGCTGGGAGGGGAGCAGGGCAGGAGGCAGAGTTTGCTATTCCCGGGAAAACTGCTGGCACCCCCAGAATCCCAGCCCAGCCTGGCACGGGACAGGGCTGCTCTGCTCTGGAGAGAGGACACGAAGAGGGGACACTGGGGGTGACAGCCACAGCCACCATCAGACACAAACAGCCCCTGGACATGGAATTCCTCATTTTGAGGAATTCCAGCTGTAATTTGGCAACCTCACCTGGGCAAAGGCTTCCCATGAGGAACGCAGGGCCTGAGGAGACACAGCCTTTGTTCCCAAACCTCAGCAACGACTGCAGCTGGAGGAGGCAGCTCCTGCTGGCCACAGAGCCATGGAGCCACCCCTTCCCGTGCCACTGGAAATCCCCTTTGTCACCCAGAGCCACAGGATGAGATGAGTTAAACCCAACGTGAGTCACCTCTTTCCACAGAAGTCACACAGTGGGGACTCAGAACCACTCCTGCCACGCCCAAGGACTCGGGAAAAGCTGGAACTCGACCTGATCCAAGCAAAAGCACTTGGCAGAGTCTGGCATTTCTCAGCACAAATAAAAGTAGTAAATTATTGGTAATAAATTTATTTTTGATATTGATTTTTTTACAGAGCTAAATGGAACATAGAAACAGCACCAAGCCATTGAAGTTTGTTCTACAAAACCAGGTTTAATACAAAAAGGATGACAGCAATGCCTGACTCTGCGCTTCTGGACGGTTAAAAAAGCTCACCCAAACCCCACCAAGAGTTTAAAAAGGTTTAAGAACAGAGGCACCGGTGTTTGAGAGAATTTCTCTGGCAGCAGTGATGATCTTGATACCTTTTGGAAGAATCAAGGTTGCCTTTACTCCCTGTTTATTACAGTGCAAGGGGCTGGTCTTTGCCTCAAACACCCACACCCAAAAATGTGGGCTGAGAGCCACCTCCATGCAGGATATTCCCCATTTAATGGGAAAGATCTCCTTGTTTTGCTCCTGGAGAGCTCTGCTCCATCCCTATGGAGCCTTCGTGGTCCCCAGCAGCCCGAGGGGTGCCAGGGGAACTCCCCACGTGGGGAGAGGTGCAGGCTCTGCCAGGTGAGCAGGGACTGGCACAGGGAGCACACCTGGAGTGGCATCACAGAGCCTGGGACAGGAGCAATCCCTGCATCCAGCCCCAGGATGTCCTCAAGGGGAGCAACATCCAGGGGCTACAGGGCTCAAATCACTGCTGGCTTCCCTCTGCAGTTCTCCAGCAGAGGATTTGGGCCCTGCAGCCTCGGGAGCTGCTGCACAGCCCTGGGAGAACAGAGCAGAGCAGCAGCTCCTCTGCCGGGCCTCAACTGCCACACGCTGGTGCCAATTCCTGGGAACAAACGTTCCTGCGTTGGACAGACACAGAAGCTGAAGTAACCAAGAGATTACAGACACGAGATAACGATGCAGCAGGGCTGGGATGGACCCAGGCTGCTCCTGGGACCTGTGGGGGCTGCAGGAACAGCGACAATCCCAGTGCTGGCACATCCCTGCTCCGACACAAACACAGACACTGCAGCTGCCCAGCTTAAACATGAACACGGAGCCCTCAGAGCCCTCCCAAAGCTGCTCTAGAACAGCCACGGAGCAGTCCTGGGCTGGAGCCACAGGAAAGCGCCTTTAGAAGCTTCCTATATCCTTTATTTTCCACCCAAATTCCCGCCCACCCCGCCCCAAAATAATAAAAGCACACAGACTGCAGACTTAAAAGTGTAACAGGGTCACGAACTCTCCTCCACCACCTCCAGCCCAGCCCCAACCACCAAGGCACATCAGGCTCCCCCCTCTCTCCAGGCCCACCTTCACCCAACTCCTCCTCTCCCCAATTTTGGACGGATGAAGCCAACACAGAACACTTTCCTCGCTGGGAAGCAGCAAGCTAGACAGCAAAACCGCCTTTGCACTGACAAAAACAAACGCTTCACAAAGACACGCCTGCACTGCCACCCTAAATGTTTCCATGGGAAATGTTATCTTTCAGCACATTCCCTGATGGACTCTGCCACCAGTTGGCCTTTGCAGAGTTGAGGTCGGATTTTGCACCCCCAGGCTCTGGCAGAGCCCCCCAGCCCTCGAGAGGGGCCGTGCGTTTATTCTTTGCAGGTTGTTGTCGTTTGCTTGCCAAACGGGAGCCAGGTCTCTGTGGAAGGCTCACTTTGGTGCAATTCCAGCTTCCCACCAGCTCGAGCCCATCTCCTTCCCAAGCCATTATTGCCCTGAATGGGTGTGTTTGAAGAGTTCCAGCAGCGAGAGCAAACAGAGCCGTGCAACCCCCAACCCTCGGCCGGGCCCTGCTCCTCCCACCACCAGCGAGGGGCCCGAGCCCTGCCCGGGGTCCGTGTCCACAGCCAGAGCCACGGCTGCTCCTCTCCTGCTGCCCCTCAATGCTCCGAGTCCGACAGGTACGAGGGCTGAGTCCATCTCCACACCAGCATGTCCTCCCCTGCCACCCTGTGCGATTCTGTCTGGATCCGGGACTCGTTGGAAGCCAGGAAATCCACGGCTCTCTCCCACACCCGCTTCATCTTCTTTCTGCAAGGAACAGTGAGAAAATAAATGAGAATCCCAAGCTGGTTGTTGCTTCCCTGCCTGCAGCGACTGTGCCTGTGGATCTGGCTGCCTCCTGCTCCCTGTGCAGGCAGGGAAAGGCATCAAACAAAGCCTGGTTCAGAGATTTCACACCAGGGCACGGCCACACAAATCCTGCCTGGGGGGAAGATGAGAGGCTCTATCAGTGCCCTGAATTTCTGCCTCAATTTGTGCTGCAAAGGGCCTCGAGGAGCAAATCGCCCTCTCCTGTCCTGCACACAGAGATCTCAGCCAGGGGGACACCCCGATGTTCACCCCAGCTTTGGATCCAGCAGTTCTGAGCATCTCACAGCCAGGGATGGCTCAAACAGCTGCAGCCATCCCTTGGAGGAAAAGGAGCCCTGTGTCTGATCCAGAGTGAGGAGGTTTAGCACTTCACAGCAGGACAAAGCAGCTTTTTTAACCAAAACCCAAAAAACATCCCTGCAGAGTGGAGCAAAGCACCAGGATCCAGCCCTGCAGCCCCACCACCCAGAGAGCAACGACCTCCAGCACAACTCCTGTCTGAGAAAGCACCAAACCTGACCTGAGAGAGCACCAAACCTGACCTGAGGAGCACCAAATCCCCACCTGAGGAGCACTAAATGGAACCTGAGGAGCACCAAACCCAACGACTTGGTGATCCCGGAGGGCCAGCTCCCTTCCCAGCTGCACAGCTCAAACTGGCCCCTTTCCAGGCACACATTTCACAGATCCCAATACCCTGTTCAGCTCATGGGAACTGTTCTGAAGAGCTCAGCACTGCCTGCAGAGCCAGGCAGGATGGCTGGGCAAGGGGACAGCACCACACACCCAGCAGATAAAGCAGAGGACATCTGATGCTCCACGTCCAAGCAAACCAAACCCAGGTACTGCTGGACACAACAGGGACAACACAAGTGGCACTGCCCAAGTGACAACACACCCCTGGCACTGCCCAAGTGACAGCACGCCCCTGGCACTGCACAAGTGACACCTGTGGCACTGCCCAAATGACACCTGTGGCACTGCCCAAATGACATACCCCTGGCACTGCACCAAGTGCCAGCCCCGGGGTGTCACACCGACCTGCACCAGCTGCAGGCCCAGCCTGAGCTGTGCCCAAGCCTTTCCCAACCCAAAGGCTCCAGCCTCCTCCTGCAGAGCAGCTCCAGGGATGCATTCTGGAGCTGTGCTGAGTCCCATCCTGCTGCTCCCAGCCCTCCTGAGTGCCCAGAGCCAGCTCACCTGCTCTGAGGAGGGATCAGGCTGTCCCGGACGTGGAAGATGC
The DNA here is from genome assembly GCA_013397055.1 of Pachycephala philippinensis. Taxonomy (NCBI): domain Eukaryota; kingdom Metazoa; phylum Chordata; class Aves; order Passeriformes; genus Pachycephala; species Pachycephala philippinensis. Next base: position 84,799 of record VWZT01009686.1, read on the forward strand.
CAACGTAGGGGTAACGCTCCAGATTCCGCTCCCATTCCTTGTAGTGGTCCTGGACAACAGCTGGGGAACAGGAGGGCACAGCAGTGAGGGCTCAGCCCTGCAGGGAGCAGAGCAGGAATCCCCCAACTCCCACAGCTCCTACCTATGATCTTCTTCACCATCTCATACATGGCCTGCTCCTCCTCCTCCATCTTCCGCCAGCGATACCGGAGGTAGATCAGGATCCCCCAGAGGGTTATCAGACCTTGGAGAATAAAAACAGAGGGAATTCAGGAACTGGCAGCTGGGTACTCGCTGGATGCAGGTTTAGTTCTGACACTGTGAGCCAGGCCTGCCTGGAACTGAATCCCAGTGATTCCCAGAGCAGCTGCACCCCAAAACCCCTCAGTGCTGCCCCCCTGCAGCACAGGAGCCCCTGTGGATGTGGGATCAGGGGGTGGGAAAGCCCCAGCACGGAGCTGCCCTCACTAAAGAAACCTCAGCACAACCACAGGGCCCCAGTTCTGCAAATCCCAGTGGGGTCTTTGCCAGAGGCCTCCCCCACGAGGATCACTCTGGAAGACTGTCAGGTTTCACTGCTCCACGGAGAGCTGCTGGATACGGAAATAAAGCCTGGGGCTCCAGTGGCAGCCCAAAATGCAGGAGCTGTGTGTGGAAGCTTTAGCACTGACAATGCCCCCAGCAGGACTCCGGTGTCTGCAATAAACAGAAGTGTCCCCTGTCACCCCCTCCCTGTCAGGCTGCATTAGAAACTCCTGCAGTCACACAGCTCTCGTTATCACCTCGCTGGGTAAAACCCCTGGCTCAGCTGAGGCATGACAGACTATTCCAATAAAACCTCCAACCCTGAAACGCTACAAGTTATTATTAAAGAGGCTGGAGGACTTGGGAGCTTAGAGCAAGAAAAAAAAGAAAAACTGACTCCTTTAGGAAAGTTAACACACTTGTTTTGCAGCCCATAATAATGGGCACTTGAGGAATACCCAGAGAGCTCATCAGCTGCCTGATTTAAAGCAACTTTTGAGCACTCACAGCACAAGAGGAGGGCTGTGGGTCTCCTGTGCTGCCAGAACAAAGGTTAATTAGACATTAACTCATCAGCAGATTTATTTCACCTCTGTCAGGAGCTTCCTAAAGCTGAGGAATGTGTGATCACAGGGGTTCAGCCCTGCAGCTGAGCCCCGAGAGCCACTTACTCCAGAAGAACAGGAACAGGTTCATGATGGCCGTGACCACGGCCCGGCGGAAGCGGCAGCCCAGCCCCATCTGGGGGTGGGCAGATTCCAGGCAGAACACTTCCTCCACGCTGGAAACCGGCTCCGACAGGTCCCTGCCTTTCAACCTGATGGGAAGAGGCAGAAAATCTCACTGAAGAGAGCAGGCTCCAACTGCAGTCTTTAATCAAGGCCGGGAGAACAAGCAGACTGCGGATGCAGCAGCTCCCGCGCAGCTCCCAGGAAATGCCCCCACAGCCAGGCACAGCCTCCTGCCAGAACATTTTGGGGCTGGCTGCTTAGGCAGGGATGGATGTGGTTTTGGGAAAGCAGCGGGGCTGCAGCTCCCACTGGCAGGCAGGCTGAGTGTCCCTGCACAGCCTCTGCCAGCCCCTCTCAGCGTGCACCAAGATTAAACTCGGGATTGGATTCCCACCTCCCAGCACAGAGATGGAAACGTTCCCCGTGTCAGAGTCACTGCTCAGCCCCTCAGTGAGAGCTGGGGGAGCCAGGCTGGGAGCAGGAGCAGCTCAGAGAGTGACAGAGCAGCAGCACAGAGCCCTGCAGAGCCCCCACCTGCAGCACTGCTGCTCCCCAGCCCAGGCTCATCCACACGGAGCCATTCCCAGAGCTCACAGCATGGAGGGATCCGAGGGACAGCCAGCAAATCCAGGGGGCACTGGACCACAGGGGACTGTATTTTTTAAACTCCTAATTCCGTCTGCACTGAACAGCCCATTAGACAAAGAGGTTTGCTCAATTTACAGGTGCTCAGCTCACGAACTGCCGAGAGCTCTGCCCTGTTCTGGGCTCTGCAGCAGCTGCACACACACCGTCGTTTCCCACCCCCTTGTCTTATTTACACAATCCAAATTCCACGGAAATACTTAAAACATGCAGCAGAATCACCCAGTGCAAAGCTCATTTTCAGTCCTGCCTCTCAGACTGGCAACTAAAAAACAATCTCATGTAGCTAAAAACGCCAGGGGCAGGGTTTTGGGGATGCTGCCACGCCGGCTGCGGGGATGCGGAGCTGTTTGGGGACCAGCCAGCAGTGCTGCTAATTAAGAAAATAAAAAGTGGGAGGATATTGTCTCCCACAGCTTCTGACTGGAAATGTGCTGGAGTATAAAAACACAAAATTTGAAAACTCTGCATCCCAGCCCACCTACAAATCCAGCCCTGCCCCTAAGGAAGCTGTGTCCCGTCCTGGGAATTTGCACACCCCAGGAATCAAAGCAGCAGACGCCGTCTGATCCGTGGATCACAGCAGCAGCTGCAGGAATATTTAAGAGCAAATGGAGCAGTGGGAATTCCTACAAGCCTTGCCCACCAACCCCAGCACCACGACTGCTGCAACTCACTTAATCAGAGACACATTTAGCAACGTGAAAATGCAAACAACTGTTAAGGCTTTGGAGTTGTCGCAGACTGGAGGCAGCCCACGCTTCCCAGAGGAAGGTGACGATAGCTGCTGACTCTGGATAACACTCTTTCCTTAGGTTATGGACTGGATGTTGTGATTTTTCCCTGAAAACCCAGAAGTGCTGCCATTTCTCACGAATGGAGCCTGCTGGCTGAGAAATGCCCCCTCCGTGACCACATCCCAGTGTCAGAGCATCCATTCAGGAGGAATTTCTCCACGGACAGGGTGGTTTCTCCAGGGAGGTGGTGGAGTTCCCATCCCTGGAAGTGCTCCATGGAAGGGGTGGTTTCTCCAGGGAGGTGGTGGAGTTCCCATCCCTGGAAGTGCTCCATGGAAGGGGTGGTTTCTCCAGGGAGGTGGTGGAGTTCCCATCCCTGGAAGTGCTTCCTTGGATGGGGCACTCAGTGCCAGGTGGGGATCAGTCACAGGTTGGACTTGGTGATCCCGGAGGGATTTTCCAGCCTCAGTAATTCTGGGATTTAGTGTACCCTGGGTGCTCTGCCAGAGCCAAAAGGTATCACTCAACATCCCTTTCCCTCTCCTGCTCCTCGGGACTCGCTCCAGAGGGTCCCAAAGCGTGGGTGACACCCCCACGGCACAGAGGGCTGTGCTGGCCAGTGAACCCTCTGGCCTGAGGATGCAGCTCCACCAATGCACTGGAGAGAGGTTATCCTGGGAAAAGTGACCACGTGGGCACGTTTAAGAAGAGCTGTAGGCACAGGACCCTGGGCAGGACACCAGGATCACCCCACAGGAGGCACAACACAACCACTGATGGCCACAAGCAGCCCTGACCTCCCACTTCCACCTCACCTGCAGCAAATCCCTGGACACAGCATCCCTGGACACAGAATCAGACTCCTGGAGGGAGCTCAGTTCCCATCCTGCTGCAGGACTGTACTTTTCCTTTGGAAGCTTGCCCAGAGAGCTCTGCCACAGCCAATCCCAGTCTGTCTGCTGAAGCCCAACGAGCTCTGGGAGCTAAAGGGCACCACTGACCCTGTCAAATTCCACCCCAGCCAACACCCAGCTCCCCAACTTTGACACAGTGGGCTCCTGCTCACCCAGTTCCCAAATCTCTGCTGCTGTTCAGTATCAGCAGATCCCCAACTTTGACACAGAGGGTTTCTGCTCNCAGATCCCCAACTTTGACATAGAGGGTTTCTGCTCACCCAGTTCCCAAATCCCTGCTGCTGTTCAGTATCAGCAGATCCCCAACTTTGACACAGAGGGTTTCTGCTCACCCAATTCCCAAATCCTTGCTGCTGCTCGGTATCAGCAGATCCCCAACTTTGACACAGTGGGCTCCTGCCCACCCAATTCCCAAATCCTTGCTGCTGTTCAGTACAGCAGATCCCTAACTTTGACACAGTGGGCTCCTGCCCACCCAATTCCCAAATCCCTGCTGCTGCTCGGTATCAGCAGATCCCCAAATTTGACACAGAGGGCTTCTGCTCACCTAATTCCCAAATCCTTGTTGCTGTTCAGTATCCAGTGCAGGGCAGCTTCAAACTTCTGTGAGGAACTGCCAGTTACATTCTGTGCAAAGGAAGCCATAAGAAGATTAGTCCCCCATTCATTTAAAATACCCAACATGGTTTCATTACAGCAGTGGGAGAATTCATTCCATAGGGTCTGTCCCCAGGTTCATTCTTATCAGGATTCTGCAAACTGGAGGGAGGAGAACTAAGCCTGAAGGTCTGCCTGGCATAAAGTCTTCTGACTGGGGAGATGATGCATGAAGCACTCTGTGAAATAACACCATCCCAGACTGTTAGGGCTAACCACTAAATACAACATAATCTTACTGACAGGTTACCAGGAAAGAAATGGAATGCTGGATCAGAGCAGTCTGTCTCCTGACACTCTGCAGCAGAAAAAAATCCTTCTTCTGCCCAGCCCTCAATCCAGGGAAATTTCTGGTTTCACAAGACTGATGGCTCCAGTGAAACAACAAACCATTAAGATTTACAGGGGGTGAATCAGAGATGGAGGAGAAAATGATTTTCAAAAGAACTGCTGAGAACAGGACTGGCCAAAGGGGAAGTGAAAGATATGGGAGAGAATCAAAGCAGGATGAGGAAGTAAAATGGATGGTGAATTGTTTTAGTGTCTATTATTTATTGCTTTATAAGAGACTAAGCACTGGGTTATAACAAAGCTGCTCAGAGCCCACTCACCAGCACGTGATCCTTTGCCTCACTAACCCAAATGCATTTGCTTTTTAGGTTCTCGGGGTTTCCGCATTCAAAATTACCTGGCGAGAAAAGTCAAATAGAAAAATCACGTTTGTAAAAAAAGCCCTTGAACAGCTCAGAAGCAGGCTCTGAATGTACACCAAGAAACACTCTCCTTTCCAATCAGCCCCAGCCCTGAGCAAAATGATTCCAGGGTGAGATTTATATTGCAGGCAGATGAGATTATGACTTTTAATAAAATGCTCAGCCACTGCACGGAGGTTGGATAAGGGCAATCAAACCTCTCACTTCAGAGCTGCTGCTGGATAAGGGCAATCAAACCTGACACTTCAGAGCTGCTGAACACACAATGAGGGGGAAAGTATTGCTGCTGCCCCTTGCAGAGCACAGAACCACAGCTGCCACCAGGTATCAGGTGTGGAGCTAATGATCAGTGTTCAAAATGCCTCCAAGGAGCTGAAATCACGGCTCTGCCTCTAACCCAGGCAGAGAAATGCTTGGCAAAGCACTAAATCCTCTAAATCTTGCCTCACCAAGTTGACTAAACAAATGTGCCAAGTAAGTCTGGTGGAAATACGAAGTCAGATTTGAAAAGATTTAGGAATTCTGTGCAGCTTCAGTATCGAAAGGCTTCAGCCTCGAGGTCTGAAAGGCAGAAAATGGAACTGAAGCCCTTTTACTGATTAGCACTGCTGTGAATCTTGCTGAACAAGTCCCTACTCATACAGTGGATTTCCAGCAGCTTCCTCCATCCCAAAATACCAGTGATGGGCTGGATTTACTCCTGGAGTAGGGACTGTGCTGGGTCAGGTCCTCAGCTCAGAGAGCCTGTCCCACTCCGTGGTGAGGAAAGGGAGAGGCACTCACACATCTGCTGCCACATTTCAGCAGAAATGACAAATTTCTTAGGTCACTTCATGTGTAAGAACACATCAGTTTACACTTCCTGGCTCTGTCTTGAGGACAATTTCAAGCGGCTGGGAAGAAAAGAATAACAAACCCAACCAATCCTACCTCAAATTCCCAACACATCAAGCACAAACAAGACCCACTCGCCCAGGCAGGGTGATGGGAGTGCATTAGCCAAGCACCACTCAGAATAAAAATAAACCCACCTTTCCCTGTTTTCAGAGCTGCCTCAGAGGGAAATGCCTGTTCCATAAAGCACTCCAGAGTGGGACAGAAGCGAGCAGGAGCTGGGAGATGGGGGGATGCAGTGGGACAGAAGGGAGCAGGAGCTGGGAGAGGCAGCAGGGGGAGATGCAGTGGGACAGAAGGGAGCAGGAGCTGGGAGGGGCAGCAGAGGGGGATGCAGTGGCACTCACCTGCCTGCACAGACAGGTAACTGTAGAGCTCGTGCAGCACGGCCATGGTCACGTCCTTCTGCTTGGCCTGGCAGAACTGCAGGGCACACACAGGGACACAGGGACACACATCAGCAGTGGCAGGGGACACTGGGATTGCAGCCCCACACACCAGACAGAACCACAGCACTGCAGTCTGGCTCAGCCCTGCACCAGCAGCTCCAACCAGATCACCCCAGCAGAGGAACATCCCAGGCACAAGTGACCCCGTGCAGCCTCTGGAAGTCCCTGCCCAGAGGAACATGGCGAGTTTTAAGGTCCCTTCCAGCCCAAACCAGTTTGGGATTCTATAAAGTGCCACCAAGCCCCAGCCCAGCCTGCAGCACCAGCCTCAGACCCACCAGGGATGGATCCACCACCTCCAGAACATCCCAGCACACCAGAACTCAGAATCGAACATGAAACCTTCTCCCTCCTAATCACGGAATGTCTGGGTTGGAAGGGACGTTAAGGCTCACCCAGTTCCACCCCTGACACCTTGCCCTATCCCAGGGTGCTCCAAGCCCTGTCCACCCTGGCCCTGGGCACTTCCAGGGATGGAATTCCCAATAATCCATCCTCACAGAGGGAGCAGGGCTGTGCAGCCATGGTGGAGTTCAGGGAATTCACTAGATTAAATCTTGTACTGTTAAAGCTGAAAACAGCTTTATTGCAAACCAATACCACTGCTGGTACAAGTGTTAAAAAGAAATTGATTCACATAATTGGGAATTTAAATTTTTATCTTTCAGTCTCATACACACTCCTAACTTAATCTGGCCCATTAATTCCAACTCATCAAGTCCCAGTTTTTCGGTAACGTGATACAACTCATCATTTTCCAGTGATACTGCTATGGGTGGAATAGAATACCTGGAATAATCACTGTTCTGTGAGAGCTCACAAGACTGAAGATAAATAAACAAATGCTTACATCATCCGTGCTTTTGTCACAATCCACAGGCAAGAGATTAACTAGGAGAGAGAAGAGGGTGAGTTAGCTGGTTACAAACAAGAGCTTTGATCCAGAAAATAATTATCTTTTTAAAAGCGGGCTCCACTTAAAGCCTGGCTCTGCTGTTGTTAATCTCCCCCTGGCAGCACCTCGAGATGCAAAAGGCCCCTCCAGGAGCTGCTTTGGGAGCAGCCCTGAGGAAAAACACACAAATGGTGCAGCTGAGGGATGTGTTCAGTTGGGGAGTGGGAACTGGGGCTGGATGTTTTGACAGCTCCTGTTTGAGAAGCTTCACGCTGATCTTTAGACTCCAGTGCTGCCTCTTGCTGCCCATGAGGATCACCTGAAATGTCCCAGCACAGCCAGGGAGGGGAATGAACCCTCCTGGAGGGCTGCTGGCAGCTGGAGCTCTGGGCTGTGCAGGGCTTGAACAGCTCCCTGCAGCTGCAGCACCTCCCAGAGCAGCCCCGGGGCCGGCACAATCCACACCTGGGCACTCCTGCCTCCAGAATTCCTGTCACAGCTGTACCCCAGTGACACGGGCAGGCTTATCCTGGCTTTGGGAATGCAGCAGCTTTCCCACACTGTGCCCAGGCTCAGGGCCAGCATCTTCCCAAAACTGCCCCCAAACCCTTCTTTGTTCAGCTCAAAGCCTGAAATATCCCCATTTCCAGCTGTTCCAGCTGCGGAACTCTGCTTTAAAAACCAGCTGCTGCTGGGGAAAACCCTTTTCGTTCCTCACGGAAGAGACAGACACGCTCTGCCACACCTGAAGGGCTGAACTGATCTGCTGCACTTCCCCCTTGGACAGAATAAAGGCTGGGAAGGGCCGTGCTGGCAAAGGGAACATCAAAAACACACCCCAGGTACTACACAGACATTGTGTCACACCATAAAATCCATCCTTGGCCCAGCAGGCATCCATAAAATCCATCCTTGGCCTAGCAGGAATGGCACTCCACATAAACCCCACGGTTCTGAGGGACTGAAGGCCAAACTCGTTTGGAAAAAGCCAACTTTTGATTTGCTTTCCATGACTAACAAGGTTTCCCATGGGAAAGGGGAGACAGGAAGAGGGACAGAAACAGAGATGTCACATTATGGCAATGAGGATGATAAACGTGATGGAGATGGAAGCAATAGAGTGAAAGCAGGTAAAAGGAAGAAAGGTGAGGAATAAAGTTTAAATGAGAATTAAACCAATGCACGTACAGCTCTCCTCTCTCCTGTCCAGCCAGCCTGACCCAACCATCTTCACCACGAGGATGCCCAGAAAAATCAGGAGCAGCACCAAGCTGGCGAGGCAGAGGAACTGGGACAGGTAATACTCCAGGCCTTTCCCCTTCCCCTCCTGCTGCTGCCGCGGGGCCGAGCGCAGCAGGGCCGTGCGTGCGGTCACTCCGTGCCCCCCATCGCTGGCTGCCCGCCACGGGAAGCGCCGGATCAGCCCCCCAGCCCGGCTGCTGGCATCCCGCTCCGCCTCCTTCCCCACGCTGGAAGCCAGGTCCTCCTTCCCTCTCCTGAACAGGCTGCTGAACCTCCCGGGAGCCGCCGAGGAGCCCCACTGGGTGCTGGGGGTCACCTCGCTCTCCCGCCTCCACCAGCTGTTGGAGGAGAGCCCCCTTCTCTCCCCCGCGGTGTCCCAGGCCGCCCGGGAGCTCTGCGCCCCAATTCCCCCTCCCGGTGTCGCCCAGTGGCTCCTGGACTGCTCCTCGCTGGGAAGGGGTTTGGAGCCAGCCGAGGAGCTCCGGTAGGGCGTGGAGCTCAGCCCCCCAACCCCATCCAACCCCAAGCCAGCCCGGCTGCTGAGCCCCCCACTCCTCTCTGCTGAGGGGCTCCACTGGGATGCGGAGTTTGACCCCCGAAACCTGTCCAGGGTCGGTCTGAGGCCACTGCTGAGCCCCCCACTCCTCTCTGAGGCGCCCCACTGCAGTGAGGAGCCCCGAAACCCATCCAGGGTCGCCCCCAGCCCCTGGCTGA
>VWZT01009686.1:94669-109713 GCA_013397055.1 Pachycephala philippinensis
TCCCCGCTGATCCCTCAGGACCGGGGAAAAAGGGGAGAAATGGGGAAAACAAAAGGCGAAAGCTGCCTCAGCTGCGGGGCAAGCCGGTGTCGATGATGGGTTGCTCCCCATCGCTGTGTGGGGCCGCTCCTCGAGCAGCTCGTGCCTCACTCATCCCGATGCTCTGACACTTTTAGGGCCATTCTCCCAAAAACCGACCCTTTCCCAGCTACCTGCCACCCCTACATTTCCCTCACTGCTGCCCAGTTGCTGATCTCTGCCAGAACCTCCGGCAGGACCAGGATCCAGATCCATGAAATATTTCCTGGGAAGGGGGGGTCCCTCCACACCCCACACCTGAAACAGCAAACCCAAGCGTTGACTTGTAAATTTATTTTGGCACGGCTGTGATGAACAGTAATTGCTTTTTCTTGCCGCCGCCGCTGAAGAAAGTGATGAAAGCGGCTGAAATACGGTGGCGTAATGCTGGAATTTAATTAAAGGTAATGGAACAGCGGTGCTGGAGGTGCTGAGGGCTGGCTGCGTGTCACGGGTTCGGTGATGGATGTGTGACAGCGGGATGGGGACACGCCGTGGTCCCTCGGGAACGGCACCTCTGGGGAGAGGGAGGCTCTGGAAGAGCACAAGGGTGAAGGAGCTGAGCTGTGCCTTCCCATAAATCACAGAATCCCAGAGTCACTGAGGCTGGAAAAGCCCTCCAAGACCATCGAGTCCAAGCTGTGACCTATCCTCGCCTTGTCACTGAGTGCCATGTCCAGTCTTCCTTGCACACCTCAGGGATGGAGACTCCAAACCTCCCTGAGCAGCTCCTGGCAATGTTAACAACTCTTTCCATGGAGAAATTCCTTCTGGCGTCCAAGCCGAGCCTCCCCTGGCACAGCTCTTGTCCTGTCACTACTCCTTCTTTTAGGAACCCTCTTCATTATCCCGTCCCCAAAGCTCACCTGACTCTTCCCAATTTATCCAAGAAAGCAGCAATAAGATGCTGAGATTTGTTCGCCTGGTTGGCAAAAGCAAATACCTCCTCAGCAGAGGCCAGGGAGCCCATTAAAAGAGCAAACTCAGCTGTGCTGGGAAGTGTGAACACGCTAAGCTGAGCCTCCTCTGTGCTCCACTGCCAGCTCATCATGTAGAGAGGGGTCTCATGTAAACAAAAAATTCCAATTTTCTCCCATCACACGGATCCTGTGAGCTCACAGCTCTCACTTCGCAGAAGCTCTGCCTGGACACGCAGATGGGTGCTGGCTGAGCTGATGGAAACCCAGGAATTACATGAACTCACCTTGTTCTGAAGAAAACAGCAAAAAAAGCCCAAACCCATCCTTTCAACTTGTGATTCTGGCAGTCACGGAAATTACCCCAGGCTCAGCAGCCTCATTGCACAATCTTCGGAGGGGAGGGCATGGGATTTGTGTTGGACAACTGGAGGATGGGGAAAAAGCTGTGATTCCTCCTCAGAGGAAGGAGGTTGGCAGCACCAAAGCTCAGCAGGCTCAGGCGCCTCTTCTTTGTGGAGAGAAATCCATGACCCCTTTCCCTTCCTCCCCGTGGGAGAATCCCTGCTTTCCCTGGAAGGCATCTGGACCCCGCAGGGAAAGCAGCAGGAGCAGACGTGTCAGACCCTGCATCCCCATGGGCAATCTTTGTTCCCATCCCCTGCCCACAGTGCCAGCGCCGAATCTGACGGTGGATTTTCTATTTTTGCAGCCCCTCCATCATCGTCGTGGCTCTGGGAGCACCGAGCGGTGCCGAGGCTGCAGATGGGCTCGGCAAAAAGCATTTCTTGGCTGGAAACACCCGGAGCCGGCTGTGGGAAGCTGGGACAGCACGGAGGGACAGCCTCCACCTTCCCTGCGAGCCCAGAAGCTGCCTCAGAGCTGCTGGCAGCGGCTCAGATGCCAGAGGAGCAGACGCGCCGCGCCGGCTCCGGCAGCGTGGGGACGGGGCTGGTGCGAGCAGAGCCCTGGGAATGGCTCCGTGCCCGAGCAGGGAAGGGCTGCACCCCAAATCCCGCAGCTGAACCCTTCCACCGCTGACTGATGGGCTGCTGAAACCCTGCGTGCCCGCCCGCCTCCTTATCCGTGGTTTTTGGGTGACAGCCCTGCACATGGCACCGGGGGAAGTGTCAGGGCTCTCTCGGGAGCCGACTGTGCCCGTTTGTCACCCTGTCACTCACTGCCACGGCACAGGTGTGACCCAGGAGCACCCATCCACCCACCCCTCCTGGGCCTGCTCAGTACCTCAGGAAGTCAGAGGTGATTCCATTCCCTTCCCTCCTCTTTCCCTGCCTCTTTCCCCCAACTGTTGGGCTGCTCATCCCACCAGGAAATTGTTTTTTGGTTTCTGGACTGCTCCTCGCTGGGAAGGGGTTTGGAGCCAGCCGAGGAGCTCCGGTAGGGCGTGGAGCTCAGCCCCCCAACCCCATCCAACCCCAAGCCAGCCCGGCTGCTGAGCCCCCCACTCCTCTCTGCTGAGGGGCTCCACTGGGATGCAGATTCTTCCTTCCTGCCTGCAGGTGTGACCTGGGTGCTGCTGGCTGCCAAAGCACCTTCCAGGGCAGGGGGAAAGCAGATCTGTCCTGAAACCTGGAGACCACTTTCTTCTTAGCCAGAGCCAGAGCCCTGACAGCCTGGGGGAGGGGGCTGGTTGGGGTCTCTCCATCTCTTTCCAGTGGAAAAGTTTCTGCTTCTCCTGCTCAGGCCCCTGAGGGTGGAAGGAATTTACTCCCAAAAGCTGAAGGGGTACTCTGGTGCCTGTTTGGACAACACAGTTGGTGCTGCAGGACAGAACAGGGGTTCCTGTGGTCTCTGTCACAACCAGCCATTACATCCCGAGCTCATTTATAGTTGGGACAACTGGGAAGAGCCACTGGGAGAATCCATGGCTGGGATCAAAGCCGGCCCTTGCTGCTGCAGCTTGTCTGGGCCCAAGGGTAAGAGCAGAGGGAGAGCTCCCGAAGCTCCCTGCAGAGTCCTGCAGGTGGATCTCCCTCTGGAATTTTCCACAGCGTCAGCCCCGCCATCACCCCGGTGGGAAATGGTCCAGCAAGCAAATCCAAGAGGCTCATGTTCCCTTTCTTGCCATCACTGGGAAACTTTCCTTCCTGGATGGCACAGGGGAGCTGCCGGCCTGGAAAATGACAGGAGGGAAGGAGCTGGGAGAAGGGCACACTGGAGGGACATCTCAGACCCGCACTGGAGTTTTTGGAGGGGGTTTGGGAGCAGTTTATCCCTCGAGGGGGAATTCTCCTTGTTTTCATGAGGCAGAATCAAACCTGGAGGAAAGGTTTGGGTGTCTCTGAAGTAACAAGGCAAGAGGTGCCCTCTGACCCTGCTGCACGCTGGGGTAAATGTGCCACAGCTCCTCCCGTCATTCCCATGCCAGCTCTTCCATGGATATCACCCCTCAGCAGGCTGAGCTCCTGCAGCCCAGGCTGCTCTCACTTCCAGCCTAATGGAATGTGTTATTTCCCATCTCCCTCCCACTCAGAGTCATTAGAGTGATTCCACAGCTCACACTGCCTCAACAATACTGGGAGCTTCCTGGAGCTGATCAGTCCCTGGACAAGGAGTGTGCCTTTGGATCAAACATTAGAGCTGTAATCCACTCCACGCTGCCTGTTCCATTATCCGTTGGGAGCTTTCTCCTCTCCCGAGGGCTGCTTACGGCAGAGTGCTCCGAGGGGTGTTGTTCCAGCACAAACAGAGCTCTTGGAATGAGCTCAGCGAGAACAGAACTCGTGTTAGGTTGGGAGGATAAAATTGGATTGGAATTGGATATATTCACGTACATACCATTGATCTCATCCATCCGTACTTTACATATGTTGGATTTCCTGCTGCCAGCAGAGAGGAGTAGCTCCCAGATAAAGCCAAAGGTATGGAAATGGAGAGCAGGATGTTCAAGCAGAATTAGGATTTCACCTCGGGGTGTGTTTGGGAGGCAGGAGAAAGGGCAGAGTTCGGTGCTGTTCCCTCACACTGTGCCTGGCACAGCTGTTCCTCACCGTGCTGGTGGATTTATAGCATTTATAGCACCAGGCTGATAGAAGGGGTTTGGGCACAGGGAGGGGCTGCCCTTAGGGCTCCTGCATTCCCCAGCAGCATGGGAGTGTAGCAGAGTGCCCTCCTGGAGCAGGGCACTGGGTTAGCGACATCCAGGTCCCCCCTCAACGCTGCTCACCTCCAGTTCGGCCAGGAGATCTGGTAAAGGTTTGCCTCAGTTTCCCTTATTGCCAAAAATGAGGGCTAAAGTTTCCTAGTCCTCAAAGATTAATTCTTTCGGGCTTTGATACATGCTTTGACAGAATCCCAGAATCCTTGAGGTTGGAAAAGCCTTCCGGGATCATCGAGTCCAAGCTGTGCCCCATCCCCACCTTGTCCCCAGCCCTGAGCACTGAGTGCCACATCCAGCTCTTCCTTGGACACCTCCAGGGATGGGCACTCCAAACCTCCCCGGGCAGTTCCAATCCCTGAGCACCCTTTCGATGAGGAAATTCCTGCTGATGTCCAACCTGAGCCTCCCCTGGCCCAGCCTGAGGCCGTTCCCTCTCCTCCTCTCCCTGTTCCCTGGGATAAGATCCCAAATTCCCCCTGGCTGCCCCCTCCTGTCAGGGAGTTGTGCAGAGCCACAAGGTCCCCCCCAGTCCCCCTTTTCTCCAGGCTGAGCCCCTTTCCCAGCTCCCTTAACTCCTCCCAGGACTGACTCTCCAGAGCAGTGCTCAGGAAAACAGGGATGTTCTCCAGAACCTGGAGCCTTCCCTCTCTCCTTTCCCACACTGGGCACTCCCCATCTGTTAGAGAGGCTCGCAGGACAGAAGACACAAATCCTCCATTTAATTATGCTGCACATTTATTATCTCACCTCAGATTTTGTTAATCTCTCTCACAGATTTTGTTTACATAAGTGGAGTCTTTCAGCTTGAGCAGCTCCAGCTCTTTCTCTTCTGATCCTGCAGATATCAGTCAGCTAAAGAGAGAAAAGCACAAGTGTCCTTAAATCTGGCATTCAGTCTTTCCAGAGCTTTATGTGTTTCCTCCTCCTCAGCTCCCCAGCTGAGAGCTCAGAGGCAAACTGGGATCAGCACAGGCAGAGCAGAACAATCCCACAGGGGGATCGGGACCCCTTTTCTGGGTTTAAACATCCCAGCCAAGGCAAAGGCGCAGGGACAGCCCCATCCCACCATCCCTCAGCCTGCAGGCAGCAAGAGCTGCACAACAACCTGCCCCTGGGTATTTGCTGCTGCAATTCCCACACGCAATTCCCCAAAGGAAAAGGAGGATTTGCAGCAAATTGGAGTGTAATTAAGTGTCAGTGTTAAGCCCCCGTGCAGGCAGCGAGGTGCTCCGAGCTGGCTGCACATGCTGAGCTGCCTCGCAGGTACAGCTGCTGTTATAAGCTCTGCTGGAAATTGTTCCCTGGAGACTGAGGACTTTTTGGGAGGAGGAGGAGCAGGGAAGTGGCAAACAGAGATGCTGGGAAGGGTTGTGCTGCTGCTGCCGGTCGATATCAGCTCTAGGGCACAGGCAGCACCTTACGAGGGAATAACCTTCCCAGAAGGGTGCACAGGGGAGCGGTTGGGATCTGAGGGCTCCACAGAGTGAGCAAACATGACACAAAACCTTTCTGGGGAATATAAATATCTCCGTGCTGATGAGCTGGTGAGAAGAAGGAAAGGCAGAATTCCCAAGGCAGAAATCAACCCAGTGACAGTACCGTCCGGGGTGTCCTGTAACAGCTCTGCCAGCAGTTTCTCCAGGACATCTTGGTATTTTTCCAGCTGCCTCGGGGTGAGCCAAGCTCTGACAGGAAGGGCCTGCTGTGGAGGAAGCCAGAGAAGTCATAAGGAAAAGCTGAGGGGAGCAGAGGGAGGGAGGTTGGGGTGCTTTGACCCCACTTGGATCGAGTTGGTGGAGGGTTTAGGGGGGATTTGGAGGGGAGAGGATGATCCTCTTACGGGGAAAAGCAACATTTTGAAGGCAACACGCTCTTGAGTTGTTCAGAGTGCTGTTGCATAACCCGTGGGCTGGCTCAGAAATCCAGATAAAGGCACCTCCTGGCAGCAGGGAGTGCAAAGAAAATAATTTCTGAACCTTCTAATCCTCCACTGTGTCGCACATCGACCCTTCCAGCCTGAGCCTGCAGAGCTCCTGCCCCAGCAAGAGCCGAGGACGAGCCGTGGTCCTGCTCCATCCTGCTGGACTTGGAGCCAGCTGTGGCTCAGATGTGCCCGAAGCAAAATCTCTGTGCTGGTGCTGGTCAGCTGTGGGGATGTGCTGGGTATTTCACGCTTTGAACTGGGCTCCTCGCTGTTTAAATCCTGTTACCCCGTGTTGGTGCACCACAAGCGCACATTAAGCTGTGCCTTGGCCAAATTCCAGCCTGGCTGGTCCTGCTGCCTGTCCCACTGGCTCTGTCCCTGTTTGGGGGGATCTGCACCCTCCTTTTGCTGGCAGAGAACAGCCAAGCTCCCTGCAGGAGTGGCTGCACACACAGGTTAAAAGTTCCCTGTGCTCAAGTGGAAAAGCACAATTTTCAGACTTGGCTCTCCAGGTAAGTCTGCCTTTGAGGGCTTAGCCTGGCACTTAAATCCCTAAAATTGCCCATTTTCTGCTCTGTATACAGACTTTGGGCCCAAGTTTTTAAATAAGGCCCTGCCAGTGCAGAGAACTGTGGGGTCAGAGGTGACACTGAGCAGGAGCTGAAGCAGAACTGGGAGTTCCTGCCTTGCACCTGGCTGGGCTTCACTGCCTGGCAAAGAGACCTCGAGCTGTTCCCATCTTCCTCAGGGAGAAGCAGTTGGGTCTCAGTGGTAATTTATGGGGTGGAGGCAAAACTCCTCTCTGATGTAACGAGGCAGGCTGGCAGAGGACATCTCTTGGACTCCCTGTCCCCTGCATGTCCTCGTGGGCTTCTCAGAGTCAAATGGCTCCACATACCTGGAGGCTCTTGGCTGCAGTGACATCCACGCCGGATTGCTCAGGGAAACCTTCCTCCTCCAGCTGCTGCAGCGAGCTCAGGGATTTCTTCTGCCCTGCCTTGTTCCTCTCCTTCTCCTGCAGCTTCGGAGCAGAGAGCAGAGGGAGCAGTTGGTGATGCTGGGATGCAGCATCCTGAGGGTCCCAAACCTGCTCTGCTCTGTCCCAAAAGCCAGGAATCCCCAGTGCTGGGCACAGAACCAGTGGGATGGGAGCTCTCTGCACCACCCAGAGCCAAGCTGGAATCCTCCTGGAAGCGCCCATCAGCTGTGGCCAGAGTGGCCTTTGGGGACTGAAATTCAGCAGCGCTGGGAGCAAGGTCAGGTTACAGGGTGGGGTGTGAAGGTTGCAGTAAACAGGACCCACATTTTGGGGGGGGGATCTGTGTGAGGGAACCCTGTCAGCAGGTCAGGGGAGCTGACAGCACTGGGACTTTACCATGGGAGCTGACAGCACTGGGACCTTATCCAGCTGTCCCAGAGAACTCGTCCTGGCTCTGTTCTGGAGCACTGCAGGGAAATGGAACCGAGCCCTGCACGTGGAGAGCCCTGCTCATGGCCCCGTGCAGAGGTCACCTCTTCCCAGCCTTTCTGCAGGTCTCTAATGTCAGCCCCTTTCCATTTATGGGGCGAAACTTGCTTTCAGCACCCTTTGGAAAAAGCCAGAGGTGCTTTGGGATATGACAGACACAGCAGGACACGTCAAACGTGGCGCAGGCCATGCTCAGTGCCCAGTGTGTGAGCACAGGAGGAGCAGGGACAACCTTTGGGGGACAGATTTCCCCTTTGTTCATCCAGAAAGCCCCCAGTCCCCAGCAGACACAGAGCTACGAGGGCTGTGGGGTACAAACACAGCCCCACGGGGGTCCCCATCCTCCTCAAGGACACTGAAGGATGCCTGTGCTCCCCACAAAAAGCAATTGTTATCCAGGGATGGCTGTTGGAAATGGGATTCCTGCCGGTATCCGCGCGCTCGGCAGTGCGGGGGAAGCTCAGTGGGGCTGTGTTTCAGAAGCTGCCGTCTCTGAGCCTGCCTGACACCTTTCAACGGTATTTGTTTCACTTCAAAAGGAAAAACGTTCTCTCGGCACGTCTCAGAGGTGACAACCAGCCGGGGGATGGTTAATTATTTGTTACAACAAAAGAGCCATCACTGAGCTGATGGGAGGCTGCAGCTGCTCTGGAAGAATTCCAGCACCGAGGAATGGGAAAGGCCCCCCATGGACTGCAGGTGACACCCCACAGGTGTGTCAGACCTTTGGTAGAGGGGTCCAGGCTCTTCCTTTCCATCTCACACCTTACAAATGATCTGTGTCCCCCCAAAGCCCTGATTTTGGGAGAAGGATATCACTCCTGTGAGTGTCTCCTGTTGATGATGTGCACTGGTAGTTTGGGGGATGAGGGTGGGAGAAACCTCTCCTGGTTTATTCATTCCACAGGGGTTACCTGCATTTTCTGGAAGTCGCTCTGGGTGAAGAAGGGCATGAAGCCTTGGGTCTGCTCAGCCAGCACGGACAGCAGGGACACCAGCAGCAAACTGGCTACCACCTTCCTCGAAACCATCCTGAGAGCCTGGACAACACGGGAAAGGAGACACCAGGACAAGAGTGGAGAGGGAGCTTTGACAGAAAACACCTTTGGCTCCGCACCAGCTGCGATCCAGCTCAGCCCCAGCCCAGCAGAGGGATGTTTACTCTTCCAGTTGCTCCTGAGCTGAGAATAGAAGTGCCTTGACTGACAATTCTCCTCTCAAACCTGTTTGTGTAAACAGATTTGTTCTTGAGCAACATCTCCAGAGATTTCAAGCCCAGCCCTTCAGGACTGCTCGAGCCTCCCCGAGTTCTCCAGCCTCAGCCCTGTGGCTGTGTTGGTTTAGGACCTGCACACATCCAGAGCAAATCCATCAATCCCAGCGCCAGCATGGGACACAGAGATGCTGCAAAGAGAAAAACCTTCAGACAGCTGTTCTGTTCATTTTTGTTTTGAGTTTCCTCACCACTGGAAACCTTCCTGGATGCACTGGATCTTTAAAGAAGTCTCATCGAGTCCAAGCGAGATGGGAAAGGCGTTTTCCAGCCTGGCTCTGTCTGAGCCTGGAATAAAGGGCTTTAAAAACCACCTCTGAAGTGATCTAACCATGACTTCACGTCAGGAAAGGACTTATGTAAACATTGAATGTTCTCTTTAAATATTAAAATATTCTCTCTGGACAGACTTAATGAAGTCTGGTCCTACAGCTTAACTTCTCCACCTGATTGGAGCCTGATCCTTAATTAGTTTCAGCAACCTCTTGGTTGGGACATTATTGAGAAGACATTGTTAGGTCAGATCTGACTCCTGAATTAGATTTCCCATAAAAATCAGCTGCTATTGAACCGAGGGCCAGTGGAAGTTAATAAAAATTCTCTTTCCATAGAAAAGAGAAATGGCACTCACATCCTCTCCTCTCCCTTCCCTGGGCACTGCACCGGTGCCGTCTCCCCCTGCCCACCCAGACTGGGCCACCAGAGCCACCTCCCGCCCTGGGACATCCCAGGGTGTCCCAGCCCTGTTTCCTGCAGGGATCCAGGCAGGAATTCTCAGGCTCTCCCCTTGCAGTGCTACCTCAGCAGCATCAATCTTTTGTGCTTTTTCATTTGTTCCATCGCTGCAGTAAATAAATAAATAAATGAAATACTGCTGAATACAGAGAAAATAAACCCAGTCACCTCCTTCATCTCCTCTTGGCTATCCCTTTGGGAATTGATTCCCTCTCTCTTCTCCCAGAAAAACACCCACACACCCTTCTCCACTCAGAAATATCCCTGCTGAATGGCCCTCCCTTGCCTGGCAAGCAGGACCTGTATTCCAGCTCGGAGATCTCCATCTCAGCACCTCTCCAGGCAGACAGCACTTGGTAGATTTGCTTCCCAGCTCCAAAGGGAAAGGGAGAAAGCAGGAGGGTCCTGAGTTCAGCGTCAGCACTGCGGGCACACGGCTGGGGCAGCGGTGCCAGCTCTGCTCAGCCCCCCAAAACCCAGTGCCAGCGTGGGGACAGGAGGGGTGGGCAGCTGGCACAGTAACAGGGCAGGACATTCACCCACCGAGCTGTCTCCCCAAAAACCCACCCATTCCTGTCACCAGGAGCTGTCTGAGTGAGGTTTTCTGCCTGCTCAGAGCAGCTCCCCGAGCACAGAGGGCACCGGGCTCCCCAGGGCTCTGCAGCAGTGCCCGGTGTCTGCCAGGTGCCCACAGGAGCTGCTGGAATCGATGCTCCTGAGATGGGCATGAGGAAAAACCACCTTCCCCCTTCTTCCAGCATCGCTTTTGTTCCCTCCTCCTCCTCTGAGCTGGCTCTGCTGTGGCCAAGAGGTGCCAAGACCTACCTGGGGAGTGCAGCCACAGGACGCTGGAGCTCGGAGCTCTTCTCCCTGCTGTCACCCCTGGGTGCTCCTGCTGGTTCCCCTCCCTTTATAAACCCATGCACCACTCACCTGTGACCCTGTCCAGCTGCCTGGCCTGCACGGATACGGCTTTCCCAGGCAGGGAATGTTGTTATCTGCACTGAGTTTGCCGAGTTTCTCGTTTCCAGGCAGGTCCCCTTCACTCCCTCCCCAGCTGCTTTGGCTGCTCCCGGTGGTCCCACAGCTGAGGCAGATCTGCTGCTGCCTCAGTTTCCCCATCTCTAAGACAGAGAAATTCCTCTCTCCTGGCTTGTGTTTTTACAGCCTGAGCCTGCAGGACGAGGTTTTTAGGACGAGAATGACACCTGTGTCAATTCTATTTCTACTGTAATTGCAAATCACAATCATTTCAGAAGTTGCCACTTTGAGTCTTCAAGTGGCCCCTTCTCCCATCCTCACTGAGCCTGGCACTGATCCCCCTCGGGAACACCAACCCTGCGCTGCCATCCCTCTCCAGACAAACGAGGTGCTGAGAGAGGGAGGGAATTGTGCAAGAACTCCTCCGTGCTCTCCCGGGACCATCAGCTGGGAGCTGATGCCAGAGTCTTTGGGATCAGGCCAGGCACATCCCAATGCTGCTCCTGAGGGAGGCTGGGAGCAGCCAGGCGAGGGGCAGGAGGGAAAAACGAGCTGGGAAGCCATGAAATGCTCCTGCATCCAACGGGATCGATGGGCTGTGAGAGCAGGGAGCAGCAGAATTCCTGCCTGGCTGGGGAGGGATATCAGGAACCTGGGAATGCCATTTGTCACCCGGCCCCATCGCAGCCCGTCAATAGGACACGGGCACACCAGGTGTCACCGGGGGCCTGCTGCTGTCACAGCCATCAATAACGCTCGATTGGGGCCAGAGCTCTCCCAAAAAACACGTGTCCAGCACTCAGGTGCTTCCTGGATCCCTGGGCATTCGCTCCACCTTATCACCCCCTGCGCCATGGAAAGCTCCCAGAGAGTCCAGCACAGCTTTGCTCCCTGGAAACCTCCCTGGGAATGTGCCTGGGGAGACATGGAAAGGATGTCACTCACAAAATGTGGGGTTTTCCCCTCCCTTCCCTAAACAATTTGCACAAACCCCATCCGACACCGGCTCCCATTTTAATTGACTTTTCCAGTCCTTTTTTTGCCTGGTGGTGATGGATGCAGCTGACGAGTCAGCAGATGGTGCTGGGAAGTGACAAATTAGTTACCAAGAAAGGTCACTTTTCCAAAGCACTAAACTTTGCCGTGTCTTGTCCCGCTGTCCCTCCAAGACGCGTCCGGCTGGCAGCTTTCCATCCATCTGGGATGGGGAAGGACAACCTTCCAAATCCAACAGAGGGATGAGAATTAATCATATCTGTATTAGCTGCGTGCAGCCTGCCAGCTTCACCTCTTAATTATGCAAGAGTGCTCTGACAGCAAGGAATCATGGAGCTGGAAATAAAGGATCTGACTCCAGGTCTGGAAGCGCCAGGGCAGGTGGGAGCAACAGGCACCTCCTGCCTCTGGCTTGGCCCGGTCCATAAACGCAGCTTTTGGCACATCCTGGCTGCAAAACGAGGATAAATGAAAATAAAAAAATCCCAGCTGGAGGTCTCCCTGCCAGCGCTGTAATTCCAAAATTCCATCCTGCTGCATCCCTGGCAGAGTTTGCAACCTGCAGCCCCCAAAACTCCCCTTTGGGCTCCGGTGCCAAATGGCAGCAGAGGTTAGAGGCTGGACAAAACCACGATGTGCAGGATGGGCTCGTGTGCAGTTCTGCTTGTTCCTAAAGTTAAACGTTTGGCAAAACTGGGAGTCGTTTTCCCAGGAAACTGGCACTGGAAGTGCAGTCCATTAGGCCTGGTACCAGTTGCAGTGACAAGGAACAAGGGGCAGAAGGAGCTGCCAGCAGCACGGAGCATCTGTCTCCATGGCTGTGCTTCCCCCTCCGAGTTGCTCCAGGCTCGGGGCGTTGGGCAGAGGGATGCAGGAGGATGGGAGATCGGAGCCTGATGTGGAATTGGAGCCTGGGGAAAGCACTTGGGGGAGTGGGAAGGACTAAAATCCCACCCAGGGAGGCACTGGGGGGGTCCCCAGCAAAGCTCCCAGCTCAGGGCTGAGCATCAGAGCTCCAAGAGCCACCAAGGGCCACTGTCAGGGTTTGATCCACGAGACAGGACCAACTCTGTTATTTGTGACTTATTACTTAAAAAATCAAACGAGGCCTCAGTCTCAGGAGTTACAGGTTTAACAGCAACTCGCCATAACTAAAGAAAGTCACAAGTTTCAGAGTTACAGGGCAATTTATAACTTTCTAGTGCAATAGACAATTAACACGAAACTTTGTTTTGATTTTATAACCTATCACCTTTGGTACTTTTTACTGCATTGGGTCTGTTCCTTGACCAATAACTTGTTAGCTCATGTGCACACAGATACTTCTATTATAACATCTAAATTCTTAACTTAAACTATAAAATCATATTATCATACTTAAAACCCTTCACCATATCACCCAATACATTTTCTTACTTATAACTATAGAAACATAGGTTTATAATTCTTCTACTTAAGATCTGTATACCTTTATCATTACATCAACCCAAACTCTTTCCAGGGCTGTAAATTAAACTCATTAGTGTTTGTGGGGGTTTCTACTCCTCCGTTTCCCACAGGCCACATCCTCCTCTTCCCCCACATCCAACAGCTTGGAGGAGCTGGGAATGGGGGACAGGACTCTGTGCAGGGCCAGTTGCTCCCACAGCCCTGCCAGACACACCATTAGGCTTGGAAAAATCCCACCCCCTACCCCCAGTTCCCTTCCTGGAGCCCACAGGAATCCATCCTCACCCCACTCCCATGGAATTGTCTTTGCCTGGAGTCAGGTGGGTCCAAAGCCCAGCACGGGACTGAAGGGCTGGGGTCACACAGCGAGGTCAGCGTGGGAAGGAGTCATTTTGGGCTGAAACCTGCTTCTCCCAGCCCAGGCACATCCTCCAGCTGCTGCCCCTGCATGGGCGTGGTGAGGATTTCACAGACTCCTGATGGATAAAGCACCAGGGGCAAGTTTTAATTTCCAGATATTAATGCCAGATCAACATTTGCAGAATCAGGGGCTTAAAGCACGTGTTCATTTGCAGTGTGAATGTTTTAAGGGCCCGGATTTCCCCCTTCCTGTCCCCACCTCGGGTTCCTCCCCACAGCTCCAGTGTAATTCCAGCTAATTCCTGGCAATTCCTGGCTGGGCGAGGCTCAGTAGGAAGGATTCAGCTCCTGCTGACTCCCCAGACCAGTTCAGCTCCTGGTTCTGGCAGCAAAGGATGGCCTCAGATTAATGGGGAATTTGTCTCATGGAATTTCTCCTTCTCCCACTCCGGAGGCTCCGGGGGCTGCGGGCACAGGGCAGGGCAGGTGTGGGGAGGCAGGGGAAGGTTTGGGGGAGTAGCAGAGGGTCAGGAGCCTGTCAGGGGCAATGATCTCACTTTTACCTGCTCTCGTGGCCCCTCAGCACCTGCAGCTCCACCACAGCAGCTCCATCCCAGCAGGATTGGGATTCACAGCCCAAAATTCACACCAAAACCTCTCTGGAAACCTGCCCTGAGGTGACCTGGGCACCCCAAAACTGGGGAAACTCTGCCTGCTGCCTCAGCTTCTCCATGGAAGTACTAAAGAGAAGAAAACGATTTTCTGGACAAAGCTTGGGTGGATTTGGCTTCTCTACAAGGGCTGGAGGGGACAGGCACTGACCAAAATCTCCTATCCCATAATAATCCTCTTCCACTGGAATTAAAAAAAAAAAGAAATCCCTTTTTCTAATTAAATAAATGTCTGTGCTCATAAAAACTTTCTCTTCTCTCAAACAAGGGAAAAAAAATAAACAGGAGAAAAACGTTTCCTTGCCTCGTTTTTGTACATTTTTGGTCACTCCTTTGCCACCCTCTCCCCGATCTGGAAGAAGTGAAGAGAGAAAGGAGAGGAGGTGAGAAAACACGATGGGATGCAGCTCAGCTGTTCCCGTTTTGGTTTTCAAATCTGAGCCACCCGGTTTTCACTTGAGGGCTCAGGAATATTTTTAGGAAGGGTACAAAACGCAGCCTCACGCCCGGGGAGGGGCTGTGCCTGGTTTGTCCCATGGGGCTGGGTGATGTCCCTGGGCACCCCGCTGTCCTTTTGGGGTGCTGTGACCCCGGGCAGGCGATGGGAGAGCCCAGCCAGGCCCTGGGCTGAGCTCAGAGGCAGGGAAATCACTCTGGTTTCAGCCAAACAGATCCCTGCCCTGCTCACAGGGGATATTTATTCGATTTGATGAGTAGGAATTCAGCTTTTCCACACTCCAGGCACCCGCTGACCTTTCATTGCCTCATTCCTTCCTTCCCCTGCCCTGTTCCCCTATCAAACACCAGGGGAGCAGGTAAAGCACTACAAGACAACACCAAAGCACCAGGAAAAGCCCCAAATGTTTTTTTTGGGGGGGCTGCTGACACCATCCCATCAGCAAGAGGAGGATGGATGATATTCCCCTGGGAGAGGGAGGTGGGAGCAGGATCCAAGCACCAGGATCTGCAGGAGCTCACCAGGGACAGCGGCTGCTCCTGAGCCCATCGAGGGGGAAAGAGGGGCAGGGAAAACAGGCAGAGGGGGAATAGAAGGAGGGAAAGAAAGGAGAG
>VWZT01009686.1:110000-124745 GCA_013397055.1 Pachycephala philippinensis
AAGAAAGAAAGAAAGAAAGAAAGAAAGAAAGAGGGGGAAGAAAAGGAGGGGAATAAAGGAGAAGGGGGCGAAAGAAAGACAGGGAAAACGACTGTGGGGGAAGAGAAGAAGGGAAAGAAAGAAGAGAGGGGAAAGAAGGGCAGGGAAAAAAATTGGGGGGAAGAAGAGGAGGGAAAGAAAGAAGAGGGGGGACAGAAAGGGTGCAGCCATGGCTGTGCTCAGCAGTGCCAGCTGCCAGCAGATTGCCCAAGACTGGATGATGCCCGATGCCCAGGATTTATTGGTGCTCTCCCCGGAGTCTCCGTGTCCATCCCAGCACCTCTCAGCAATCAGGGGCCGTTTATCTGCCACAGAGGAGAGGGGTTCTGGCTCTCAAGGCACCAATTCATCCTGGGAGGAACAAGGAGGCAGAGTTGGATGGCTTCGGGGTGAGAAAGAGACTCAGACGTGGCAGATCAATGAGCTCCCGGGCGAGGGATCCCGGGAGAGACCTGGGGACGAGGAACAGCAGCACATCCATCCTGGCTGGGATGTGGGAAAAGGGGAATGGAGAATTGTGACAGCAGCAGAAAGATGTGCAGAGCCACTGGGGCCTGCGCAGCCAGGCCTGATCCCAGCACAGGGCTTGCTCCTGATAAAATGCCCGTTTAATCCATGGATATTTTGCTTAGGTGCGGAATAGCAACCTCAGCGAAAGCCTCTCAACCACAAAGGCTTTAGAGAGCTAAACAGTAAAGACTGGGAATTAAGGGGAATAAATATTAATGAAAGAGGTGGGAAAATCCATCATTTTTCCAGACAATCCTGCCCATGCTCCTCTGCACGGGACCATGGCGTTTACGGCTCTCTGGAGCAGGAGCTCCACGAGCTCAGAGGGATCGTGCAGGGATGGAACTGCAGCAGGAGCCACACAGAGGCTGGAGAGAGCCCCCATCCCACGGGAGAGGGAAAAGGGAGCAGGGACTGCCCAAGAAAAGGGTTTTGGGTCCGGTGTGGGACTGAATGTGCAGCAAACCCCGCGCCGGTGTCAGTGGCTGTGGGTCAAGCCCGGAGCAGCGCAGCCAGAGCCAGAGATGTTACGTAAAGGGATGGGAGCAGCCCGGCCTGGGCTGGATGGAAGAAATGAATCCAATTACAGGATGAAGGGCACAGGGAGAGGATGGACACATTTGGTCTGGAGCAAATCCCTAAAAGGCTTTAAAGCAGGGACGGCAGGAAGAGGACGCAAATGAATCGCGGTGCAGGACACACGGCTGCCACTGAGAGGAGTCGGGGCCTTGGAATGGGGCAGGAGGCAGGAATGGGGCTCTGCAGCTGGCTGAGGGAAAAATACCACAGGGATGAGGCTCTTCTGGGAGCTGGGACACAGTTAGGCTGTTCTGGGGATGTTGGAGCGAGGAGCCAGCCCAGCCAGGTGCCAGGGAACAGCCCTGCTGGAAAGAGGAAACAAGCAGGCAACCCCCAAATTTCCTCCGTGCCGATTCCCATCAGATTATAACCCAGCTGCCCGTGTCACAGCAGGCTCCAGCCTTCCACTGAGAAAACCAAGGGCTTGTATTAGAAAGAGAAGAAAAAAAACCTGAATTGACCCAGTTATGACAAAACGAAGCAGCGCGTTCACGGCGCCGCTGTGGAAGCCCATGAGCAGCCACAACGAGGCCCTCGGGAGTAGCAGGATTCCACTTCAGATGAGATTTACAAATTAAAAATAAAAGAGCCGGATTATTTCTGTGTGCCCAAACCCCCTTTCCTGGCTGCTCAGCCGGGCTCAAGTGGACACTGCAGGGTGAGGGGTGGTGCTGTGCATCCCTCGGGAATTCAGGAAAAGCCTTTCCTTTGCCTCTGACTTTGCAGTCCAGCACCAAAGGAGGAGAGCTGGACACAGCTCCCTGACCCCCATCTCCCCCCATAACACCTGCCCAACACCTCAGAGAGCCCATAAACCAGCCCGAAATCCAGACTGGCTCCAGTTTGCGAGACGGGAAGGTCGGAGCGGCGTTTTTGCCGTGGCAGAGCAGGGCTCGCTGCAGGCACAGCCCCGGGAGCGGTGCTGGAGCTGCCGGGATTTGCCGGGATTTGCCGCCTGTGCCGGCTGCTCCTCGCTGCGGGGCCGGGGGGACTGTCTTGCACACCTGCCCACTCTGCCTCAGCCCCGGGTTGTCACCGAGGGAGAAGTGTTGACAGCACCACACGGAGCGGAGCAGGTTCGCAGCTGAGCCGGGATTGCTCAGCTCCTTGGCAGGGAAATGACAGGGCCCGAGGAGCGCCTGTCTCTCCCAGGAAATCCTCCAGCGCTTGGAGAGGCAGTACCTCGATCAGCAGCGGGAGGAAAAGGCTGGGAGCTGACGGAGCTTGCAAATAGCAGGAGAAGAGGTTGGAGTGGGGGAGCTCTCCCCACATCCCAGCTGCTTCATGGCTTGGGGGAGAGCCTGGAGCGGGATGGAGATGGAGAACCTGCATGGAAAACAGGATGTGAGGTCCCTCCTGCTCAAATTTTGTGACAGGAGACAGCCTGCTGTGCACCCTTATTTTTTGGGACAGAAGCAAGGGCACCTCCCCGTGCACCCCCAGCCCCTGGCCTGGGTGGGTGCCGGGGGCACGGCCACCGAGCCACGGAGCCACCAGCCATGGCCACGTAATCCCTGCTGGGGGAGGGCCGGCCCAGCGAGCCCAATTGTAAATACATCAGTGTCCTGCTTCTCCCTGCCACACGTTTAAATCTATTTGATCCACTCTAATGGATTGATCTACAAGTTTGTGCACACACATCCTGCTTTGGACGGGCGGCTGGCAGCGCCTCGCCCATCACGGCCTGTCAGCTCCGCTCAGCCTCACCTCCAGCGCGCAGCGAATCCAATTACGGGATAAAGGGTTTTCTTCCCCTCCATATGGTCTCTATAACGCTCTGGCTTTATCTTGCCTTAACCCCTTTCCTGGCGAGGGAGCTCACAGCCCGGCCTAAGCGGCTCAGCGCCGCGGCCCTGGGTGGCTGCTATGTGATACGGGAAACGGGGTCTTCCCAGGGCGCCCGGAGGCACCTTCCTCGCTCTTTTCGTGCCCACTGGGGAGGAACAACCCCCACAGGAGCGAGATTTGGGGCAGCACTGGTTACAAAACCAGCCAGAAGCACGGCAGTGTCGCGTTCACGGCCAGGGTTCACGGGGCTTTGCATCAGCCCAGCACCAGGAGCTCAGCACAGATGTTCCCTTCATGACTGATTTGTTGTGCTTTTGCACTCCACCTTGCTCTGCCAGGTGTTCCCTGGGTGCCCCAGGCGAGTGGCTCCTGCGGCTCCTGTGCCCAGCATCTCCCATGTGAGCTCTGCCTGTCGCTGATCCCCGTGAGCCGAGCGTGTCGGCTCTGTGCGAGCCGGTTATTTGATTATAATTATCATTCCTTGCTTTACACAGGACATGAAAGCCCAGAGCAGCTCAGGGCCCCCTCATGCCGCGCGTGAACAAACAACGAGTGAGAGACAATCTCAGCTCAAAGGAAAACCTGCGAGGGGCAAGAAAAGCCTTTTCTTGAGGACAAGCACAGAGGCAGCAAAGCTCTCCTCCTGCATTAGGCAGGGCCTGGAATTTGCTGTTGTCAGAGAGTCAGCGTGGAAAACAAGCGGGAGCTCTCCGGGAGAGAGAGCAGCCCATAAACTTTCCCCGCTAAGAGACACCAAATTAAAGCCATCTCTGCGCCAGGGCTGCGGCAGGAGCCGAGGTTGCATTCAGGACACGTCCTGGAGGGACCAGCCACCCTCAGCGGTGTCATTTCCCTGCTCGGGGTTTATTCGAGGCCTTGGCCATTGCTCCGGCTGCGCTGACCTGCCCGGAGCTGTAAATCCAGCGGCCTCGGGGCAGTGACCCAAGGGGACACGGAGCTGGGAGGGGACAGCGCTCCTGCAGAGCACAGGTGACTTGGCCTTACCTGCTCCATGGGCAGCTCCCAAAAAAGGGGGAAGGGCCTGGTCCAGGTCTCATTGGTGATCAGTTGATGGTCCAGTTGTCCCTGTGAAAGGTGTCTGGGCACCACCCACGAAGCCAAATCTCCTTCACACTCAGCAGCCAGGGTGAGTGGAGAGGATCTGCTGAGCCAGGAAAGGTCCCTCTCCCAAAAAGCGCAATTGAGAGTTCCCCCAGCACCCAGATTCGGCGTCCCTCTTCTCCCCACAGCTTCCTCTGCACCACCCTCAACTCTTCAGAAGAGGGCAGGACACCCCAAAGGCGTGCCAGGAAGGGATGGGAGGTGACAATTAACTTCCCCATGGGATACCCGTGTCCACATGAGAAACCTTGGAGAAACACCAGAGCTTTGGGATGCTGGTGGCACTGGCAGCGGGGGCGAAGTGTTTTTGAAGGTGGGGCATCACAGTGAAATATTGGAGCTGAAGAGTTGCTTTCTCTTTGGAAGTTGGGCCACCACAGTGAAATACTGGAGCTGGAGAGAGTTGCTTTCTCCCATGGGAGCTGTAAGGGACACACTGGAGCTGAGATGGATGCACAGCTGGTTTTGTGGACCAGAATTTCTGGGACCTCCTTTGACATTCAACTCATTCCGCAACAACGTGCCCGATTTTTGCACACCTGGAGCCTGACCATGGCCAGGAGAGGCAGGAAATTCCTCCAGGCAAAGCTTTGTGAGAGGTAAGGCCATGGCACTCCTCCACTTTCCACCCATGTATGGGTAGGAAAAAAGGCCTCAGGCTGAGAATTTCTTTAGCCCTTGCAGTACTTTGTGAAGATTCTCTTTCCCATGTGAAGAATTTAAAACAATGTTATAGTTTTGTAAATCTCTGCACCTACACCTGCTTCTCAAGGGCTGTTGTGGCTTCAACCAGAGAAACATCCAGAAACGGATGTCTCAGAACTGGAGCAATCACCCCAAGGGGTGGGTGTCCCAGTGACCGATCATTTTATGCCGTTCAACACACTTTCGCCTGTTAACATATAAAAGTTGTTCAATCTTCCATTAAACTCTCCTACTTCGGACAAAATTCGTGGTAGCGTGGACTCTGTCAACTTTACCTCCTTGGCAGCAACAGCAACACCCATGCCCTCAAGGAAGACCTGGACCGGGAATTTCGTGCCTGGTGGTTTCACAGCGAGATGATTCCAAGAGGCACATCCATCCCGTGGGGAGCCCTGCTCCTGGGGCACCTGAGGCTGGCGTGACCCACTTCCCTGCACCACGTCCTACTTCTGCTCCCGCTGCATCTGCAGCCGGATCAGGGATTAGGGCACCATCCATCCCAACGCCCCCTTAGCCTTCCGCTCCCAGCCTCAGCTCGGGGACGCTCCAGGCGTGCAGGAGGCCTCATTCATCCCACGGGACAGCCGTGACTTTTTCCATGGGCCGTGCCTCGGGGAGGGCAGCAAGGAGGAGGAGGAGGAGGCCCAGCTTACCTCGTTATCCGATCAGCTCCCTTAACGCCCCACATCCCCGGGATTAAGGGAAGAGCTTCCCTAAGGCGCCTTAGGCAGGACCCCTGGAGAAGGAGTGCCCATGACCCAGAAGGAAGAAATGGGGAAGAAGAACTTGGATGAGGTGGGATGTTGGTGCTCCAAGCTGGCACTGGCTTTGCTGGGAAGGGTTTCCCAGGCTTGTGTGTGCTGGGATGGGGATCCCACACTCCGTGCTGGGAGCCTGGGAGAAGCTCCCTTCCATCCCATTGCTGTCCCAGGCTGGGCTGGTCTCTCTGCACTCCCTGGAGGGAGTTCAGGACATCAGTGCTGTCCTTTGCCCCGTGGCACAACCAGGGATGGGATCAGGGTCACACAACCAAGAGCCCTGCCCCAAAACGCCACATTTCCCAAAAAATTACCGACTGCATTGCCATTGGGATGGGGAGTGGCTTCCCCTTCTAGCTTTGCCCAGCTCCAGGCCCTTGGCTGTGCCAGCAGAGCCTGGATTTTCTCTGGGATGGGGACACCAGCAGCCCCCACACTGAGCCAGGCACCCCAAACACAGCCCAGCCGCCAGCTCAGACCCACAGAGCTCGGTCCAGTCTTCCCCCAGTGACCTCCCCAAGGTCAGTGGGGCAGAGCTGGCCACTCCCCAGTCCCCAAGTGGTCTCACAGAGTCCTCCGGCCATCCAAGGGGCACCCCAAACCTGCGACACGCCGTGGGCCCCAGCACAGCCCCATTTCCACATCGGCCACTCCCAAACTCCCCGCTGCTCCTCCCACCTTTGCCCCTCTTCCCAAGGGCTCCCCACCCCATCCCTTCCTGCCCCCAACACCTTAAACAACATTAAACACTTAATGGCAATTAATACGCTTTAATGCAGGTTTTGGGGCCAACTGGCTGCTTAGAGGGTGCTTAAACCATCAGCCCCTCTCAATCCCGTTGCCCTTGTCATACAAAGTTAGCCGAGCCCCTCGTCAGCCTCCCCCCTCCCCCGAGGAGGGCAGAGGGTATAAAACCACCCCGGGGCGCGGCACCGCCAGCCCCCGGCGCGGCGCAGGGCAGGGCACCACCTCCGTCCCCTCACCTTTTGCTGCTCCTCGCCATTCATTCGTTTTTTAGATCGGAGGGGAATCCTCTCACCGCGTATTTTCCGCATCGGGAGGGGGTGGGGCGTCCCTTTTTTATTAATCAGGGTCGAAACGCGATTCATTGCAGAAAACCCCTCCGGCAGAGCAGCTCCCGCAGCCAGGGCAGGATGAACGGGACGGAGGGGATCAATTTCTACGTGCCTATGTCCAACAAGACAGGGGTGGTGCGGAGCCCCTTCGAGTACCCGCAGTACTACCTGGCCGAGCCCTGGAAATTCCTCCTCGTGTGCTGCTACATGTTCTTCCTCATCTCCACCGGCTTCCCCATCAACTTCCTCACCCTCCTGGTCACCTTCAAGCACAAGAAGCTCCGGCAGCCCCTCAACTACATCCTGGTCAACCTGGCCGTGGCTGACCTGTTCATGGCCTGCTTTGGCTTCACCGTCACCTTCTACACCTCCTGGAATGGCTACTTCGTCTTCGGCCCCATCGGCTGTGCCTTCGAGGGGTTCTTCGCCACGCTGGGAGGTAAGGGCCGGGAATGGGGGCTTGGGGTTTCTTTCTCCAGGGCTTTGGGAGCCCGGTTCCATCCCTTCATGGCGCTGTTGGGATGTGCAGCATCGTTCCCGCTCGTGCGGGGCTCACCCCGTGCTTAAAGCTGGGGAGGAAAACAGATTTCTGCGTGTTTGACCTCTTCCACGGCGTCGTGGTGGGGAAAGGAAGCCTGGGAAGGGATCCTCGTTTGCAGGATCCAGCCTGGGGTCACCTGGCCCTGCTGGTCACTGGTGGTCATCGGACACCTGCCAGGGATGACCACAGCACGTTCCTGAATCAGCGTCGAGCACCTCGGACCAAGCACAGGCTTGGACTCGATCACCTTAGGGGTCTTTTCCCAGCTTTCACAATTACATGATTATTTCTTTGCCCAAAGGCTTCCTTTTTTGGGGAAATGGAGGGTTTAGAAGGGGAAGAGAAATCCCTCAGGAAGGGAACCCCACAGAAGAGCTCCAGGCATGGAGAGATGAGAGGGCTCAGAGCTTCTCCAGGGGCAGAAGGAAGGGGAGGAGGATCCAGGGTGGTTCCCAGGCTCCGTAGGGATGGCTCGGCTCTTTCCCAGCTGCGCCAAATTTGGGTGCCCTTGGGATTTTCCTTGAGGCATTTCTCAGGGACACAAGCGCTGCCAACACTTTGCCCTGCGGAAAAAACAGGGAGAATTCACTCGGCAGCCGGAGCCCACGCAGCCAGCCCTGCCCACGCCACACCTCGTGATGGATCTGACAGCCAGCAGTCCTGGCTGGAGACATCCAGAGCCACCACGGGAACTTCGCTTTCCTTCCCCTAAATGGGGCCATTTCCCACAATGACGCTGCTCTGAAAATACACATTTTAATAATACGGATATTTCGCCAAAGGCACAGCTGGATGTCCTGATCCAAGTCAAGCAGCAAGGGAAGGTTTGGTTTTGGGGTCAGAAGATCCCAAAGTCTGCCCCGTCCCTGCTCAGCAAGACTTGGGCAGCATTATTTTGCCTTCCCAATGTTTGTGCCTTTCAGAGGAGGAGGAGGCTCCTGTTCCCGGGGAAGGAATTTGGCTGGGAAGCAGCGGCTGTGCGAGCAGCAGGTCCCCAGCGAATCCCGGCACAGGGTGTCGTTATCAGCAGCTTATCACAGCTGGGGGCATTAGCAGGCTTACAGCACCGACTAAACGCTCCCAAATCCCCTGAAGTTTAATTATCCCTCATAAATACAAGTGCACGTTTCCCACCCACACAGCCCCCCCTCCCCGCGCTTCCCCCTGATCCAGCGCCAGCGGAAGGCTCCTAAAATGCACATTTAAAGCAATCAACAGGTTTGGAGGCATCTGGCAGCATTGCTGGAAACTGTGCTTCCCCACGCCCAGGTGGGATTCACCCCCTTGATTCTTAATTTATTAAAAACCCCACGGTGATCCCTCCTCTGCCCCAAGCATCCCCTCGGCTCCTGGAGCTTTCGCATGTTACCGGGGGAGGATTCCCAGTGATTTAGCAGGATGCTGCTGATCCCTGGCTCCCTCTGCTCTCCTCCGGAAGCACCAAGGGAAGGTGGAGGCTCTGACCACTCCCTGGGCTCTGTTCTCCTCCCCGCAGGCCAGGTCGCCCTGTGGTCCCTGGTTGTCCTGGCCATCGAGCGCTACATCGTCATCTGCAAGCCCATGGGCAACTTCCGCTTCTCCTCCAGCCACGCCATGATGGGCATCGCTTTCACCTGGATCATGGCCATTTCCTGCGCCGCCCCGCCGCTCTTCGGCTGGTCCAGGTGAGCCCGAGGGTCCCCAGCAGCTCCCGGATCCCTCCATCCCTGCAGAGAGCAGGTGGATCCCAGCAGGGAAGTGCTTGCCCTCAGAGGAGGGAAATGAATGTCCCGTTCCTGTGGGAGGGAGGGGGTGTCACAACAAGCTGGCACTGAGTGCTCGAGTGCACCTGAACCAGGTGTGCCACCCCTCCAGCATCCCCCATCCGCAGGGAATTCCATCCCTCTACCCCCAAGGAGGGTCCTGAAGCAGATCCCGACCTTTCCCCCTGCCAGGTACATCCCGGAGGGGATGCAGTGCTCCTGTGGGCCTGACTACTACACCCACAACCCCGACTTCCACAACGAGTCCTACGTGCTCTACATGTTCATCGTCCACTTCGTCATCCCCGTCAACGTCATCTTCTTCTCCTACGGGCGCCTCGTTTGCAAAGTCCGGGAGGTAAGGGCCGGAGGGGACTGACGGGGACAGCCTCGGGCAGGACGGGGGGCATGGGCTGGGGGTGGAAAGCTGCCCCTCACTGTCACTGCGGCGGTGCCAAGAGGCAATGAAGGACTCCGAGACACGAGTGTGGTCAGCAGAAAGGAATGAATTATTTAATTAATAAAGGACGGGTTTTTATGTGTTTAGTTCTTTTAGTGTTTTCCTAAAAGGCAAGAGGTATTGGACCTCTAGCTAACTACCTATCAGGGTGATTGGTCAATTCACACATCATTCATTTCTCTAGTCGGTATCACAACAATTCTAATTATATTCGCAGGTGCAAGATTAGCAAAGTCTGTTTACAGAAAACTTTATCATGTTTTGCATAGTTTCGCATGAGAAAGAACAAGGCTCTCACAAACTGCTGCTGAGAGCTGAAATCTTCTCTGCTAAGGCTTTTTAGGACCCATACCTCACCACCCTCTCTGCCCACAGGCAGCTGCCCAGCAGCAGGAATCGGCCACGACCCAGAAGGCGGAGAGGGAGGTGACGCGGATGGTGATCCTCATGGTGCTGGGCTTCCTGATGGCCTGGACGCCCTACGCCGCCGTGGCGTTCTGGATCTTCACCAACAAGGGCGCCGACTTCTCGGCCACGCTGATGGCAGTGCCTGCCTTCTTCTCCAAGAGCTCCTCCCTCTACAACCCCATCATCTACGTGCTCATGAACAAACAGGTGAGACGCCCCGGGGCCGGGCAGCACGTATGGGGGCTCCACGGGCACCTTGCTCCTTCCCAGAAGGGGTTGGATCTCATCCAGGGACTCCTGCTCCTGCAGCACGTCCCTGCAGCCCCCCAGTGCCACCATTCTCATTTCTCTGCCCTCCCCAGTTCCGTAACTGCATGATCACCACAATCTGCTGCGGCAAGAACCCCTTTGGAGATGAAGACACCTCCTCCACCGCGTCCCAGAGCAAGACCGAGGTCTCCTCCGTCTCCTCCAGCCAAGTATCACCCGCATAGACCATGGACAGTTCAAACTGGGGTGACCTGCCGAGCTCGGGGACCCAGACAGACGCCCCACAGCCACCCCCTCGCGCCCCGGCCCCGGCCCCTGCAGGAGAATTTAGCTGTGCCCGTCCTGCCGTAGCGTCCCACCCCCACATCCACGGGCACCCACACGTGGCACTCTGAGCTCTGCCCCTCTGAGCCCGGGGAGCCCAGGGCCCTGCCCCAGCTCCCAGGAGCACGTCACCTCTGGGGGGCTGTCCCTGGCTGTCCCCATTGTGGTCAGTGGGGACCCCCAAACCGAGTCCTGCCTGAGCCCTGCTCCCGCCAGCATCGCCCTTCCCTGGGCTCCAGGGGGTGTCGCAGGAGCATCCAGCCCTCTTTTGCTAAAATCTGAATATTCTGGCAAAGCCCCAGCAGCAGGACCCTGTGGCCGGGGTGGCCCCACCTGCCCCTCAGCAGGGCACAAGCCCGGGGCTCTCCGGAGCCGCGCTCCCGCCGGGATTCCCAGCAGGAATCGATTCCCGCAATCCCTATAAATCAATATAACAAACGGAGCCACGAGCGGGTTCCGCTTCCAGCCCGACTCCCTCTATCCCCAAGACAACACTGTAGATATATTTTTTTGTCTTGGAACCTGTAAATATTTGCTCACGTCCTTTGAAGTCTCTATCCCTCTCAGCCCTTTCCTTTCTCCTCCTCCTCCTCTTCCCGACTCCGAGGCAGAGAAATCCCTGTCCACCTCTGCTCCGGCTGGACAGGCACGGCCAACCTTGGAGGGTGGGGCTGGGACCGGAGCGCTTTCCTGTACATATTTTATAAATAAATAATCTCGTGTCAGCACAAGGACGTCTGCAGTCAAGGAGTAGGGATTAAAAAAAATAAGAAATAAACAGAAGCAGCACAGAGAAAAACACAGATGCTCAGTCCTTGTCCTTTCTCTTGGGCTGTGGGGACAAGACGCTGGTGGCCAGCTCGGGGAACACGATGCTGCTGTCAGGGACACGAGCCTGGAGCTGTCCCAAAAGCCGTGGGAAGGGGGATCTGTGGGTGACACCATCCCCGTGAGGTGACAGCCCCCTCAGCTGCAGCACCGAAGGTGTTTAGAGGCAAAAAGAGACAGACAGGGCACAGCCCTCGCTGCCCAGCCGCTGGTTTCTATCCTTTAGGATTTCCCTGTGTAGCCTTAAATAAAGCTTCAGCTGAGAGCTTCTCGCAGAGTTCAAGTTCCCCTTCCTGCGGGGCCCTTCCAGGCAGCATCGTGATGGAATTGGCAGAGTCAGGGAAAAATTGTTCCCTGTGTCAGGGAATTCGTTCTGGAGCGGCTGGAGAGCGATCCCGGTGCCATCGCTGCCAGAACCGCGCCCTCCTCCCCTCCCTGCTCAGCTCTCACCTGCCCTCTCCGGTGCTTTTACTCCTTTTTGGGTCCAAAGCCACCAAAACCAGCGGGAAGCCCCCGGGATGGGAAGGCAGGGGTAGGATACACCTTTTGCCCCAAAGCAGCAGGCCCTGGGAGGGGGAAGGGTGCAGCCCCAGCCCCGGCTCTCCGGGCACCCTCCTGTCTCTGCACCCACCCAAATTCGGGATTCCCTGCCCCGGAGCAGCTCTCACACCATTCCTGCTGTGCTGAATAATTCATGGCCACTCTGCCCATCCAGGGAGCCTCTTTTCCTTCCCTCCAAAGCCCCGAGCCCGTTTCCTTTAGTTCCTTCAGAGGCACCGGGGCTGTTTCATAGCGAGTGATCGAACGGGTGGAGGGAGGAGCCCTTGGGATCCCTGATCTTTCCCCAGACTCCGGAGTGAAAAGTGTTCCAGGAACAGAGCCCTGGAGCCCCTGGACGGGCCTGGCCGTGTATGTGATTTTTTTTAATCCATGTTTGTGATTATTTTTAAATGCCGCAGCTCGGGGCTGCTGCCTTTGGCTGCGGCGCAGCAATGCTGGGAGAACCCACAGGGAATCCATGAGGAATCCACAGGGAATGCACCAGGAATCCACAGGGAATCCACAGGGCCCTGGGTGAGGATAGGAGCGGTCTGGGATCCCTGACAGGGAGTTCTGGGGAGCCTGGGGCTGGGCTGAGGCTTTGCAGCCGAATTCCCATGGGTAGGAGGGGCAGGGAGCAGAGTCCAGCCCCGTGGTGCTGCGGCAGATTCCAGCAGCGATTCCTGCAGAGATTCCAGCACCGATTCCTCCTGGCTGTTCCCACCCACGCTGCCCATCCAGCTGCTCTCCAGATGTGCCACTGCCCACACCACCAGGGAGAATTCACCCCAGCAGAGCAGCTTTACCTCCACGGTAAAGGGACATTCCCAAGGTGGATCCTGCCCCGAGCGTGGCCGGGGGGGAGTGGAGAGGGGATGGACGTGTCCAAGGAACTCCTGGATGTGGCACTCTGGGCTGGTGACAAGGTGGGGATCAGTGACGGGCTGGACTCGGTGATCCTGGAGGGCTTTTCCAGCCTCAGGGATTCTGGGATCTGGGATCCTGTCGCTCTCAGCCGTGCAGGCAGGTTGGGCTCATCCGTGGTGCAAAGGAGCTGCTTTGCCTGGAAGCTGTGGATGGGAGTAGGAAAATAAACCTGTCCTGAAAGAGAGACCCCTCTGCTCTGCCTTCAGCCCCTCTGCAGCAGCCGCTGAGGATGATGGAACTCATTCTCCTTGACCAAATCCCCACAAAACCCCAAAACATCCATGCTCAGCACATGTTTCTTCCAAATATGGGGGCAGGGGAGGAGCAGCCACCAGACAACCAAAAACCCAAACCTCCCCCAGCCCGACAGACCCAACCCCTGCATGGCACAGAGCCTCTCACTCAAAGGTTCCTCTTGAAAAACCACCCAGGGGTTCTTTTTTTCCACTTTTCCATGGATATATCCGGGCACTGAATTTGCAACCAGCAGAGACCATCCGGAGCAGGCACCACCACCTGCTCCAGCCCCGCTGGCCTGGCCCTGCTGCCACCGAAATTCAGATGCAAGCTGAGGAAAGCAGCCAGACTCATCCAGGGAATGGAGACAGCTGGAATCCGGGGCCCAAAGGACATTTCAGTGTCTGCCTCCCATCCATCCCTCCGCAGCTGGGATTGTTCCCCCTCATCCCAGCGCCGCTGTCAGCTGGTTCAGGAAAACTG
Source organism: Pachycephala philippinensis (assembly GCA_013397055.1). Lineage (NCBI taxonomy): Eukaryota > Metazoa > Chordata > Aves > Passeriformes > Pachycephala > Pachycephala philippinensis. Next base: position 123,338 of record VWZT01009686.1, read on the forward strand.
CGGTAATTGGCTCAATTCATTTTAAATCAGTTCTCGTTTGTGCGAGCAGCACTCGGGGAAAAGCAGCCTGGAGCTAATAACATCCTGATTTGGAGCATCCGCGGGGATGAGGAGGGAGATCTCAGTGAGGTGTTCTTGGTCTGTCCCACAGCCCTGGGCAGAGACAGAACCCCCAGAAAAGGGGCAAACCAGGGGCTCAGCCCGGTGCTGTTCCCCACAATCCTCACCCTGCGCTGGGCACAGACAGAACCCCCCAAAAAAGGGGCAAACCAGGGTTCCGGCCAGGAGCTGATCCCCACAATCCTCCCCCTGCCCTGGGCAGAGACAGAACCCCCCAAAAAGGGGCAAACCAGGGTTCCGGCCAGGAGCTGATCCCCACAATCCTCATCCTGCCCTGGGCACAGACAGAACCCCCCAAAAAGGGGCAAACCAGGGTTCTGGCCAGGAGCTGATCCCCACAATCCTCACGCTGCCCAGGGCTGATCCCTCCAGGCTGGAATGGCACTGCCTGGATTTCTCCCAGGATGTTTTTATCCCCTCAGTGTAGAAGGAGCAGCTCTGTGCCAGAGGGTCTGGCTCTGCCCATTTGTCTCTGCCAAAGGGAGAACATCTCCTTGTCCAGCCGCTCCAGCAGCTCTGGGAACAAGATTAAAACACTCAAACACTCCCCCCTTCCCTCCGTGCCATCACCCACAGCGCTGGGAGGCCCAAATCCCTCTCTGGGGGTGCCCAGACCCTGATACCAGAGGGAAAAGCTGCTCCTTAAGGGAAAAACTGCTGGGATTAGAGGTTGGGAGAGGGCAGGATTGCCCGTGGCAGTGCCAGGGGGGCATTGCACAGCCCAGGGAGACCCAGGCAGCATTTATCTCCCCCCCAGCAGGGAGCACGAGCCCCACGTTTGTGTCACATCCCCAGCCCGAATCCATCACGGCCGCCTGTGTCACGTTAGCAGCAATAAAAGGATTCAAACAGCAATTCCTTACTTTTATGAACAAATGGCCCTGGCTGGATGATTCAGGCAGCATTCAATTCTCAGCCAGAAAGTGTCAGCAAAATCCCAGCCTCTCGCACGTAGGTGGATAACTGCAAATGAAAGGAGGGAATTATTAGCACTTAATGCTCACTGGGTTTGCACTCCCCGGTGCTCCTCTCCAGGAGGTGCCAAACGCTCCGGTGCTCCAACAGCTGGGGGGGCCCTGCCCGGGGGGGCTGCAGGGATTGGGGTGAGGGCTTTGGGCACTGGGATCGTCCTCATCCCACTGCCAGGGCCCTGCTCCGGCCCAGCCCCTCCAGAATCCCTTTCTCCTCCAGCCTGTCCTTTCCAGAACCCTTTTTACCTTCAGCCCATCCCCTCCCAAGCCCCTTTTCTCCTCCACATTTTCCCTTCCAGAGCCCCTTTTCTCCTCCA
>VWZT01009697.1:0-13732 GCA_013397055.1 Pachycephala philippinensis
AACCTCAGTGGTTCTGGGATTCTTCCATCTCCATCCAGTGCTGCCCACACCCACCCTGGTGCCAGCAGGGATCAATGCAGGGTGCCCGGGGGGCTGCAGGGAGAGCCCCCAGCCCATCCCCAGGCAGCTGCCACCTGGGATGTCCCACTGCCCCACAGGATCACACCTCAGCATCCCTTCTGCAGGAGCTCAGCCCAGCTCGGCATGGGGGGACATGGTGGGGGACAGCACAGGAGGAACAAAGCAGCCTCCAGGGTGGTTCTTGTCCCTCCTTTCTGCCCCAAACGGTGCTGGCAGCACCCCCTTGGCTCCCACCCTGCCCCCAGCCCCAAAGGACCGGCTGGGACAGAGTCACTCGGGAATGGAGACCTTTATTGACCCTGGGTGGCCCGGGCAGGGCAGGAGGGGTGTGAGGCCACCTGCCCACCAGCCACATCCCCTGGCAGTGAGCAGTGACCCAAGGGACACTCCCCACCCCCCGTGTGGGGTCTCCAGGGACTCCCCCTCCCACTCCCACCCCTCCCCGTGGCCCGGTACCTCCATTCCCGGCTCCTCCGCAGGCTGTGGCTCCCATGGGATGGGCTGCCGAGCCGTGGCCCCAAGAACAGTATTTCCAGGAATCCCCAACCTAGTGCCTAAGGGATTCCTGGGAAAACTGGACCCTGAGGACACGGCAACCCGGGCTCTGTGCCAGCTCCTCGCCACTGTCCCGGCTCCGTGTGTGGCTGACGGGGGAGCCCCCACCGTGTCCCTGCTGTGCCCCCACCCCTCCATCTCTGTGGGACCCCTCCCAGTGGTGCCCAGTGCCGGGCTCGGGGTCCCCAGCAGACACAGGGGTCCCCCTGCTGCAAGGAAAAACCTCCCCACTCTCCTATCCCTGCTGGATCTCTGCAGCAGCTTTGGGATGAGCCCTTTTCCTGCAGCGAGGGCTGAGCTCTCCTCGTGTCACTTGTCCCAGAGGGTCAGGGTCCCCAGGGTGCGCAGTTCCTCCCTTCCCGAGCTACAGTGCTTCATCTCAGACTCCCAATTGACCAGAGATGCAGCACTGCACCTTGGGCTGGGAGACATGGACGTGTCCGGGGTGCCCTCGCCGTGGTCCCCCTCCTCCAGAGCTGTGTGCCCATGTCCCCAGCGTGACACAGCCCAGCTCTGCAGGGACAGACAGGGACAGGGACAGGGCATGGGGATGGGGAAGTGGTGGGGCTGCCTCTAAATCCCAAATGCATCCCCCCAAAGAGCCGGTGCAGAGCTGGGCAAGAGGGTGAGGGTGATGGGGGTGACACAATGTGAGGCTGTGGGTGCCACACAGCACGCCCCACCCTGCCCCTTCCCTGCCCCAGAGGATGAGGAGCATGTGACAGCTCCTGCTGTCCCTCCCCACATTTATCCTTGTCCCCGTCCCCAGGACTCGGCTTCCCAAGCTCAAACCTTGGCCTGATCCATTCCCAGGCTGGCAGAGCCCAGCCCAGCCCTTCCCATGAGCAGGAACCAGGGGCTGTGGGACAGAAGCTCCCTGGATCTCCACCCTTGGGTCTGGACAGGCTTCAGCCCACCTGGCCTGGAGCGCGAACATCCGGGGGGAAGCAGGAGGCGAGGGAGGATGGAGGGAGCAGCCGAGCCCAAAAATATCCTTCTCAGGCGAACACTAACATCCTGAGCAGGGCTGAAGCTGATAAACAGACCATCTATCACAGCCCCAGCAGCCCCAGCAGCCTGATGAGAAGCAGATGCTGCATCTCTGCCGTGAGCCCCTGCATCCGGCCCGGCCCCCCCGGCCACGCGCACCCAGCTGGGACCAGGAACCACCCCCTGCTCTGGGCTGGGCTCCCCCCGCTGCTGCCCCTTGTTCTTTGGGGGGAAAGGGTGGGGGAAAGAGCTCTGTGGAACCCCAGGATTGCAGTGCCCATTGCTCAGGAACGAGGGTTTGCAGCAGCCTTGGCCAGCACGGCGTTGTCTGAACCACCATGGCCAGGCCAGCCCTGAGCCCTGGCCAAGTGTGACAACAGCCACAGGGACCCAGAACCAGGGGAGGTGCTGCAGGGACCCTCCTGCCTTTGCAGAGCCTCTGCCTGGCCCCCTGCACACCCCCGGGAAGGGGCTGCTGTGCTTTCTGCAGGAGGGATGTGCGGCACTGCAGTGTGCCCTGGCATCCGTGCACTGGGATCCAGTCCCTAGGATCCATGCACTGGGATCCATGCACTGGGATCCGGCCCCTGGGCTCCAGTCCCTGGGATCTGTGCACTGGGATCCAGCCCCTGGGAGCCAGTGCCTGGAAGCCAGTCCCTGAGATCCATGCACTGGGATCCGGCCCCTGGGCTCCAGTCCTTGGGATCCGTGCACTGGGCTCCAGTCCCTGGGATCCATGCACTGGGATCCATGCACTGGGATCCAGCCCCTGGGATCCATGCACTGGGATCCGTGCACTGGGATCAAGTCCCAGGGATCCAGCCCCTCTGCACGACTGGGCAGGGGAAAATAAGGCCACGGCCAGTCCCTGCCTGTGCCCAGGAAAGAGCCCGCGGTGGTGCCCGTGTGGCGGCGTGGTGGCACATCAGCTCTGCCCGTCTCTCATGGTGGTTGTTTTCGGGACTGTACCATCCTCTCGTGTGTTCAGCAGCTTCAAAACCCCCGGGACAGCCAGAGCTGAGCCTGTAAAACACAGAGGGTGGGAGTCAGCAGAGCGGTGAAGAGCTGAGTGTGGAGCCACAAGCTCTTGGGTCCCATCCTGGGTGGCTGCCGTGGGGCCCCTCTGGGTGCTCAGCACTCCACGGGCCTGAGGACAGCAATGCCAACAGCTCTGTGCACACAACAAACCTTAAAACAGTCACCCAAATCCTTCCTTTGTTGCTCAAAGCCATCTCTGCTCAAAGCCCAGGGGTGTGGGACACCTCTCCTCTCCTGGGAGTGACCTTCAGGTGCCCAGGTGTGAGGGGATCCCTGCGCTGGGCCTGGGGATGGCCCCGTCCTCCCGCTGCCACCATCCCCTGGTGGGAAGGGACAGGACAGAGCCTTGTGTGCCCCCGTGGGGCAGGGCTGGAGAGCTCAGCTGCCGTCCCCGGGGAGGTGCTGGCGGGGGAAGAAACGCCGAGAAAGCCGGGAGGAATGCGCTGGGCTGCGCATCCCGCCGGGATGGAGGCAAAACATCTGCCACAGCGCACCCAGCCCTGCCCCAGGAGGGCATTCAGACACCCCAATCCCCCCTCCAGTGTCCCCAAGATGGGGCAAAAACGCAGCACTGCAGGCCCTGCCCTGTCCCCTTTGATTCCACTCGCGGTTTTCTCCCAAATTCCCAAGGAAAGGTGACCGCCACCAGCGCCCCACTGGTCACCCCACTCCCACTGCTGCTGGGGCACCTCCGTGTGGGGGACACCGGTGTCCCCTGAGCCAGGAGAGCCCCAGCCCCAGGCTGCTCACCCCACTCGTGCGGGTGCCAAGACGCCACATGGATTCGGAAGGATCTGGAACGACAAATGGCTGGATCATGCTCCTGCCAGCGCTGGGATCCACCAGCCACCGCCACATGCCCACGGTCAGGGTGTCTGAGGGTGCCCAGGGTGTGACGTGCGTGGCCAGGACAGTCCCCTGGCACCTTCCATGGCCGCAGCAGCTCTGCTGGCATCGCCCGTGCCCCGACCCGCCGCTCACCTCCAGCCTCGCCCGTGCCAAGCCGTGTCCCTGCGTGTCCCCTGCTGCTGCTGGTGATGCCAGAGGACGAGGAGTGGGCGAGTGCTCCGAGAGCTCCGTGGCCACCCCGAGCTGCTCCCGGCAGCGCTGGGCTGAGTCAGAGCTCGGCCCTCCCCGCGGTTACAACACAGCGCCCTTTCCCCTCTCCAGGCAGGCCTCCGCTGCAGGAAATGTCCTTTTTTAATAGCACTTGGGATTTGTTCCTCCTTGAAATTCCCCAGCCCTGCGAGGCCAGGCTGGGGCTCCTCAGGGACGCCTGAGCCCCCCGGCCAGGAGGGTTCTGCTGTGAGCAGCTCCCCGCTCTCTGGAGGGTGGAAGGCACCCTGGAGGGTGATGCTTGACCCCATGCAGGCGCCCTTTCCCCTCCTCCTGGCCCCCAAAACCCCAATCTCCACCAGCCATCAGAACCCCATCCCTGCCCCAGACAAGCTTTAATCCATCAGCTTCCCAAACAGCCCTGATGCCACCACCAAGATAGCACCAGGCAAGGTAAATCCTGCCCAGGAACCCCCTCAGATGCCCATCCTGGGTGCTGAGGGCTGGGATCACGGAGGAGAACGTGCCCTTGCTGGAAGGACTCACTCCAGAAATGTAAGGGGCTGACCCCAGGGCAGCTCCTGCTGCCTGTTGGGTCCCTGTAGGCAGCGATCTCACGGGGATGCTGCTCCCTGGCACTCTGCAGCACGAGCTGGTGGCAGGACAGCTCCAATCTCCTTCCCACCGGGGCCTTCCAGCTCTCCCAGCATCTCCATCCCATCCCTCAGCGTCTCCATCCCGTCCCCCACAGCCCACGGTGGCCTCTGCGGAGGAGAGGTGCCTCCTCTCTCCCTTCCTCCCTCGCTCCCTCGCCAGCGCTGGTACTAAATCAAAGGTTTATGAGAAAATGGAGGGGCCAGGGGAGATCCTAATCTGGTCACAGGCTGATTAACCCCGAGTTCAGGCTGAGGTCCTGATGCTCAGCTATAAATAGCTCTGCCTTCCCTTTCCCATCCTCCTGCCGGGGCTGCGTGCCTGCCCTTTTATGGTCAAAAAGGCAGATTTGGAGCCCGAGCGGCCCCCATCTCCCCCCATCTCCCTTGCTGGGGACGAGCCAAGGGGGCCCAGGGGGATGCTGCTCTCGCTCGCCGGGTTCTGCTGGGATGAATTATGATGCCAAGAACAAAGGAGCAGGTTCGGGGGGCTGCGAGCAGGGGATGGGTGCAGAGGGGAGAGCGCATCTGGTTTGTGGGGCCAGGGTGAGGGAGAAATCACCTAATTTGGTGTCTCTGCCGGGCTGGGATCCTCCACACTCTGCTCTGCTAGTGGTGGCATGGCATGGCATGGCATGGATGGCTGGAGGGACAAACGAGGCCTCTGCCACCTCCCTGTCTGTCACCCCAGGAAAGGGCACTGACCATGCTGTCCCTGCCGTGCAGAACCCAGCAGTGCCAGTGCTGTGGTGAGGGGCTGAAACCCTCCAGCTACAGATCCTGGCTTGGGGGTGAGGAGTCTCCATTAGGGGAGCAGCAGCAGAGCAGGGACTTGTGGCTGGAAGAAGCCATGGAAGCTACGGAAGAGCCAAGGCACACGGGAGCCTGGTCACCGCCTTTCCCACGGCCTGAGCTCTTCCCTGCTGCTGCCGGCCCTCCGATCACCATCTCCCTATCCCTGGCTGCTTTCCTGCCCCCAGAGCTGCTCCCCGTCCCCTCAGTTTCAGTACCCCCCGTGCCTGCTCCCCGTGCCAGCCCCAGAAGGTGTTTTGGGGCAGGGGGATGCCGCTGGCGCCGGGGCCGGCCCTGGGGCGCGCGGAGCGTGGGAGCCCAGGCCAGCAGCAGCCTCCCCACTTTGTTTACACGTCACATTCCCGGCCTGCAGGAAGTGGTGCAGGGGTGAAGTCCCAGAGGGGACAGGCCAGCACGTCACCAGCGCTGGGAAGGGCTGGTGGGAACCCGGGGAGAGCTCCCCATGGATGCTGTTCCCAAGCAGGGCAGGGAGGCTGCTCCAGCATCCTCCTGGCTCCCGGGCTCTGCTCCTCACCCTGCTCCTGCAGCTCTCTGAGGAGCTGTGAGGGCACAGCTGGCATGGTGGGCATGCAGGAGCTCCCCAGGGCCTGGAGCTGGAGCGGGCAGGGAGCAGCCAGGCTCCCTCTCCTCGGGCAGAGGCACAGCCGTGGTGTGATCCTTAAGCTGCCACAATTTTGGCTGCTTCTCCCAGTTCTGTCCCCTTATCTCTGCTCCAGCAGAGCCCAGGTTGTAATTCATGTCCTTCACAGGCTCCCAGTTTTCCCAGCCCTGCCTGCTGCCCAGCCATCCAAACAATAAAAGACAATAAAATAAAAAACCCTCAGTGGTTCCAGTTCCCAGCACTCGGGAGATGAGGTGTGGAAAAACAGGGAGCACAAAAGTTACACTGGGACTGGTGTAACAGGCATCACTCCCCTGCAGAGCCTCCAGTAGGAATTGTGGGGCTGGAGGTGGGGAAGAATCAAAATGAAAATTTAAAAAATAAGGTCGAAAAGGGAGAGGGGAAAAAGGAAACACAAATCCCAAAGTGAGGCATCCCAGTTAAAAAGACCGGGCTGGGAGAGAGACGTTGTCCTAAGTACCAGTGGCCACTGAGCTGGTCCCACAGTGAGATCAGGGTGACCTGCTGGCCACCACGGGGTGTCTGCCCCACAGCAGACCCCACAGCAGACCCCACAGCCCCATCCCCAGGCCCTGGCTGCTGCCGTCCCTTGCCCACGGGGAGCTGTTCAGCCCAGGGAGAGGCAGAGCTGCCCACGGCCCGCTGCTGCCACCAAGGCAGGGCTGTCCCTGCAGAGTGGGGACATCTGCTCGCTCCCAGAGGTCTCAGGGCAAAGATCACAGCACCAAAGCACCAGCCAGCCCCCACAGACCCTGCTGGCCCAGGCTGGGAAGCCTCCAGCACATCCCAGTCCCTGCCAGCACAGCACGGCACTGTCACACCCCATCCCCACACAGACCCAGCCAGGGCTGAGATCTCCAGGTGGCACTGGTGCCCTGCAGGGCTGGCAGAGCCCTGGGCAGCCCCAGCTGCACCGTGGCCATCCCCTGGAGCTCCAGCCCTGCACACAGCCCGTTCCAGTGATGGCAGGACAGGGACAGTGCTGCTGCTCAGAAGCTTCTACCTGGATGTGTCACCTCAAGCAGAGCCTGGGCAGGGTGACCACACACATCTGTCACCTCCACATGCATGTTGTGCACCCAGTGGGGGCACAGGGCAGCCCCCCAGAGTCCCCCTCCCCACGGTCAGCATGACCATCCCCAGCCTGTCCACCAGCACAAAGCAGCTTCAGCCCTCACCTTGAGCCAGCAGCTACAGCCCAGGCACTGGCTCTGCACGGAGTCTGCTCCCATCAGCTCCTCTCTGCTCCCATCAGCTCCTCTCTGCTCCCAGCCAAGGTCAGGCCATGCTGAAACAGCCCCAGAGCTCCGATTTCCAGCCTCTCGCCTCACTGCTGAGCTGGCGCTGCCTCTGCCCCACACATGCTCAGGTGCTGGGGCTGCCCTGGGCACAGCCGGGTCCCCAGCCTGGCACAGCCCCTGCACTGCCCGTGCTCCTGTCTGTGCCACGCCACTGCCCAGCAGCCTGCCATGGCATGGCACAGTGCCCATCACGGCCGGAGCTGCCACTGACCAGGAGGCAGCGGTGCCATGGCCAGAGCTGTCACTGACCAGGAGGTGACAGAGCTGTCACTGACCAGGAGGCAGCGGTGCCATGCCCAGAGCTGTCACTGACCAGGAGGCAGCGGTGCCATGGCCGGAGCTGTCACTGACCAGGAGGCAGCGGTGCCACAGGCTCAGGGAGCCACTCATGCCAGCCCTGCTCTCCAGGAGCCACAGCAGGGTGCTCCACCAAGCACTGAGCACAGGCTCTTCCCCCTGAGCCCCAGGAGAGGAGCAGGATGCAGGGATGAGCAAAGGCAGGTCACCCTGGGCTGTGGAGGAACAAGTCTCAGAAAAGCCTGATCAGGGACAAGGGTGGTTCTTGGACAGAAAAGGAGACCAAGAGGGGAAAAAAGGGCTCTTAATCATCTGCAGACTCTCTCTTGACAAGTGTGGAGGGAAATGCCACTCTATCCAGCAGCCACCCAGAGCTGCAGCCTGGCTAGACACAGCCTTTCCCGAATTCCTGCTGATAACTGCTTGGGAAATCTCTGGCAGAGGCGTCTGCCCGTGTTTGTTGGACGGTGACTTCTCTCCCACCAGCAATTCCATCGTCCTTTGGAGGGCTCCCTGGATGGTGCACGGGGTCTGGGGAGCCAGGCTGGGCACAGGCAGCATAGCCCTGTGCCAGGGACATTGCCACCGGGATGGGGACACAGGTCGTGTCCCAGCAGTGGCTCCCCAACCCCACGTGCAGCATCCCGGTGCCAGGATGCTGCAACTTCCCCAGGAGCAGCCAGCAACAGCGGGAAGCTCTTGAGGAACAGCAGAGTGGGGACAGAGTGGGACCGTGGTGGCTGAGAGGCTGCAGTGCCCTGGTCACTGTCACTGTCCCATTGCACAGGGAGACAGAGCCCATACAGAACCCGTACCCCCAGGGATGGCATCGCGCCCTGGCTGGACCCGCTGAACTTGTGCTGGACCCAAATACCAGCTGGTGGCTGTCCCTGCAGAGGGAGGAGGCAGGAGGACATGGCACCTTGCAGCCACAAGTGTCCCCAGGTAACCCACGGTAGGGGACAGCCACTGCCCGGGCTTTGGGAGCAGAGGGAGAGCACAGAGCCAGCCACAAACCCCACAAAGGCAGCCCTGAGGGAGGAGGCACCACCCGGGGAGCCTTTGCAAGGCCACCAGCCCTGCTGGCCATCACCTGCTGCCCTCCCTGTGCCCTCCCCGCAGCCGGGACAGGGCTCAGCCCCACAAGGTGACACACTCTGCAGCCACCGGGGGGTTGAGGATGCAGCCACCATTCCCCCGGAGAGCGATGGAGCCAGGGAAGTGCCCCCGGCTGGGATAACGTCGGTGGGGCCGGCTGGGGCTATTCCCGGAGGATAGAGAGAGCTAGGGCACAGGCGGGGCTGGCCCCGGGGTCCCAAAAGCCGCGGGCAGCGGGATGCTCCCGGTCGGTGTGAGCGCACTGGGGACGGCGGCTCCGACATCCTGCGAGCCCCGAGCAGTGAGCCCCGGCCCCATTCCCTCCCCAGCTCCTTTTCCCCAAAAGCAGCAGCAGCAGCAGCACAGGCGGAGGAGCCAAGCACGGGTTCCATGTCCCCGCTGCGTGGGAGCCTCCAGCTTCCCGGTTTTTCCATCCCAGACATCCATGGAGCAGAAAGCAATTCCTCCCCCAGCCCCGGGAGGGTCCGTCCCCACCGCTGAAAAGCTGGGCGAGCCCCACCAAGCCCAGCACCAGGACGGAACTGTAGGGACAGATTTTGGGGAACCCCTTTGCCCAGGATCCCCTAACCCCGAGGAGGCTTCGGCCACTCCTCGCCAGTTCAATGCCCAGCAGATTTCCCTGCTCGTGGCTGTGCTCCACTCTCCTCCCGGGTGCTGAGCATCCCGGGCTGGGCTGGCACAGGGGGATGCTGGAGGAGTTGTGTTTTCCAGCGGGCAGAGGAGCTCCCACCCTGCCGGGCAGCCCCAGCACCAAGCTCGCCATCCCTCCCCATCCGTCCCCACACACCCAGCCGTGCCCCTCCATCCCTCCATCCCCATCCGCCTACCTGCGGCCCCACACCTGCCCCGGGCCACCGCGGGGACACGGCCACGTGCCCGCCGCCTCCTCCCGCCGCATCACAACGCGGCGACGCCGGGCGGGCCTTTTGGGAAGCGGCCGGCACGGGAGCGCTGGGTGCAAAACTCCTCGCAGGCTCCTGAGAAGCTGGAAAAACCTTTTTCTTTTTACCTTATATGCGCTGGCGGGGGAGGCCAGGCCGCGGCGGGCAGCGCTGTCAGGGGCGCCGTGGGGATCCATTGGCTGGGGGGCCGTCACGTGAGGCCCGGCCGCCACCGCCGCCGCCAGGCCCCGTGTTGCTTTTACCCCCTAAGGAAGGGCCGCTTGACAATTTTCATATTTCTTCTAAATTTGGAGATTTCAGACAATGCTGGGAGGCTTGGCTCGGCCTGCCAGAGGCCCCATGTGGAAGTCATTAAGGCGGAGAGGGGGAGCGGAGGGAAGGAGGGTTGGGGGAAGTGAGGGGGAGGAGAGCGGCCCGGGCTGCCTGGGAAGCCGGGGCCATCCCGGCCGGAGAAAGTTGTTTGGAATAACTCACTTCCTCCGGCACCGTGCATCCCACCGCCCGTGGGGTGCGGGTCCAGCGGGGCTGGAAGGCCACAGGAGCCGGGGCGGTGCCGGCAGCCGAGGAAGCGGAGATGCTGCTCCCTGGCCCGGCTGGAGGTGTCCTGTGACTCTCCTCCATGGCTTTGAAAAGCTCCATCTGGCCTGGGAAAAAGGGCGCTGCGGCAGCGCCGGGGCTCTGCCGTGAGCCCGGGGTGAGGTCCCCGAGTGTCCCCAGGGCTGGGACCCCCGTGGGGCGGTGGTGGCGAGGCAGGGCTGAGTGGACACGGGCCTTTCCCGGGTGCCAGGGGCACGGGAGCCGGTGTGGGAGCTCCGTCACCAGCCCCGTGTGGGCAGTGAGTCCGTGGATGGCCTCCAGCCAGCACTAGGCCCTGCAGTGAGCAGCCAGTTGGCAGCTGGGGTGGGAACACCCAGCACCGAGCACCGATCTTCCTGCTCCAGCGGCCCCAGGCATGGCAAGGAAGGAGTTTGTCCCTGCTCCATTGGCCCCCGGCATGGCAAGGAAGGAGTTTGTCCCTTCTCCGGACACCGCTGCGCTCCTCGGGTGACACTGGGCAGTGCTGGCCCCCCTGGGCAGTGAATCCAGCACAGAGCACAGCTCCGGAGCAGCAGGAACACCCTCTGCTGTGTGAAATCCCTGCGGGAGAGCCAGGGAGCACAGGGAGACACCGCCAGCTTCAGCTCTGGCATTCCGAGGTGGTGACATTCCCTGAGGGGAGCACAGTTCTGGAGTCTTGTGTCCCTCAGAGGGTCCTGGCTTGTGGGAAGGAGCTGGATCCTGAACCATGCACAGGCACAGTGGTGGGGACAAATGTGGAGTAAGAGTCTGCCAGGGCAGGACTTCCACCAGAAACACATCCCAGGGAGGGCTCCTGCCATGCCCAGACCCCTGAGCTTGTTGGGACAGCCCCAAAGGCAGGGCCAGGGCCTCTCTGCCATCGTGCCAGGCTTTGCACAGGGATGGTGTGGAGTGCTTGGCATCCCTGAGGCTCCCCCCGGATTTAGGCACCACCTCAGCACCAGAGCCACTGCTGCAGGAGCTGAACGTCCCCTCAGCACCTCTGTGTGTCCTGGGGACATCCCTCATCCCAGAGGGAGCTGCCCTGCCAGCTGCAGGGAAGGAGAAGCCGGGAACCAGCCTGTGCTGGATGAGGCACCAGAAAGCTGCCCAGCACCTGCCAGGAGAGCAGGGATGAGAGCAGCAGTGCCTGGATCTGCCAGCAGCGTGCCCAGACCCAGCAAGGAGAGGCAGCTGGTGTCCTCCAAGGACTCGGAGCCACCAGCCAGGTGGTGAAGCACTTCCTGGAGGCTGCTTGGGCAGAAAACCCCAAAAATCCTTGTTTGAATTGCTGCACACACAGAGATGCAGCGGCCCCTGGCAGCACAAGCCTTGGTTTTGCCAGGGCCCAGGAGCAGCAGGCTGCCAGCAGGTGTGCCCGCTGTCACCGGGGCACGGAGATGAGCCCAGGCTCGCTGAACACGCCATGGGCACTGCACAGAGCACAGCCCACAGCAGGACATCCCCTTCTCTGCTGCAGACGACCTTGGTGCACGGCACTGAGCTGGGACAGCACCTGTGGGATGTCCCCGGGACACGCTGGGGCTCTGCCTGGGCACAGACCCTCCCTCACTGCTTCCAATCCCAAACCCCTCGCTGTCCCCAGGCTCATCCCCATCCCATGCCCTGGGATCCAGCAGGGAGATCTCCCAGCCCTCCCGCTCCCCTCTCCCCGTGCTCTCGGGGGGCTGGCTTTGAGTGAGGCACAACCGAGGGCTGCCATTAAACAAACACTATAATTAGAAACCAGGTTCCCTAAATGAAGTGAAAAATGTAACGTTAGCCTCTGTTTGTTCGCTGGATGCTGCGCTCTTGTTCCATGACCCAGAGGGGTCGTGCCCTGTGGTTTCTGAGAAGCCTTAATAAGGTAATGTTTAGGAGGTTACTATCTTTACAGCTCTTGTCTTATTACAACTCCATAAGAAAAACATTTGGGGCAAAGCAGGATTCCTTGGCGCGGGTTTGTTTTTGTTACTCCTTCACTAAGATGCTGCCCAGCCATCCCTCCTCACCACGGATTCAGTTTCAGTATCTCCACAAAAGTGACTTTTTTTCCCACCTCCTGCTGACCTCCAGCCTTTCTGGCTGGGTGTAAGGGCAGGGGTCAAGTGGCCGGGACAGCTCTGTCCCAGGCAGGTGGGGAGGGGACCCCTGGCTGCACACGGGGGATGCCACGGGGCAGGGATGGAGAGGGAGCCCCTGGGCTGCTCCCACCTTCCCAAGAGGCTGGGACGTGATAAGAGAAACCCTTCTCCTACAAGCCATCCGCACACACCGAATTTACAACCTTTTCATCTGCTGCCCGACATCAGAGGGGGCTGCTGGAGGCCAGGAGGGCATTTCTCAGCCTGTATATTATTACAGCCCCTGCCTCCCTCAGCCCTTCAGGGGCAGGACAGTGATTAATGGGCGAGCTGGCTGGAGCGGCTCTGAAGGTGACCTTGAGGACTGGCCTGTGCTGCCCTGTAAATCCCTTCCCTCCCTGGACTGCTGCCCACAGGCGCAGGGAATGGGGACCAGGGCAGGAGATTCTCTGCTCTGACTCCAAACCACCAGTTCCCACCTGGTGATGACTCCCCAGGAGTTTGGGGGTCCCTGCGTGTGATCCTTGCCCAGGGACACGGAGAGAAGCTTGGCTTGAGCACAACCCTCCAGGACAGACGTCAGTGCCACTGCCGAGCTTTCCATTTACCTCCGCCCTTCGCCTTGCCCTGGGAACTGGGAAATTGGACTCCTGCCCACAAGAAAAAGCCACCAAAGCACTTAAAATAAGAGGCTTTCTCCTCACAGACCCAGAGGGCACTGCTGCCCTGGCAGCATGTCCCTGCGAGCATCCTCCAGCCCCCTGGCATCGCAGGGAAGGTGGTGAGGAGGCTCCAGGCTGCTCTGTGTACCCACAAAGGGCTGAAGAACCAGCCCTTCCCACAGCTGGGATGCAGAGGGCACCCTGGCAGGACTGTCTGACCTTTGCAGTCCAGCACAAAATGAAGCCACCCCTCCAAAGCACGCAGGGGTTGGTGTCCGACTGCCTTAGGCTGCAGGGGGAAGGAGAACGGAGTTCTTTGGGAAGCCAGCGTTGCCCACCCGTGCTCCACGCTGGTGGGCAGTGGGGCACAGCCAGGACAGGCTGAGGCCAGGAGCCCGAAGGGCTGGACAAAGTCAGAGGGCGAGCACAGGGGTCACGGAGGGAGCAGAGCATGGTGCCAGGCAGGGTGAGGGGACCCATGGTAGTGCCAGGTCGTGCCTCAGTGATCCCTGCAGCCTCCCAGCCTGGAGGAGACCATGCTTCTGTCCCCCTCTGTCCTGTGGGGAGCTGAGACTGCCCCGCACAGAGCTGCCAGTGCCGTGCCCTCACACCAGCCCCTCCAGCCCTCCCTCAGTGCCACCATCGGGGACAGACAGGGCACCAGGGCAGGGAGGCACCGGGGCACAGCGGGCGCCGTGCCGGGCACGGACGGAAGGAAGCGGCATTTTCCAGTATCCCGGCGAGCGGCAGAGCAGGCTTTTTCCATCAGGTGCTCTGTCTCCAGCAGCGGGAGGCAAAAAGAAAACAAAAGGCAGGAGAGGAGCGCGACGGGAGGAACCTGCGCGTCTGGATCGTGTAAGCAGCGCTCGCCGTGCTGTAAACGCCGCTCGGTGATGGATGCGCCGGAGGGGCCGCGCAGGATGTGCCGGACGCGCATCTTCCCCTCCCCGAGCCGCTGGCCCGCCGCCTCCGCCCCCCCCGGAGCCTCCCGGCCGGGGGGT
>VWZT01009697.1:22859-36413 GCA_013397055.1 Pachycephala philippinensis
CGCCCCGCCCCGAGCCCGGCCCGGGCGGGGGAGGCGGCACCGAGCCCGGGCAGCGCGGCCCCGCGGGGTCGGGGTGCCGGAGCCCCCGGCGGGGAGCGGCGCTGAGGGGACGCGGGGGAGCCCGGCATCCTGCGGACAGCCCCCGCCAGCATCTCGCTGCGCTCCGCTCCTCGCCGCTGCCGTTTTCCGTGTGCTCCGTTGGGCGCACGGGCGATGCTCACGGAGCTCGGTCCGCGGCTGAGCGGAGCAGGCTGGATCCTGCCCGCCTCATGCAGCAGCACGGGCGTTCCGAGCTTTCCCTCGGACTTTCTGGGCACAGCGAGGTGCCTGGCAGCGAGCAGCTTGTGCCAAGGGCATCCCACGGGAGCCCGCTGCTGCTCGGATTACAAAGGAGAGCGAAGGCTGAGCAAAAACTCTCGAACAGGTTGGACGTGTAATTACAGACCCGGAGCCTGCTCCAGCTCAGGGCTGGCTCCTTACCAAGGGGCAGAATTTTGTTTGAGAATCCATCCACTTGAACTTTGTCTCCGGGAAACACAACACGAGCACAGGCCCCTTCCTTTCCCCAGCCAGGAGCCACTTCAGCCTTCCTGCATGGGGTACAAACCTGAACCTCAAATGTGAATATTTGAGGTGGGCACAGACAAATACTGCCCTTGCTCAGCTCACCCTTATAATGGGCAGGATCCCACCTGGATGGGGAGACAATGATCCCAAGCAGCTTAAAACACAGCACACAAATATCTTTGCAGCACGTCTCGGGTTTTAACAAGCACTTACTTAACCAGCCTGATTTCCCCAGGGCTGTGGGCGACAAGAAATGTGCTGTGCACACAGCAGGGCTCCCAGGCAGGTCAGCACTGCTCCCATCCCCTCCCTGCTCGCAGGAGTTCTGCAATATCCTGCCATAAGCAAAATGCTTTGCCCCAAGCTCCGAAGCTTTTCTGCAGACGGTGGTTTGAGAACTCCCAGCTCTCACTGTTGCTGCAGAGAAAAACCAGCAGAGCCAGAAATTGCCTAATGCAGCAGCAGGATTTCCTGGCCTGGCGTGGTTACACCAAACAATGCCCGTGCATTTTAGGCAGGATGAGGAAAAGCCCCTATAATGGGACATCACCCCGGCATCACGGTTGGCTCTGCTGGCAGATCCTTAGCACGGAAATATTGATCTCACCCCATAAAGGCTGTTTGTAAATGGTCTTTTGCAAACGGTTTTTATTGCAGGGAGAAGCGCCCGGGGGCATCCAGAGCTCCGGGAGAACAAGGCCCACCCACATGGCACCAACTGGCACGGCAGGAGC
Organism: Pachycephala philippinensis; assembly: GCA_013397055.1. NCBI lineage: Eukaryota > Metazoa > Chordata > Aves > Passeriformes > Pachycephala > Pachycephala philippinensis. Next base: position 24,161 of record VWZT01009697.1, read on the forward strand.
AGCAATGGAGGCCCAGCTATTTTTGCAGAGAATGAAATCTGTTACAAACATGCCCCTACAGAGAAAGCCTCGTTTTTTCTCCCACAAATCCCTGAAATCACAGCCTGCCTGTAGGTACCACGGGTGTGAACGCAGCCTGTAAATTAACCCACCCTCAACTGCACTGCTGCACAATTCGCTGGCTACAGCACACACAGGGGCAAACAGGCAGCAAAGCCAAGCACAAATAAACCCAGATATCCAGATTTCAGCTGCTGGCAGAGCTCTGCTGAACCAACCACCAGCAGAGGCTGGCAGAAAACCTTTCTCTATGCAGTCATCCAGGAACAGACGCAGCAGAAAGTGAGGAAATACCATGGACTGACACACCTGGGCAGGTTATCAGGGCAGGAACCCTTGGCAACAACCCTGTGTGTGTGCATTTCTGGCAGTCCTCCTAAAGCATCATCAATAAAATGTTCAGCCAGGTGCTGCCGTGGCCCTTTTCACAGACAGTGGGATCAGGAATAGCAAGAAACCTTCCAATGTGCAGTCCCAGCTGGTTGGAGTTGCAATGAGCAGCAGTTTGGGGCAGGGAAAAAAGGCAAGAGAAGTCACTGCAATTTTTCTGTTTTATTAGCAAATGGACAGCATCTGGACACCTAAAGGAAATCAGCCCTTTCCAACATCAACTCAAATGTCGTTGTCAATTCCTTGCACTGCTCCCACACATCTGTGTCTTTCGTACAGCCAGAACCTTTGGGTAAACAAAGAGCACAGAAACACACAAAAAATACAATATATACACGTTTGACCCCCACCTAAATGGCCTTAGACTTTTGGAGATTAGCAACGCTTTGTTCATTGGACTTCGCAAGTAATATCAAAACATCTCGAGTTTTAAAATAAAAAAATACTACAATATTCACAATATAAAACTTAAATACTTTTTTTGTTTTTTTAATTAAGGGACTGCTAAGAGCTGTTGAGTGATCACAGCTCTTCCAACAGAAGCTCTGCTGCTGAAGCACTGAGAAGTTAAGGTTCACAAAGCAACATTCATTTCATTCTGCTCATGACAGTGCCACTGGGGACTTGTCCAGGTGTGGAAATGACTAAAAGGTACATGAGCTCCTCTCCTCTGCTGTTCCTGCCCTGCTAAGGTATTTCTGTGTTTTATTAAACAGGCATTGGATAAAGTGACTGCAGAGGAGCAGCTCATGGGTCAGTCCCTCCCTGCAGGAGTTACACAAACAGGGCAGAAAAGGCAGCAAGAACCAAGGAGAAATTCAACCCACCCTTCCACGATCTCATCCAGGACAAAAGACATCATTAAATGTGCTTGAAAGGCAAGAGAATGAAATTTTGCCTGGGAAATCCAGATTCTGTGATGGAATCCAGGTCTGGTTATTTCGCTTTCACTCCACCTTTCAAAGGAAGCAGAAACTGGGACAAACAACAGCTACAGGATTTATCTCTTTGGTAACATCTGTGAAAGAGCCTCTCAGCACTGGGTCCATTTCACAGGAATCATAAAACCTGATAGGATCCTGCAGAAGTTTCCTAGGTTTGACTGGGAGAAGAACTTGCCCCACATTAAACAGGGCCTCTGTGAGGGTGGGAAGGACTGCACAGGAACTGGATCCCTGATTCCTGCTGCAGCCACGCTGCAGTGCCTCAGTGAAAGCAGCCCCCAGACAGACACACAAGCTGAATAAATCATCAAGTACAGACAGAAGGTCTGGAGTGCATTTTAGGATATTTCCTTAAGGCAGAAGTGGGTGAGTACTGGCTGAGGAGACAGGCAGGGTTGGCAAACCCAAGCTGGACAGAGTGGCTGTAACATTTTTTTCACAGTCCAGGGCTCCACGGGTGAGTTTAAAGAGGATTTGGATCCCATTGCTCCTGGTCACACCCAGCTGCAGCCTCCCTGTGACACAAAACTGTCTGTTGTGTAAAATGCCTCTGCTTCTGTTGGGTTCCTTACAACTCAAGTTTCACTTTCAGAGTTGGTTTCCAGCTCTCCCCTCACACTGCAAAACTCAGCTGATACAGCAGGGACTGAAGAGGCAGCAGAGACCCCACTGCTCCTTCCAGCTGAGGACATGGTTCCTCCCTTTGGAGGAAGAACAGCAAGATTTGTAATGCCACATTTCATATTTTACCCATTCTCTGGAGAAACAGCATACCCTGGTGACCTGCTCAGCAGAACAAGGAATAGGAAGCCCTGTTTATCTCTGAAACCTCCAAAAACATGCTAATAGTACAAGAGCACTGAACAAGAGGTTTGTCCACGAGCTGAAGCTGCCAGAAGTGCTGTTTCAGCGCTGAAATCTCCAGTACCTCCCTCAGAACCTACTGCACAGAGGCAGAAACCCACACTCCAAAAAGGATCCACTACAGACTCACACCACAGCTGCCACTAAAAAAGGTTGCATGGAGCAGAAATGAGGTTGGAAATGTGCAGATTCCTTAAATTTCTGGGATGACAACCCACTAACTGCACACTGTCTCCACAGGTGAAAGACTGTCAATATTAAAGGCTGTGATAATCTTGAAGTCCACCACAAAAGGGTTTTTAAGCTGAAGCCTGCAAAGGAATGGGAGAAGGACAAATTTTCTTCCAAACCAGTGATGGCATCCACTCCAAGTAAAGAGGTTTTGGAAGTGCATTTGTCAGGTTGTGGACCCAATTCCAGAAAGTAAAAAGGAAGGAATGAACAAATCAGTTAGAAACAGCCTGAAAAACAACGATTCCTGGTTTTGTGGCTGAGCTGCTCTTCTGTCATTTGACTGCTTGCTGCTCTGCAAAGGGTTAAATTCTGATCCTCCTCAGTGACTGCATCCTTTCAGCTGAGATAAATGAACTCCCAGGCAATAGGGCCAGTGGGAAATACATATGTGCTGTGACAACAGCATGCTTCCAACCAGGAGGACAGCTCGAGGTCAGCTTTCACTTCCTCAGCCTTCTGCTCCTCTTGCTTTCTTGTCACTGCTGCTAAAATTGGTTCAAGGGCACTTGAGACTTTGGAGCAGAGAAGATTTTTCTCCTTGCGTCAAAACCCAAAAGGTTTAATATTTACTAGGACCATTGAAAGTAGGATCAGGATGTGGATTGGAAGTTGGTGTAATCTGAGGATCTCTACAGGAGAGCTGGGAAAATAGAACAGTCCAGATTTCCTGCTTAAGGGCACGGCTCCATTTTGCCAGCAGCTGCAACGAAGAGCACACAGTTTATCATGCTTGAAAGCTGCACAAATACCCTCCAGGGAAGAGGAATTACTCTCCTCTAAAATATACATTTGGGTTGGAGATTAAGAGATGGGAGGACAGTTTTCTGGCTCCACCACAAATCACCATTCCCTGTTTTCCCTTTGGGAACAAAGAGTCAAGCTGGAATTTTACCTGGAGAAGGAATATTAACATTAGTCTGACCTAACAACTGAATTCTTTTTAAACCCTCATCTCTATTCAACTCTAGTACGACAGAGATTCCATGAATTCCAGATTGTTTTCCTGAAGCAATGTAAGAAAAAGCTGCCTCTAAATGTCATTTCAAGTGATCATCTTCACCCCATCTGAGGGGTCTGGGGACAAGGGAAGACATCAAATCCAGGTGATAATACTACTCATCCCTCTGGACTTTTCCCAGTGCTTTGCACGGGAAAAGCCTCACCACATCCCTGTGAGGTAGGTCAGTATTATTACAGTCCCTTAACACAGCTGTGGAAAGTGAGGCAGAGAAGTTCCTCTCCTGAAGGCCACTGCAGGAATCTCTCTCAGAGATGGAACAGGGAGACAAGAAGAGAATTTCCCTTTCTCTCCCGTATGTCCCCTCTTCCCAATACAAACCTTCACGGAGAAATAAGCAGAGAAAGGGGCTAGAGTGCCACGAATTTCTGACAAACAGCAGGACTCCTACAACTACTCCACGGACTCCAAGGAGGATTATTAAACACACGAGTACCTCAGAACGAACCGGGCGCGATCCCGAAGCCATCACACGATACAAACCCAGCTCAATACTCAATAAATAAGTAAATACATGCAGCTGCAGCTGGGACTGGCCCCAGCTCAGGAAGGTCCCAGGTGGAGCAGGAGAAGCCCCATCACTCCTGTGCCTCCACGGCCACGCCGACCAGCGCGTGCCTGATGGTGCGGCCGTGCAGTTTGTAGCCGTCCTGAGTGACCAGCGCCACCGTGCCCGGCTGCATGCCCTCGGCTGGCACGTGGCAGATGATCTCGTGGTCGTAGGGGTCGTACCTGCCACCGACAGGGTTCATCTTCTGCAGGCCGTGCTTGGCAAAGACGCTCTGCAGCTTGGCCTCGATGAGGGAGAGGCCCTCGTAGATCTTCTTCAGGGTCGGCGTGGGATCGCTGGGCTCCGCTTGGCCCGCGGCGCTCTCGGCCGTCTTCTCCAGGATGTCTGCTACCTCCACCAGGTCCCTGCAGAAACTCTGGATGCCTGCAGGAAGGACACGAAGGACGGTTTACAGAACATCCTGAGCTCCAGCACCAAGGACAGACACAAAGTCACAGCGGTTGGAAGGCACCTTTAAAGCTGCTCATTGATTTGAATTTAATTTAGCGAGACCGGGCGGTGCCTTCTGATTCCTGGAACCACAGCTTCAGCATTAAGAGTACTCTAAAGACCCCCCAAACCAAGGAATATGCAGGAAATGCACATCTATACCATGAACATTTATATATTTGGTCTTCCTGACAGAGCAGAGCATTAATGTCTCACTCCAAACAGTTTTTTGCAACTCAGATTTGTCGTTTCGGACTCTGCCCCACACCCCCTGCTCCAGTCCCACTGACATAATTTTGTCACACGAATGCCATTCCACAGGGAACCAACACAATGGGGGGAAGTAAGAACAATGCATGGCTATTCAAAAGTGCAAAATCCCCAATTTATTCATAGCTTAAAACCACTGGGACTGCACCAAAACGGTCCTTGGGTTGGCCATGAAAAGCCAGGCAGTTTTTGTCATTAGAAAAACGGGGTTAGATTGGCTGCATTTCCAGAAGTGGTTTCTTGCACAGTGCAGAAATTCCAGGAAAAGCAGCCTCCCTCAGTTCCATAAATGTCATAACTCCCTGCCTGGAATGACACATCAGGGAAACAGAGAAAATGAGGCAGCAGTCAGGTGCTGTCTCCAGCTGTACGTGTGAACAGGCACAGAACAAAGGAAAAGGAAGGAGATGCAACAAAGGAGCAGACAGAAGCCCAGCAATTACCACTCATTTCACGGAATCAGAGTCACTGAGGCTGCTCAACACCTTTAAGATCATCAAGTCAGCACTGCCAAGGCCACCACTAAACCGTGGAGTCTTTCAAACACCTCCAGGGATGGTGACCCCACCTCTTCCCTGGGCAGCCTGTGCCAGTCAGTGCTTGGCAACACTCTCACTGAAGCAATTTCTCCTAAAATCCAACCTCAACCTCCCCTGGCACAACTTGAGGCTGTTTCCTCTTGTCTTACCCCTCATTAATTGGGAAAAGAGGCCACACCCACCTTGCTACCACCTCCTGTCGGATTTTCCTCGTCTCTACAGATCTCCAAGTCTCACTCTGTAGGAAATTTCTAATAAAGAACTTATTTTTTCTTCATATGTGAGGCATGCTACCTAGAAAATCCCATAAGCTCGAAAAACCCATCTCAAAATCAATCATTTGTTGATTATCCCCAAACTCAGCAGCCATTTTAGAGCACCATGGGTGGGAGGTAAGCAAATACAGCAGCTCTAATTTCAAGGCTGCTAGAATTAACTAACAATAAACCTCTTGAGATTCATGCAGCATGGAGAAACACAGCTTTTCCTTCTCAGAGATGGTTCTGGCACAGTGCAGTGCCTGAACATCAGTTTCTTCCCCCTTCCACCTGCTTCTGCTGCCAAAGCTACAAATCCAGCCCGTTTCACTGACGCTAAAATATTTCTTTAAGAAGTTTTAAACATTTAATCTAGAGATTGACAACTACTGCCCCAGGCAGCATCTACCTCCAATGAACTGGAGCAGAAGAGGCTGTTCATACAGTAAAGGAGATCACAAGCTGATGACACAGCTGAGTATAAAATACACTCTGCCAGAGCAGAGCCTGCTTTTTCAACCAAGTCAGCACAACTAAACTCAGCTGCACTGGGACTATTTAAAAAAGTAAAAAAATAGTCACAATTCTGTAATTCTGTGGGTAAACCTGATAGGACAGGACACAGCTGGACATGGAGAAAAAACAGTGATTAAGCCCAGATATCAAGAGTCCAGGCCAAACATCACACCAAGCTTTACAATGAATGAGGGAGGGCAGGACAGGGGACAGAGAAGCTGCTGATCAGCATCTTCTGCTCAGGCCAGTGCAGCAAACACAGCTCTTGTGCTTACCAAAGAGTTTGGCATCTTCCACAAACTTCTGTGTTCTCCTCCGGACGTTCTCGGAATCTGCCAGAGCTTTCCTGTATCGCTCCTGCAACACAGAGGGGACACATCAAACCACGAGGTAAAACCCCTGTCCTGCCACTGAAACCCCTCAGAAACACTTTAAAAAGAGGAGGTTGTGCTGGGCTCCTGCATTTTCACACAGATGAAAAGTCCTTCTGCTACTGATTAACCAAAAACTGCAACTCCCTCAGAAGACCCAAGGCCAGAAATATTCTGGGCACTGAGGGACTGAATTCAGCTGAACAGCGACTGTCAGGCTGCTGCTGAGAGCTTCCTTTCTCCAGCAGGCAGCTCTGTGAGCAGCTGATTTCTCACTCAGCACAGGATTCTCAGGGTGATTATCTCCAGGACAGCTCAGTGCTGTGGGATTTAATCCCCTCCTCAGTCACGTGTGTTCTTCACCACAGAACCTGATTTCCACCACACACTGGCACTTAGAAGGACTTCCCTTCTTGGATTATCTGGATCCAGCGTGACATAAAGTTATTAAGGAGTGTCCAAAGGAGGGGCAGGAGGATGGGAAGGGTTTGGAGGGGCCATGGAGGAGCTGCTGAGGGCACTGGGATTGTTCAGCTGGAGGAGACTGAGGGGACTCTTTGGGGTCTGCAGCTCCGATCTCTGCTCCCTGTGACAGGGACAGCACCCAGGGAACAGCTGGAGCTGGGTCAGGGAGGTTTAGGTTGGATTTTGGGAAAGGTTCTTCCCCCAGAGGGTGCTGGGCACTGCCCAGGCTCCCCAGGGAATGGGCACAGCCCCGAGGCTGCCAGAGCTCCAGGAGCTCCCAGGGATGCCCAGGGTGGGGTTGTTGGGGGGTCTGTGCAGGGCCTGGACCTGGATCAATGATCCCTGTAGGAACTCAGGATATTCCATGATTCCATGCCAATATGTGATGCTAACCAGCACGAAGCTACTACCACAAGGCTGTGGAAGAAGTGCCCAGCTCCAACACACAGCTTTTCCTGCCAGGATCACGCCATCAGTGCCCTGCTGCTGGCACTGCTGGCAGATGGTGTTTTTGGGGAAGGCAGAGTGGAATTTCACCCTCTCTCACACTCAGGGCACAGCTGCTCTGGAGCTGTGTGTGTGTCACAGCATTTAGGGAAAAATCCAGGGCTGAAAACCAGACCAAGGCGAGGGGACTGAAGCAAAGGCACCCTGATGCCACCAGCACACTCACAGTTAAATCCCGGACTTGCTCCTCCAATTTGATGGCTTTGTGCTCCAAGGCACAGTCAGAGAGGGGGTGTTTGGGCTCCTCACTGGGATCCTCTGGGCCACACTCGTCTCCTGTGCTTCTCTGCTGAGCTGCCGTGCTGAAAGCACAAGGGGAACCTCTGAAACACAAACTGGTGACAAAGAAACAAAGCTGAGTAACTTCAGGGTCAACGAGAATTCAAGATTAGTGTTGTTACTAAAAGCAGGCTCTCTTAAAAAAAGTACACAGGATTCTGAACACAATTTTAGCTCTTTTCAGAAAATGCAGATAATCAGCACAGAAACACAAAGAGGTTTTTTTAAATTCTTTTATTTTAGACTAACTTGGCACACAGAGGCTTTACAGCACTTCTTTGGCACACCTTGAAAAGAGTCAGATTTTCACAGAAACACAGAATAACTGAGGTTGGGAAACACCTTCAAGCCCATCAAGTCCAACCTGTGACCAATCACCACCTCGTCACCCAGCCCAGAGCACTGAGTGCCAGATCCAGTCATTCCTTGGACACTTGCACCACCTTCCTCGTCTTTTCCAACCTAAATAATTCTGTGATTCCCTGATTGTTTCACTCTCCTACTACACCTCCCTCTCACACCTTGCACCAGGAAGAATCTGCAGAACAAAACACAATTTACTTCCAAACCAGCTCCATACAGTAAACATTTCAGGACACACCTAACAGGGAAGGGTGTATTTTCATTTTTTGGGAACACCTGAGCTCTTCCACTGAGCAAAGCTTCCAACACCCCCTTCATGCAATGTTTTATATCCCCTCTTTGCAATGTTTTCCATACATTAAGTGCACATCTACCCAGTGAGAGGCAGCACAGCCCAGAAATCCCTGTGCTGGCACCAACTCCACCCTGTGTTTATACAGAACAATTCCACACTGCACAGAGACATTAATTTAGACCCCAGAATCGATTCAGCTGAGTTCACACCACCAGGCCTGCACCACTCTCACTCTTTAGCAAGGCTGCACTGCTCAGGTTCAGCGTCACAGTTTGTTCTGGGGTCTGTCATGAGGCCTCAGTGCTGTTCAGCAGTTTTACCCCCTTTATTCCAGTGCTGGAGTTGAGCAGAATTCAGTTTCAAGGAGTTAAACCAGCTGAAAAAGAACCCTATAAAACAAGAGGACTTTTCTCTCTGTGTCCCTGAATAGGTCTGCTGCCAGATCAGATCAGTGCAAGTGCCAGGACCAAAGAGAAGCCAAATTTGTGAGATGTGGGGCAGGGAGGAGGTGTCCCTGGGGTGGTTCAGACTGGCTCAGCCCTCAAAGCTCAGCCCTCAAAGCCCACTGCACCGGGGACCAGGCATCTCCTCCCAGCCCGTGTTTAGCAGCCCAGATGTTCCCTCATTTAAATCCCTAATACCAGGTTGCTAAATGTCCCACAGCACTAATGACAAACTTCCTTTCCCCACCCGAGGACATTTGCATGTGCAGTTTTTATTATGTGGGTACTTAAATCATCACCTCTATGTCAAACCACTCCTTTTCAACAAATTACATGCCAAATAATACAAATCTGAAAGTGCTTTTTCTACCTACACTTGCTCTAGGATAGTATGTTCCTCAGATTAATCTTTAAAGAACCATCTGGGTTCTGGGAATGCCAATATAGGAAAGAAACCCCACATTTCATCCCTGGGGGCTGTTTGGGGCACAAGATCCCATCTTGAACGATTTTTAAGATTCCTGTCACATTCATTTTATTGACTGATTAACAGCACTTTTTCAAAGTTAGAGAAAGTAAACTAAACTGGGGGGGAGGATAGAGCAGGACCCCTCCACCAAGCCTTCAAAAACCAATCTGTGAGGCTTTCTTTCCACTTAAAATATCCACGGCAAGCACCACTACGAGCTTTGTCCTTTATCATCTCACATTTCACTTCCAAGAGCTGCAGGGATGGAAATCAGCCACGCTACCGACGAACCAAAGAACCCGAAACGCAGCTGCGAAATCTCGCTGGGCCCCTCCGAGATGAAACTCCCGTGTTTTAAAAATAGGCTGTGCAGCTCAGTTAACTCCTCTGCACCCAAGAAGCCGAAGCTGGTGAGGTTATTTTCCCCTGAAATACCTCACTTCCAGTGTAACTCTGGTTACAGTGCAGGGATGGGTGTGTTTTGCGTGGGAGAGGGGCACGGAGGAGCCGATCCCAGCTCCAGGGAGCTGCCTACGTGGAGCAGGGAGCTGCCTGCATGGACTCCTCTCTGCAGCCCTTGAACCCAAATCCCAATCTCTCCCCCGTGCAGGGACATGCCCTGGGCATCACGTGCTGCCTGGAAAAGTTGTGGCCAAGAAATCAGAACCTCGGCCTGACTCCAAAGGGAATTCTTCAGGTCTGTTAGGCAGGGTTGAAAATGCCGCTCGATTTGCTCCTTCCTGCAGGATGAAAGGAATCCTCCTCTGCAAGTGGCAGGAGCTATTCACAGGCTGTCCACTGACTGGGCTCCATCTTCTAAAAGCTGGTTTGATCACAGCTGCCCTAAAAATAGGCCCGGATCCCACGGGAGGAAGCTGACACATCCTGAAGTGACAGACGCGTGGAAGTCGCGGGGCGTGTGAAGGGGGTTACACAAGTTGGTGTCACAGGAAGATTTACAAAGCGATGTCACAGAAAGCCAAAGAGATAAGGAAAAGCAGAGAAGCTGATTGCAGCCATATGGCTTAAGCCAATTGGCCTTCAAGATTAATGTTTCAATGATGAGAGCAGGTCTCTGGTCAGGGATACAATGGTATCACCTCTTTCTGGAGCGACCGACCATCCCAAAGTGACAATCAGCTCTCTAACCCAAGGGTCCTTCCTCACCTCTCCTGGAACACTCCCTCTGACCATCCCAAAGTGACCATCAACTCTCTCTAACCCAAGGGTCCTTCCCCACCTCTCCTGGAACACTCCCTCCTCTTCCCAAATCAACATGACAAAGCACTGGAGTGCTGAGACACACAGAAACATCTGCCCTGGTTTCAGCTCTGATGAGCCTGCTTTGGAAGGAAATCTAATTACTCCCAATTCCTTCGTGCTGTTTCATCAGGGAGTGACTCCAGAGATAATGCACTGGAAGGAGGGGATCCTCCCGCTCTGCTCTGCACCGGGGTGGCCTCACCTTGAGTGCTGGGGCAGTTTTGGGTGCCAGGATATAAGAAAAACCTAAAGGAGGGAGAAAGAAGNCCTCCCCTGGAACCCTCCCTCAGACCATCCCAAAGTGACCATCAGCTCTCTCTAACCCAAGGGTCCTTCCCCACCTCTCCTGGAACACTCCCTCCTCTTCCCAAATCAACATGACAAAGCACTGGAGTGCTGAGACACACAGAAACATCTGCCCTGGTTTCAGCTCTGATGAGCCTGCTTTGGAAGGAAATCTAATTATTCCCAATTCCTTCGTGCTGTTTCATCAGGGAGTGACTCCAGAGATAATGCACTGGAAGGAGGGGATCCTCCCGCTCTGCTCTGCACCGGGGTGGCCTCACCTTGAGTGCTGGGGCAGTTTTGGGTGCCAGGATATAAGAAAAACCTAAAGGAGGGAGAAAGAAGGGACACGAAGATGGTGAAAGATGCAGGGGGGCCATGCCAGGCTTCCAGGAGCTCTCAGGGATGCACAGGGTGGGATTTCTGTGGTGTCCTGTTCCAGGGCAGGGGCTGGATTGATGATCCCTGTGGGGCCCCTGCAGCTGAGGATATTCTGTGATCTATAACACCATGAGGATTTCTCCTCAATGAACAAAGCCGTGCACTGACCCTCCATGCAGGATGGCTGTAAATTGGGCAGGGGGCTCCCAGATTAAGCCAGTCCAGGGTATGGAGTCCTTGGGATGGGAGCCTGGACCCCACCAGCCCTGCCTTGCTCAGGGATGTTCCCATTGATGGTGACCCAAGCTGAAAATCGGTGTACAATGAAGAGTTTCACACCAACAGCAGCTCCTGCTGATCCTTCAAGATGGAAACCTGCTCAGCTCCATCACGCACCTATTTCACACTCATTGCATCTTTTCTTAGAGGGGCAAAGCAGTTTTCATACATATAAGAGGGAGAATTCCCTGACATGCATCTTTACATTTAGTCCCAAACACAGCTGCCTCTATTATGTGCTGCAGATTTCTTATATTACATTTAAATAGCCTTTTGGTAGTATTTATTTTCTAGACAAAAGAAAACTAACATTCATTTTGACTTCTTTTCTTTTCACCTGCCCACGTTTCATTCAAGTAACCAAAGCATCTTTATGGATTTCTCTTTTCTAAGCCATATTCCACGATGTAAAAAAGCATGAGCGGACACCGTTTTTCTTTCTAAATATTGACACAATTGAATGGGTTCTCTTCCTGCGACCACCCAAAACACGCTGATAGCACACGTGCTGCCTCGCCCCCGCAAACAAAACCCGAGGAGCACATTAAACCCGTAATTAATGAATAAATGGCTCAACCGGGCGGGACACAGAACGCACCCACAGCGCCAGGAAACCACCTCCCAACGTGACTTACCGAGCGCGGAAACGCTTTGCCTTAAAAATCAACATTAATTTACGCCCCAAAAAATCACTTTTCCGGGCGAAGAGCTCGGTTATCGGGGGTTATTTCTGCTCCGGGGCGTTTTGAGGAGCGGAGATG
>VWZT01009701.1:9358-59643 GCA_013397055.1 Pachycephala philippinensis
TATTATAAAATATTATAAGCCACATATAACCAAATAACCAGTACCAATACATGTTTAAACATAGGAAGTCTTTGTAAAAATTAATCAGCAGCTGTTTTAGAGCCTTCAGATCAAAAATTTTACTTACTTGTTTGGCAAGAGACAGAAAAAAAAAANTTTATTCAAGTCCCCCACATGAATATGGGCAAATTTGACACCAGAATTGTAAATTGCGGCATTTGAACTGGGAATTATTAGGATTTTGTGCCATCATTTCTATACATTTGCCAGAATCTATTCTATGATAAGATTATTTTTTACCTCTGCTAACATCATTTAATGACATTTCACACAGGCTCACCACACTGTGTGGCACAAACTGCTGGAAAGATCAAAGAAGCTGGTAAGGCTCACTAGTGGTGCAATACAGGTTACCAAATACAAAGGTATGCTCTGATATAGAGGGCAATTTGAATGATTAGAGGCAGGTAGTATACTCAAGAACATATCTTTAGGAGTGGAAATATTCACGGGTGAATGGAAATCAGAAATCTAACTGCTTGTTTAGTAGAGGACATGGTAGCACTGTTTTTGAGGTCTGTTATTAAAATGCATTGTGCCATTAAAAAAAACCCCATATACTATTTGGTTGATATGATTTGTACAATTAAAATATTTTAAGGTAAATGGAACTTATAAAATTATTATTAATAAATATTATAAAATATTATAAGCCACATATAACCAAATAACCAGTACCAATACATGTTTAAACATAGGAAGTCTTTGTAAAAATTAATCAGCAGCTGTTTTAGAGCCTTCAGATCAAAAATTTTACTTACTTGTTTGGCAAGAGACAGAAAAAAAAAAAGTACTTTATGTCTTCCAAATCTTGTTAGCCAAGGATGTCGTCTGAGCCTGCCCCATGGCTTCTTCCCTGAACTTAGTTTGAATATTCTTGTCCTTCAGGTTGTTTAATTTTGGAGAAGATAATAGTCTTTGTAGGTTGTCCTTTCTTGTTACAGTGACAGTAGGAGGGGAGGATTTTCAGGATCAAGGAGAGTGAAATAATTTTTAAAAATATAACAAAATTGATATCTTTCTGCAGGTCGCTGAAGAAGAGTATTTGGAAGCAGCAGAACGTCTTGAGGCAAAAGATGGAACTGAAGAAGGAAAAACTGTATCAATTTAAATTAAGTTGAACCTCTAAATGTACATAATAAAATGTGTATTTTTACATTACTTGTTTGTGCCTCATACAAAAATGTCTTGGGTAATTAATTTGAATTCTGTGAGCTAAATCGTAGGTAAGTATAGACACAGGTATACATAAGATGTTTCGGTCCTCTTTAAAGGTTTCCTTAAAGAAAAAAAGGGCAGGGAGAGGGAAGGTAATGTTTTATCTGCAATAATTTGCAAGTTGCGCCTGTCCTTATCTTGACAACAGTAATTGCATGTGTCCATCCATATGTTGTTGCCTACTGCAACTGAAAGTTGAGATGAATAGTATCTTAAAAATATACCCTTAGAGGTATGTAAAGGTGTAATTGCCATTACTTTATCAATACAAAAATAGCAGAATGTAAAAGCCAGAAAATTCTTGGAGTTTAATGTTTTATTTCTGCTGCACAATGCAGTTAAAGATCATTTTCCAGAATAATACCAAGAATGTAGTTCATTACTTGCATCCCCAGTGTAGTAAGATTTATTATGCATTTTCTTTCTTTGATATTTAAGTATGGTGACTTCAATTAAATTTTACAAGGGGATTTTGTTAGATGATGTTTTCTGACGTTTTGTATTTTCATCCCTAACTCATTAGAGCTGTTCTTATTATACCAGAGGAGATTTTTATTACTTTTTGAAGTGCAAATATTTTCTCTGAATTTTTATCCCAATTATTATTTTTACCATTAACTGCATCACATGATTTCTAATCACTTGACACCACAGTTTTGTGAGAGCAGGATAGTAGTTCAGTAAAATACATTTAGGTATAACCCATGTCTTCTCAGGATACTTGGAAAACTGATGTTTTTTCTCCTCTTGATTAATGTTGCAGAGGACTTTTTATAATGGTATCAGATGCTTATTTTTTTAAATAAGATTGTTGATTTAAAGTTTACCTTCAAAGTGCACATGCACATTTACACATACTATATATTTTCATTAAATCTAACTTGCCGGAGTGTACTTTGGCTTTGAACCTGTTGTTGATTTGCTGTTTGTGTTGTATTTTGGGGTTTTGCTGTGTGTGGTTTTTTTTGTTTGTTTTGTTTCGCTTGCTTAGTTGGTTGGTTGGTTTTTGTTTGTTGTTTAATGCTGTACTTGCCATCTCTGATTAACCCAAGACTGGTGAAATTTTGCCATCTGAATTTTTGGATCCAATCCAGGTGGTCTGTTTTGAATCTTAAGCTTGTTCTATTACAACCCACAGAGTCCCCTGATGTCTACATGCTATTTTAGGTATCCAGTTCAGAATTCCTCCTGGATTCCACCAGCTGCAGAGAAATGTGAGAGTGCTGCTGTCCCTTAGGAATATACCTTTTTTAACCCTAGATGGAATTTCAGAGCTTTTCCTGTATGTTCTTTTTTGTGGGGAGTGAGCGGAGGGGGTTTTTTGTTTGTTATGTTCGGGGTTTGAGTTTTTTTGGTTGGAGGAGCAGGGAAGTCACCCCACAGGTGAATCCTCACAAAAGGGACTTTGGCAAGTGCGCGCAACTACAATACTGAAAATGCTCTTGAGGTCTGTATTAGACCCTTCCCTGGAGGTCTGTGAATAAAAAGGTGGAAGCTCAAACTTCTGCAGAACTCAGCACTGTCTCACACTTTGACTTCCATGGGGTCCAGAAGGCAGGTTTTCCTTAGGGAGAGATGTAGCTGGATGTTGCCTTGGAAAAGCACCCGGATTCTCACAGAGAACAGTAACAGTTAAGAGAACTGGGCAATTGTGTTCATTTCTTTCTCACCACAGCACATTTTGAAATAGGAATGTAGATTCAAGTCTGTTCTGCCAAAATGGGATTCAGAGCCACATGTGCAGGGGAGAACATCTGTTTTTTTTAGGGGGATGGCTCATACGGTATTTTGAGTACTCCCTGCCTGATCTGTATTAAGTGATGGCACTGCTAGAAAAGTCCTGAACATTTCTTGGATGAGCGTGAGAATAAGTGGAAGCAGTGCTCAGTGCCCATGGCAGCCACAGAGCAGCAGGGAGATACAACCCTAAGCTCAGAGCCATTTCTCTATTTTACCACTGACTGTTGGTGCATAAAATGCTGAAATTGTCTGCTGAGAAGGCTGTTGTAGCAGCTGGGTTAGAGTAAGGCTTCCTTTCTCATTTTGGCTTAGGTTTTCTGAACTTCAGCTGAACTGCAGGGTGGTACCAGCCTGGCTGGCTGTTTGGGGCTGTGCTCTGACACACACCTGCAACTATCACTGTATAACTTAAAGCTATGGAGTTATATAAAATACCAAAATGGATATGGCAAAGCTCTGGCTGAGTATGGATTCTGGATGTTTGTGCACTGTCCTGCCTACCCTGGGGCCTGGCCCAATCTTCTCCATTGGAAATAGTCAGAAGACACCATCATTGATCAGTTCAAAAAGAGACAAGAAATTAGATGCTGTTATTTTCTATACTGAACACTAGGAAACTGCAGGGATTAGGGGTGGGTAGATGGGCAAAAAACACTAAAGAATTTAGCCAATGTCCCTTCTTGGCTATTTCTTTTTATTAAATTTCTGGGTGCAATTTTTACTCAGCAAAAAAACTGCAGAACCAGCTAAAGGTAAGGAAGAATCTAGGAGGACACAATGCTCTAAAATGGAGAAAGGGGAGGGCAGGGTCACTTAGGCCAACATACCTGAGCAGAAGATGATACTTGCCAGATTCTGACAAGGAATAAATAAGAATTCTTTTATGGTGAAAGTGGTGAGACACTGGAACATGTTGTTCAGAGAACTTTTGAGTACCTCACCCTTGGAAATGTTCAAGGTCAGATTGGATGAAGCTTGGTGCAACCTGGTCTAGTGGCGGGTGTCCCTGCCTGTGGCAGGGGGCTTGGAACAAGATGATCTTAAATGTCCCTCCGAACCCAACCCATTCCAGGATTTTATGATGACCGGGGAAAAGGCAGGAACTGAAGCCTTCTTCCTTTTTGCACATCTCAGTAGTAGTTTCATGGCTTCTCACATTCAAATTGCTCCTCCTTCTGCGTCTTGTTTGAAAGAGTTGTAAGTTTTGATTCTTCCCTTTTGTTTACTGTTTTTGTCCAAGAAAAGGAAACTTTGTATTAAGGTTAAAGCTACACAGTGTCTTGATCCTAAGAGGTGGCAGTAGGAAAGTTGAGCAGTTCCGGCTGACACATAAAACAAACTGAAATTTTTTTCCAAAGAAATATTCTGTATTTCATGTTATCATGGATTTGGAGATAGAAAAGGCAATTAGGATATAGTATGACTAATTTAATAACAGAAGGAATTAAATGCCAAGAAAGAGTTATTTTTTTCTTACCAAGGCAGTAAAGCTCTTCCCTGGGAAATTGAACACAAGCAAGTGATGAAAACAATCTATCATCAGTAGGCATTAAGTCCTTTCATAACAGCAGCCAGAACAAGTTTCCCTTTCTATTTTAACTTCTGATAAGGAGTAATCTCTTACTGCATTTTGGTAACTTATCTAGCACTATTGCACTCAGTGCACTACTTTGTTATATTTTTGAAGCCAGTGAACTTGCTACATTTATTTTATTAGTTTTTACAGACACGGGAACTTGACAGCATAAAGGTGTTCGATGGGAAGAGTTGGCAGTGGGTATTTCTTGAAGAACACCAACCATCTGAAAATGGTAATGCTATCATGCTGTGGTTTTTCATGAGACTTAACCCCAGTCATGGACAGCATTAACATTTTTTCAGAGTGAAAAGAAAACCTATTGTTTTAGCATCTGCTAATATAATATCCACAACATAACTATGTCTGCTTTTCTGGGGAATCAGCTATTCAGAAAGAATACGTATAATTGGTCTAATATTGGACTATATTTATAATTGCTATCTATTTCTTAAGTTTGCCAGTTACATTGTAAAGAGAGAAAATGTGAGGGAACAAATGTTTGATTTTTATGGCATGACTATGAATCAGGATGGTGAGTGGAAAGATCTGTTTTCTTCCGTAATACACCTTCTATTGACATGTGTCTGTCTATACAGGATAGAGGCTCTAGGATCATCTTTGCTTCAGCAAACCGATACTGCTGAACACGGCCTCAAATGGACAGGGAAATCAAAGTGAGCTTCAGTTTCACCCAAGAAATGAGATTTTCTCTCGACTCTCCTCTCTTTTGCCACAGTTTTCCTCCCACTTTTCAAGCCATATTCCCTGGAAAGTTAATAGGAGTATGCTTTTCTTTACCAAAATATGCTGCACTACTTTGAGAATTCCCTCTGAGAGGTATGACTCTGACTTTGGAGGGGATAAAAGTGACTTTTCCTTTTTGGTGGTTATGGCCCCCCAGGTGTATGCATCCTGGGGGAGCCACTAAACTTAGAGCCTGATTTGGAAAACATTTGTGCCCACAGCAGTTCTGCCTGAGTGTAAAAATCACATTCAGTGAGACTCTTTGTATGGGGCACTTTTTTATGAGACCATTGACTTCGAAGTGTATGTGGTCTTGGGTGCTCTGTGATCATTCCTTGTGCTGGGGATTCACAGGCAGAACACTGGTTACAGAAAAAGATGTTCATAATGACACAGCATAAACATTAACTTTATTTCTTAATTAATGGTGAGTACTTGGAGTTTTTTAGTTTTCCCTTTTGTTCTCCCATCAAATTAATGTTTCATAGCTAAACTATTTTTTAAGTAGATTTAAGTAGAGGATAAGAGAGAGTTTTAAAGACTGGCTCTGTCACTCAGGTGTTGTGACTGAATATTCAGGAACTATTTTGATGCACCACAAAATAAATATAACAATACTTTCCTGTTTCTCTACAATTTTCTAAGACTTCTAGAAGTTTGAAATGCAGTGGTAATCCTAAACTAAACTAAAAATATTTTCATTTTCTCCTAATGACCCATTGCCCAATTTCTCCTAAAGAACTGACAATGGAATCTCAAAAAATATTTTCTGTCAGTTTTTCTCTTACGCATAATACAATTCTATAGAAATTAATAAAATCCACAGTTGTACATGCCAAAAGTTTAATTCATCATTTTTCTTTCCTAAATAAAAATGAAGAAATGAAATATTTGTGTAGGAAGTAAAGCCAAAAGAGCCAAAAAGTGATAAAGTAAAACGAAAAAAAGGGAGGTTGTTGCATTCAAAATGTTACACATTCAAAATCCTAGTAAGGACTTGCTAGTACACAAAGCTGCTTTTCTTTCATTGCTTTTCTGGACTCCATACCTAGCAAGCATTCTAGCAAGCATGCCTGTATGCAGAACAACTTGTCTTTTTACATGTAGAGCAGGTTTTTCCCAGCATAGCACTGACTGATTCATGATTTCTGTTCTCCTCCCACAGCAACAGTTTGTTCCATGTGAATTCTGGTAAGAGGCATGGTACAGTGTTAATGCTAACATGTAGGAGTCAGTCATAGGTAAAAACCCCTATCACGATTAGCATTAACAACATACAGCCAACAGAAGAACTCCAGAGACTGGAGTATGAGACATAAAGAACTCAAAGCACTGGGTTTTCCACTTGACATACCTAAATAAAAAATCTAAAATAAATTTAAAAAAAGAAATACATATTAAAATATTATGGCAGAGGATGGAGAGACATCAGAGAGAGAATTATTACGGTTAAATACACAGGAACCGTCTGCTGTACATTTAAACCCAGTCAAACTTGCAATTATTTCAGTTAGAGAGCAACAACCAGAGTACACCGAGCAGTGTGTGCATTGTGCTTGCTGTGAGCAGGAAGAATACAGATTGCAGCACGGTCTTGCCTAATTTTGTATCCCTTTAGGTATCAGTTAATGAAGACTTCTAACATAAGCCTAGTTCCTCAAAATGTTTTAAACCCCCAAAAAAACAAAAGCAAAAATGACTTGATTTATTCTGATTTAACTAAGACAAAATGCCTCTCAGGAGAGCTGACTCTTTAACAGGATGTGAGAAACAGAGCTAAAACACAATTACAGTTTCATCAGTATGCGAGGTTGATGATTAGGCAACAAATATTCCTTTGGATTCTGGTATAAATGAGCAGAGTGAAAACCTGTTGGACAGATTTAGTTGCTGGTCTAGAATCCATATGCAGGGCTCCTACACCCTCGTTCCAGTAGGTTAGAATGAGATTAATGAATATAATTGTCTGTGTTGAACTGTTTGCTAATTGCTTCATAATATCAACCAGTCCATTAACTGATGCTTTGACCATAAAATTAATGTGCTGAATTTTTTTGACCAAAGTTGAACACTCTTTTACTTCTTTCAGCCTATTATGAGTTCTCCTCTGGAAACAAACAAGGAGATACAGTTTTAGAAATCAGCAATTTCAAAAATCTGCAAAGAAATCACATAATGAAATAAAAATACACTCAGTAAAAGCAAGGATAGAGAATCATCATTATACATTAAAT
Source organism: Pachycephala philippinensis (assembly GCA_013397055.1). Classification (NCBI taxonomy): domain Eukaryota; kingdom Metazoa; phylum Chordata; class Aves; order Passeriformes; genus Pachycephala; species Pachycephala philippinensis. Next base: position 16,934 of record VWZT01009701.1, read on the forward strand.
CACCTGATTTATTTTTACAATTTTCAGTTACTTACATCAGTAATAAGGGTTGAATTGTTGAGACAGTCTTTCCAAGCAGTTTTAAAAAGGCCTAAGTAATGCCCAGTTAGTTCTCTGATAAGTATGTCTTGATTGAAATATATTTTTCTTTATCCATCCTTCTGAAATAAAGTATCAGCTCCTGGGCAGAGTTCATAAATAGTTGAATCTTGTTTGTTTTCTCTTTGGTCTCCCAGTAACAAGTTAAAAAAACAACAACCACCTTTCTGTTGTTTAATCAAAAAGTAACAAGAAAGCCCTATGAGAAATGAGACATTATATATAAGAGGCAGTTTTGGAGATCTTTTTTTGTATGTAAATTTAAAGAAACTTATGTACTTTTTTAACTTCCCTACTGTTACTAACACATGTCTTAAGAGGAAGTTAAAATGTCATAGTAAGACTGTGATCTAATTTAGAGATTTTAGGGAAATTACCTTTCACTTTGTGCCACTCTAAATGAAACCAGCCCTGTACATGGCTGCAATATGAGAGTGGCAAACAAAAATTCCAAGGTGAATGTAAAATTTTGGTAGGCAGAAAAAAAGCAGTTTAGAAATTTCCAGACCTCAGGTTTAAAGTGATGATTCAGAGCTCTGGTGAGTGATCAGAGTAAACTCCTACTAAAGTCAGGCACAGAGAGATGTGGTGTAAGATTTGCATTTGTGGGCAATGAAGTGAACAGTTTTTAAACCTGTGATAAAATGTTGTGTGTCTGTTCGTGGTGTGTGTGTAGGGTGAGGGACACAGGCCAGGGGCGGAGGATAAAAGATCCAAGTTAAGGTATTAATTTTTGGGGTTTTTTTTTGTTCTAGGAAGAAAGCAAACAAAAATTTCCTGTCAATAAAAGGCTATTGTCTTACCTAAATTCATTCTGCATTTAGAATTCATTCTTTGAGCAAGGTTTTGAATTTTAAGATTCTTTTTAACCTAAATTATTCTCTAATTCAATTACTGTGCTTTTAATGTCTCTAAGTCCCTAAATCCTTATTCACTTGATGTCACCCAGTGGGCATACATATATATGAAGGGCTTGATGCGAAACATCTGTTCCTCTTGTGGAAACACTAAATTTGTCTTCATTAAGCTTTGGATAAGGATCACTTTGGCAGTAGGACAAGAGCTTTCATACCAGAAGCTTCTGTCACCTCCAAGTCTACTGCCCCCAGAATATTTGCAGAATATGTCTGTAAATTTGCACTTTCTTAAATATATTCCAGGTGGCTATTCTTTACACCATGCTTCCAAACTAATTACTTCATGTCCTTCATGGGTCTTGCTAAAAAGCAAACGTTTTTATCTGTGGTTTGCAGCAGCCATTTGTGGTTGAACGTACTTTTCAGTCTGCCTGTGTTCAGACTTGGAGAAGGGATGATATTGAAATTGATCATTTGAATAATCTAATAATTGTTTCTCTAAAGAAGCTGAATGAGCAATGTGCTTGCCTGTGCCAGCTTCCAGCAGTACTCTTGAGCAGTGATAGAAGTGAGAGACTTTGGGCAGCACTTGGTCTCTGTAGCTTTACTCCAGAGCCAGCCCTTCCAGGCAAAAGCACATGGCCATAACCGCAGATGAGAATTTACTTTGGCACTTTTCTACTCCTATGATCTTGGATTTATGTAATGGAATAGTTTTGCCTAGGCTGCTATACTTGCATTTCAGTTTTGGATTTAAAAGCTGCGTAGCATCTCCAACACTGCAAGCTGTTTGGGTTGTGTGCGCTAAAGGCAAAAATACAAATCATGCTTTTATCAGGAAGTGGTGAGAAATGACACGTTTCCTCTTGCTGAACCTTTGTAACAGCCTTTTGTGCAGCTGTCAGGTCTCCTTTACATGAACAAATACCTGTATTGCTCCCTGCTGTCTTCTCAAACAGCTCTAAAAATGTGGCCTTGTCATCAGTGGAAACAGTGGCCATCTACTCAGGTTTAAATATAATGAAACAAAATATCCTGTTATTTCCCTTGCAACATTAATAAAGAAAAAGCTCATAAGATCTGGTGTGATTTTCCTCTTCCCTTTTCCAGCACTCTCTTGCTTCCCCTATCATCAGAATAAAACATGTATCCTTCCTATCCTATCTGCTGACCTCTGGTCATTATGACCCATCCACTCATCTGCTTCTCTGTTCCTTCATCTGTTGCAGTGACCTCAGAGAAGTGTGTGTTTTATTTTCATTTTCAGACTTCATATATGCTTTCACTGCTACTGCCTCCACGGAAGCTGTCCAATTAAAAAGTCAGATTCCCTTCAGAAGGATCATCACAAGTGTAGTTCAAAGTACTTAGTTAAACTGTGACAAATGCTCCTTTCCCCACCTGTACATTGTACGGTACCTCAGGGTTCTGAGGGGACTTGTGGTGGTCCACTGAAGGACCAGAACCATCTAGCTCATAAGTTTTGTTATGTGACTCCTAGCCAGTTTTGCCCCTCCAGTTCCAATGACCAAATTCTTATTTACTTATTGCCCAACTAGAGGAGATCCTTTGTCACAAATCTGGAACAAAACTCAGCCTTTTGTCCCTGGGTTGGTAGGAAGAAGATATGCAAGCTTTGGTAGTGCTTCCCAATATAATTTTTTTAATGAAAAGCATGTGCAGCTTAGGAAAGTAATTCCAACTCTGCAAAATTCAGTAGCCAGTTTAGAAATATAAAAGGTGTTCTCCAAACACCAAAAAGAATTTAGAACTTGCCTTTTGGGAAGTCTTATCTGATGGTGCTTAGGGTTTTGCTGCCACCTTTACGAAGTCCTTTTCTGGTGGGAGAAAAGGCAGTTCACCAAGGCCAGAAATCTGTAGTGCTCATACATGAGTATATAAACTCACAGTCATGTTGGAGGAATCAGACTGTGATAGACCCCACGCCTGATGCTTTCGTAGTGTGTGAGAGTGTCTTTCGAATCTTTATTCTCCGGCGGTCATGGAAAACCCCCTTTTTGGTAAAAAATAAGAACAAAATGGAATGTACCAGTTTCAGAGATGTTTTTAGCTTTGAATAGCAGAAATCTAATTTTGACTGGAAGAGAATTAGAGTTAATGCAATTAATTCTATGAATTTTAAAATCACCTACAAAAGGCTGTTACATATAAACAATACACCAACCATCCATTTTCAGATACCATATTTACATTTTCAGGAGGTTTTTAAGTCTTCTCATTTAATTTCTCAGAAAGTAAAGCTATTCTTTTAAAAACATTTCAAAAATACTGAATTCAGGTCTTTAAGATACTGGGAGAGCTCCAAAGATGTGTATATAAATAGGAGAGGCTTGTCTCTCCTGAAAATTTTACTGTATAATAAAACATGCCTCCACATTGTGGCTCAAGTAGCTGGATAATCTATTTTTTAATACTAAATTTCTGCTGCTTTGCTTGTTCCTTTGTAAATTAAAAATTGCCATATTGAAAAGCTAGTAGAATAAATTATTAATATTAGATATTTGCTGCCAAAATTTGAATCCAGAGCAAATTTTTACCATCAAATAAAACCTTAGAGTTTTCGCCAGACAGGTATTAATGCTGAGCATGGAGCTCCTGTTTTGTTGGTATGATTAGGGATTTCAAGAAAGCTATGTTGAGTTCTTATATAGGCATTTGAATCATGTTCATTTTAAAAAGAATTAAAACAAACCATAGCAAATGATGCAAGTCTAATGGGTATATTTTAAAGAAGGCATTTCTCTGCTGCTCATTTATGAAATGAGGACCAAAACTCGACACATTATCCAAATCTACTTCTATGGCCAAAATTAAATAAGTCACACAGGTTTATGCAGTTATATTCCCACACCTTGAAATGCCTCTGGCAAGCTGTAGGCAAGACAATAACTGCAGATGAATCATGAAACTCTTCCAAGTAGGCAATTGAAATGCTGTAGAAATTCTGTTTTATGTTGTATGGTCCTCATGCTGTTGACCTCAGAACAAAAGGAGGAGAGCATGAGCTAACAAGCAGCATGCAGGCACCTTTCCTGTGTGTGCTGTCCCACCAGATAAATGAGGTCACCATTGAAGGTGAATTCAAAGACAGCAAGGGGACCGCCTCTGCATTCCTTGCAGGCTGTGTGAGTCTGGATGGGTGAAGACATATTCCGTAAGGATGCCTGCTAGAGTATTTCTGCATGTGTGGAAAAGTTTGAAGTTCAGCCTCCCTGTCTCTTGAGTCCTCTAAGCCCTGCCCTGGGGCCCCCTCCCTTGGCCTGGTCCCATCTTCTTTAGCACATGAGCTTCTCATTTTTAAAGAAGAGCACACGCAAAAACAAACAAAAAAACACCAAAGAACCAAACTGAAAAACCTACCTGCTATGAGGCAGTGTTTTTACACTGAGATGCAAGCAAAACCAATGCAGCAAGAAGGCCACAAACTTCCTTTGTTCCATCTCACAGGTTAACCATGATCACTCAGCTTGGCTTTTTTTCTTTCTTTCAAAGGGAGAGAGCAAAAGAGAGAGAGAGAGAAAGAAGGTAAATGAAAAATGAGGCAGGAGCAGTTGCCACAGAGGTGTGTTGATCTGGCTGGTCTCCTGATATTCCTTGCAGCATGAGTTAGGTGAAGAAAGCCCGCTTCAAACAACTTGAGACCCTTTATAAGTCATGAAGGTGACTCATAACTAACCGACTTGCCTTGCCTTTAGTAAATCCCCTGCTTTCCTTTTCTGAGAACAGAGCTTAAGAAAAAAAAAAAAAGGAAGAAGTAAAAAAAAGGGGAGAAAACCCAAGGAAAACAGAAAAGTCCAATCAAATCAAGGATTTTTTTAAAAAATGCACCATGTACTTTCCTTCCCTCAGACATCTTGACATCAGCCTTTGAATTGAGTAGTAATAATAATAATAATAATAATAAATGCAAATGATTGTTTAGTGGTGCCAGTACACTTAAATAGGTTGCAGGTATGTTGTGAGAGAGAGAGAGAGTTCATGCTGGTATCTTCAGGTATCTGACTGAAGAGAGAGTTCCCTGTGGTGAGGTGTTTCTTAATTTTATCTGTATTACTTTTACATCCAAGGCTGTCCTGCATGGACTTTTTGTTACAACTAACCCTGGCAGATCCAGGCAGAAAAAAATAAACCTCAAGAAATGTTCAGAGACACTGGACAGCTGTAGCTCAAACAGCTGCAAAACCTCTAAAACCAGGGACATGCTTTAGTGAAATTTGGGTGCATGTGGAAGACTGTAAACCACTGGGTTGTGTTACTAAAACTATATAGCATTTTTAAACACCATTGAAAAACCACTGCAGATGACTGGAAAGACAGGTTGGTCTAAATGGATAAGAGATACAATATTATACAGTCCTTAGGTTCAGAACATATTCCCAGAAAAATCCAATTTATTTTAATTTCCAGCAGTGAAAATTGTGGCTGCTACTGCCTGATTTTCCTCAGACACTGAGGGTTGTATCTTTTCAAAATAATACAGTTTCAATATGAATACAGGATCTTTTTTGCCTTAGCTTTGGAAGTTCTATGATGTTTTAAAAAATATTTTCCTTCAGAACTCACTAAGATGGCTGAAATACAATAGTTCCATTTGCCATTCACTGAAATAGAAAGAAAAAATTCCATCAAATCCCATCTTAAACATACTGTTGTTCTCTTTGGTTTAGGTGTTTTAGGTAATTATAAATGTCTTCATTTTCCCCAGGAAGCCCACAAAAGTTTCAGGTGTTTGTACTCAGATCTGCACTTCCATGGTTCCATCAGACCGTTATGGCTCATTACAATGGGATAGGGTTTGGCTTCCATGTCTATAGAGACGAGTTTGAAGCTGTGGCTGGAGCAGTGATATTTCCCTGACACATCCCAGGCAAGGCAGCTCTTGGAAACACAAACAATTCTGTCTCCAAGGCCCCCTACTTTGGGAACACTACTGCCATCCATGCTGCTGGAGGAGAGGAGGGTGGTGAGCTGGGCTGAGCTCTAATGCTTAATGCTTCTGGATAGGTGGGGAGGCTATGACTGACACCTCTCTGTGTTCTTCCTGTACCTGTGGCTTGAAATGAGGCTAGATTTCTCTTGGGCACTCACTGAGGAAAAAGAAAAAACCCTGAGCTACTCGGTCTTCTTCCCCAAGTATCTTCCCTTATGTGGTACTTGATATAGGGCCAAAACTTGGGGCCAGATTTTATGGGAAGGAAGACGGAGGTTCCATTTCACTGAGATTAGACACTGAGATTGTCTCCAACCTGATCATATTACAAGACAATTTCTTAATTTTTACCTCAAATTCTTTTTTTTTAAACTTGCATATTTGCTTGATTTCAGTATAAATTGAAAACCTATATTCCTAAGGTGATGAGACTTAGGGAATTACCGTGTATGTCTGTGTGAATATCTGTTGGCCTCCTCTCTAATAACTTGAAATCATGAATTAATTTGAACACATTTGATGATGAAGGGGTATTTCGAGGATATGAAGTTCCTATAATTTCTGTGAAATTTAGTATCACAGAGTCCACATGGGAACTCAATTGCAAATCTACAAGCAATAAGATTTTGTTCATTTTGCCACTCACAAAATGACCAGCTCTGTAACAGGTTATTTTAAATGCGTGAAAACACCACTTAATACATTGATTGATAGACAATTTTGGGTTAAACAACATATAAAATCCTAATGTTGCTAAGAACAATATGCACAGGTAATTTAGCAGGATAACTGTCAACCAGGCATTGATGCCTAATTAGAGTTAGACTGTTTAGGGTTCTGTATGTGCATTTGTTTGAAGGCAGGCAGAAAAGCAGCTCCAAATGCCCAGACCACAGATGTTGTGAGGTGGTCTGGTGGCATTCCTGTGGTCCGGGGTGCTGCTGAGAGGCTGTCCCAAGCTATCTTCCTGCTCTTCTGGGTTTCACTCCCTAAACTCCATTTTGCACCTTTCAGCAATTATCAGCATGGTTCTGCACTTGAGTATGGCACAGCATAATTTCCTAGGAGAGGATAAACACCCTTTGTATTTTCAGGTGTGTTCAGTGGCTACTCTGAGGCCCAAAGCAATACTGCCATGCAAGAATGTAAAAATACCCTGGCGTCTTTCTAGTTGTCCAGCTTGCATAGAAACATTAATCTCCTGGATGACAAGGCAAAGATGCTTAGGTTTCCTGTCTTCAGTGAGCAATATATTCACACAAAGAATAGACTCCAGTCCAAAACTTATGGGAGTCAAGGTGAGTTTGAGCTGAGTATGACACTGGTCAGACACATAACACTCAGCACTAACTTCACTTGAGATAATGGTTAAGACTCATAATAACTCACCAGAGACAGGATCAAGTCACAATTTGGGCTTTATTAGAAAATAAACAATGGAGGAGGTGGAAATGCTAGGTTTAATTACAATTGCTTAATGATAGAAGTACCATTTTCAAATAGAGTTTGTTCATGAGTAACTGCAGAGCTATAAAATATGGGTCACTGGAAAAGGTAATAAAAATCTAGACATAGCAAGCTTTTCTTTTGATTAGCTACAATTTTTTTCAGACTGTCCAGACTCATCTTATCCCTTTTGAAATAAGTTGTTTAATTCCTTAATGAGGTTTCTTTCATTGAAAATTCCAAAATTGCTAAAACTTGTCTTTGCAATAAAAGCTGCCCACAAATGTTTATTTTCAGTACACTTTTAATACTTTCATGGAAATTTTGACATTTATTAGATAAGATATTTTTGAACAGAAGTTCCTTAAAAGTTACCATTTCAGTTAGCCAAAAAGTATTCAATATGGTTTAATCAGTTCTTGTCACACTTCCTAGTCTAAAACATAATTTGAGATGGATGTTTGAAGCTTTTTCAAATCATCTCTCTCCATTCTCCTCTATTACTTTGCACAGTTTCTGGAACTACAAGTTGTGCAATCCTGGGTCTTAAAGAAAACTGAGTTGCTTTTACAGGAAAACGTTTTTCTTGTGGACACCAAAATTCTGCCCAAGTTACTCTTTAAGTGCCTATTACTGTGATAGTGAAATTGTACTGATGAGCCAGAGAGGAGACAGAATGCGATTGCTCAGATCTACCTTCCTTTTCTGGTGCAGTTTTAAAACTGATGAACAGTGCCTTCCCTTTCTTGTCTGTCTTCTTGTCCTTGCAATGGAGATGCTGCTTTCTAAAGCTGCCACAAAAGCAAGATGTTCTGCAGGACCTACTTGGAACTTGTCTTTTCTAAGGACCTAGAGCTAGAGCCAGTGCCCCAGGAAGGTGTGGAGGTTCAAGAAAACCTTGTGGTCTTCCTCCACTCATCTCAAAATGGACAGTGAGAAATTCAGGAGGACATACCAGAACAATAAGTAGGTTGTGCAGATGGTGGAGTGCAGCTCGGAGGGTGTTCCAGTGAAAAAAATGGAGATCAGAATTTGAACATGAACTTCAGAGGCCCCATGCTCAAGCCCTGGAATGACACAGCAGTGATGAAGAAAACTGCTTGAAATGCTGCATCCTAAGGAAAACAGGTTCCTTCTACTTCTTAAAAGGAAAGACTCAGTCCCAGAACGCAGTGAAAACTGGAACTAGTAAGGAGTTTTTAATACAAGAAGGGAATGGATGTTAATGTGAATTGCCTTTGAGATTAACTTTACATGGCAGAATGGGCTATGCTCATAAAACACACATTTTAATGCATGCTGGATACAATGTGACTGAATAGAATTCAGGTATAATTATAAAGATGTTTTGTAATGCCTAAATGCTGTGTGTAATTTTTAAGTGCTTTGAGTTGTATCCAGACATCAAAGAATAACGTTTGCATTTATATCCTAATGTCACTTTTCCTAACAGAGTTCTTACCTTACAGTTGGAGCTTGAATAGTTTCTGGATATTTTCTTTATTGCAGCCTTTTATTCTTAAGGGAGAACCAGTAATTTAAGGGCTTAAGGGCTTTCAGTAATTTTAATTTCTAGCAGACTGTGAGGCAGTCCTTTATTTTTCATTATGTTTATCATCCATACTTTTTCCACTTTGTTTCTAGGAAGGAAGGGACAATATAGGACAGGCAGAAGAGAAAACCCTGCTGGGCTTGGCAGGAGGAAAAAGGAGCAAGGAGAGGGAAGCATTCTCTGGATAATGAAAAAATAGCAAAAAATGCTTTTGTAGCAGAGCTCAGAAAAGTTGAATTTCCATGTGCCTCCTCATGAAGAACTTATTGGAGCTTTCCTGTTCAGCTGTATAATATAGTCTACAATTGCCTTAGGCAATGAAAATATGACTGAGCAAGTTAATCATCCCAAAAGTGTGTTTAGTCCAAGCTGGGACCACAAAAATATGTATGTAACCTTATGCAGGGTAGTTTTATGTTTCTACTACTTTTTTTACCCTCAGTCTTGGTAGGCACAGGACAACATGACTCCATTGGAGAAATGACCTTCACAAATCTTAGGTCCCTCACTAAGCTAAAACATCCTGTAGGTGTCTTAGTTGGGATCCCAGCTAAGCTTCAACCCAAAACTAAAAGAGAATTTTTTCTCTTCTCTCAGCCCAACTGTTGCACTTGTATTTTCAGAGAAGGGGAAAACAGGACTGCCTTCACTGTTGTGGAACCTCCTTCTACCTGTAGGTGATTTACTACTGTATGCCTTCCTTGTGTGGCATTTGAGAATAAGTACCCTGGATAGTCAGGACAGTAGTTGTATGATTTTTATACAATTTACACAGAAAAATGTGTAGGTCATACATAAATGCCCCCAAGTGCAGACCAGGTATCAAATCCTTCAGTTCTTACTTCCTTCTGAAAAGTCAGAATTAAATTTTTGGGAATCAGAAGGACATTTCTATAGATTATTGATCAGTTAAGCTGAAGAAAACTGCAAGTCCATGGAATTTATTTTTTCAGAAGTTTTATTGTATTTCTGAGGGTTGTAAGTGTGGGGGTTTTTTGCATAAGCCAGGTTAGTGCTGTGAAAGAAATTGTGTATTCTCCTGTTCCTACCTTTCCACAAATAAGTAGTTTTAGATGTGAAATTGGACCAAGGGACACTTGACTTCAAAAATAATCATTAACTGTTTGAACTTACTGAAATATTATGATTATATTCCAAAAGTACATGGTGACATATCCTCAGCAAGAGAGTGCGAAGTAGAATGGCAGTTCAGAAGTTATGAGAATGTAAGACTCAGTACAAAGCAACTGAGTACAAAAGAACGGCAAGCTTCTTGTTTCCTCACAAGAGAAGAGCTGGCAATATTTTAGGGGCTACTTGCAGCTTTTTCTGAGTGCTACTGGAAGGTCAAAAATCCTTTCCCTGAAATATGACCTATTTTGCCTTTGAAGATGATTCTCATGCTGCTCCTTCCTGAGCTGCATCTGTGTTCTCTTTGGTGGTTGTGTTTACTCATTTTGTCCTATGGTCAGATGCAATGAGATAAGGTTGGTCTTGTAATTGAATTCCTTCCAACCTGGTGTTATTCAGTGGTTCGAATAGCAGAGTTCAGGTAGAATATAGCACAGATAAAGGATTTCTTGGAGAAAAATGCAAAACTCACAGGTAGTAGACAAAACACTCTGATAGATGAAGTTAATGGTACATATTTTGGGTATTGAATCTTGAGACTATGATCTTCGCTCACCTCTTATTGTGGTGTAAGCTAAGGACCTCTGTGTTGTCTTCTCCCATTTGTACCGCAAATTTTATCCACGTGGAATATTAGGATACTTCTAAATGAGTGTCTATTTTGATAAGCCATTATCTGCTGAACATTAAGAATTATTAAGAATTCCACAGTGCAAGATATCCTTACAGCTCCAGAATTTCTCTTTGTTTGGATGTCTAGGAAAATTTAGATAAGAATTATGAATTTGCATTGTTTTATTCACAGCTCCTAAACTCTTGCAGTCTGCCTGTCTCTAACCATTCAGCAAGAGACTTCAGCAAGAACTAAATCAGAAATATCTACCACACGTTGGTACTTTAGAGCTGGGTCTGAGCTCATGGCACAGCTCTGTTTCAACAACATACTAGGCTGCCAAATCAAGAAGAAAAACAGATGTTAATTTTCTAGGCTGAGAGAATATGCTAGTGTTTAGTATGAAAAAAAAATATTTTGTAGCTGTTAGAAAAAGCAATGTTGTAAAGAACATGAAAACACCCACACATATCTTTTGTGGATAAATAAATTACCCAATGAGTAGGAAAAAAGGTTCATAAAGAAAAAATTCCCTCTCCACAGCCACTGCTCTTTCCCACCGAGACTGTTTTTCTCTTTTCTAAGACATGCAAGGTTGCAAGTGTGTAAATATAACATGCACTGAAAGGGTTAATGGAGTTTATCTGTTTCTTTTATACTCGAAGGAAAATGACTTAGGTCAATTTCCTGTAAGATAGAGAGCTGTATCACAACATGAAACACTCAGCTGACAGTTTTACGGCAAGAAATTGAAGCAGCAGCTCTGTGAGAGCTTCAAAGAGAATAATGTGGGTGGGGAATTTTTACAAGCTACACACAAGTTCAAAAATTTCTGAAGAAGTCAGTCTTCAGCCAATGATCTTTTTTTCTGAAAAGTACATGGGATTTTGTGCTTTTTTCTCAGTGATGAATACTTCCTTCCCAGGATACCCTTAATGACAACATTGGTTGGTACTACAGAGACATGAAATTGATAAAAGAAAAAAGATTGCCTGGTAAGATGGTAGTAAGTATTTTTGAGAGACAGGGATCTTGAATGAAAAATAACATGTTTGGATGTATTCTATGCTCTTGTGTTTTCCTAGGAAAACTGAATAACCTTATAAATTGTTCCACAATTGCATTTTCTCTTTAAATGTTAGTAAGGTGTATTAATAAACATCAATAAGGTTTATTAATAAAAGTAGCAGTAGCAATAGTAAGAACAACAACAAATGATTTAATGCATAACTCATTTGCTGAATCACAGTCATTAAAAATTCTCATTAGTTACAAGCACTCTGCATTCAAGAAATGGATGAATAGGTATGTAAAACAAAAGCAATACATAAACAAGTGGAGAGGGCTGGTTTCAGGGAGGTAACACACCTCTGAGAAAGATCTTTAGGCAGGAGAGTGTCACACTTAAAGTTGTAGCTGGGAGCAGAAACTCATTGGGTAGGGAAGATGTCATTATAACCAATATCACTATAACCAATATCACTATAACTACACTTCTATTTAGCTTTTTAAAGAAAGGAAAAATGGGGTCTGCCTTTTGTGGGCTGACACCCTGGAAGCTGACAGCTGCAGGGAGGGCAGGGTGATTCAGTGCCATGAGGAGCTCTAGGGCTCCTAATCACAGCCTTCCGTAAGTGGCAGTGGCAGAACTAGAATAATCAAGCCTTGAGGGTCTTGCATGTGGTGCCAGCCATCAGGTTGTCTCGGGAAACCAACTAGTAATTATGTACCTAAAAATCATGTTATTACATCACATCTACCATCGCCTTCAAAGGAGAGGCTATGGTCTTCCGTGGGGCCATCAGTTTTACTTTGAGTCACAGACTCAACAGATTTCTTCTCTATTGGAGGGAGGGATGAAGGAATAGGTCTTGTTTGAAAGAGAGCAACAAAACCCTGCACTGAGAAAAGTTACAGCTGCTTGTACTAGCACGGTCTCTTTAAAAAGGGACATGGTAGTACTGAGTGCTGTGAGATGAGCAGCCCTTCCTCACATGGCCAGTCCTGTGTTGGGCTAAACAGGATCACACTTGTGTCTGTTAACAGTAGGATCTGGATCATCTACATTTCTGGAACTAGAGAAAAACAAAGAAAAATATTCCAGACCAGAGCCTGCCTCAACAGCAAACACGTGAGCAGGGAAGTAGCATTATACCTAACTAGGCTGACAGTGTGACAGTGTAGCAGAGTATTTATCTCTATCTCTATCTCTATCTCTCAATCTATCAATCTATCTGCATCCACATAGGTTGTGGTTCTGTGAATATTCCAGTATTTCAAGCTACCTCAGCATAAGAATGGCTAACCTGAGCATACAGGGTTCCCTGATAGAAAATGAAGTGGAAGTGAGATTCTTCAAATGTGATGCAGTTGGAGGTCTGGGCTAATCAGTGGCTGCTTCTAGCAGCCATCAAATTGTGGGTAGGTATTTCAACCCAGAGAATCTCTGGCACACAGGAGTGGTTAGAAAGCCCCCCATGGCACATCCCTGCTGTGAAGTAAAAAGCCCAGGAGAATGTCTGGCTTCAGCAGACTCCATAAAACTCTGCATGGCGGGGCACAGCAGGGACTGAAGTTCCAGCTCCTCCAGAACTGCTGGAGTTTTTGCTAAGGCATCTTAAAAGTCCTACTTTAATTCAGGGCAGTTCGGTCCTGAGGCTTTAATTTAGGGCAGTTTGGTCCTGAGGCAGTCCTAGTGGCAGGAAAGTGATAGTCTGGGGCCAGAAGCCGCAGTGAGCAGAGCTCACAGGGAGAGATGAGGTGGCAGGAAACCAGGGGAAATGCTTTTCCCTACTTAGTGAAAGTCTTTTGAAACAGAAATATTTCCATGAGGCCTATGGTCATCATAAAATTGCACTATGTTGCTGGATTCTTGACCAACTCTATGTGATGCCTCCAAGAGCAAAAGCTTTAGTCAGAAGCAAAATGCAAGCACATTGACTTAGAAGTGGTAAAACAAATTTTTTTTCCTGTTCCTTCATGTGTTCACCATTTTAGGATAATTTTTTCACTTTCTTTGTGTGCAGCTGTGAGGGCTTGCAAGCTTCCCTGAGTGAAAACTGGAATTATGACATTACTGCAGAATTCTTGAGTCCAGGTTTGCTAAGGAAAACACCCAATTACCCAATACTTCAGTGCTGTTCTCTGCCCAGCAAAATGTAGCCACTGCACAACTTCATTCTTTTAGCTTGTGTACCCTTTCCCTGCATTCTCCAATCCTGCAGGAAGAACAGGTGGCAGAGTAGAACAAGGAAGATCTGGTATCAGCCAGAACATTTCCCTCTGTCATTTCAGCTCCATGCAGTAGCTGTCAGATACTGAGCACAAGTGAAACTTAGTGGGAGATAGGCCCTTCTAATATTTTAAAACATCAGACAACTGTGTTGCTGTGCATTTGATGTTACAAAGAGATAAATTGCTATGAATTTCCAGTTTTCAGCATGCAAAAGAGCCATCTGGCCAGAAAGTTTGCTGCCAAAGCAGAGCTGGTGACATGGAAAGGGATGATCTGGTGAGATGGAAAGGGATGATCTAGCTGGGAGAGATGAGACAGATCAGCAGCTGTAAAACTCCTCAAGCCAAGGGAAGATAGTTTGAGATGAGGAAGCCGGTTGCAAATAACAGTCCGTTCCTCCTAGGACAGGTGAAGAGCTTGCTCAGTCTGCCCTTGGAGGTTGAATGTGATCATTGTAAGTGTGTACATGCACATGGATCTATCCCTTCCATCTCCACCCCAGCCCATGGTGGTCTTTGCTGTAGCTCCTCAGATGACTGTGGGCACTTCTCAGAATGCGTTGATGAGTGATTTTCAGGAAAAATAAGACAACATCAGACAGAGGATCAGTAGATCTGTAAATTAAGTTATGATTCCAGAAAATGTACAAGGTTACAACTCACAGACACACACCCCCACTTACTGGCCAAGATCCTAAAACCCCTTTCTATAGGGTGTATCTACACTCTAGCATAAAATGAAAACCTTCAGGTATTACGTTACATGTTTCTCTGAAATTTCAGCTCTTGAAAGATGAACATTTATAAAGCACAGCCCAAAACTAATAACAAGAAATGTGTCTAGTATTTTCTTGCCCTCCACATAGATACCCTCTTTTCCAAGTGACATAGCTGCATACACAAAACTTTAATTTCTGAAGTGACTCATTAAATGCATGCAGGCTCTGTTTATGACTTCTTCACCTTCTTAACAAAGAATGCCAAACCACTGAACGTTAGGAAGCATTCCTACTTCACTTCTTAGAAGTTTTTGCTGTTCCCCTTTCTAACGAAGGCTGCCGTTACAGTCGTATGTCAAGAATGATTCATATAACACAAGATAAGTTTACATATGCCTAACTTTGTGTACTTTCACTATTCATAAACTTACACACTCATTCTTGTTTTAGATTTTATTTAATTCCTGTATAAGGATGTGTGTTCATTTACTTACAGACACACCATTTATCATATTGCAAAGACTTTGGTGCATATGTCGCCTGGGCACTTGGATGCTTTCTCTTAGAAAAAAACAGACATTTAAAAAAGAATTCTGAAAACCAGCTTGTCCAGGTACATGTATTTTTGCCTCCTGTATGTCATACTACAGGTAGATGGCTTTATTTTACATTTACTGCTGTGCTAATTTTACTGGTTTAAGCAATTGATAGTCATTTGTATAGTAATTCCTTTGTCCTGGTGCAGCAGATGGTGACCTCACAGATCTCCAGATGTTTGCCAGCACAGGCTACTGGCTATTTCAAAATCCCGATAAGAGATGCCTAGGGCAGAGTTTAACTATTTCATATGAAAACTAGAACTGAGGAGGTCTGGATGCATGGAAAAGGTCTGTCCTTGCTCAAGATTTACTGCACATTCAAGTGAACAAGTAGGTTAATTGAATCTTTTGTTGCCAGGATGTTCCAGGGACAATCATTTTAATGGACTTGGGACTTTGTACAGGAGCAGGGTGATTCTGAAGTCCCTTTGGGCTTGAATGTAAGCAGGTTTAGGTCTTTGACAAGGGACTAATTTCATGAGATGGACTTTAATAATATTAATACCTGTGTCTGTGTTAGTTGGATTCTCTGTACAGTCTGTCAGTGGGAAGAAACACACTTTTTTGGACACAGTTCATCTGGGTTGGTTTAGATTTCTACTTCAGATGGAGATGATTTGTAATCTAGAAGACCTATTTATCTCCATGACTATGCAGAAAATCTATAGCTATACCTCAGATGCTCAGGTCTACTTATGCTAGACACTACATTTTTTCAGGTGAATCCTATTCCCAGAGCCCAGGCCAAGTCATAGATTAACCAGAAAAGCCCAAGGAAGTGCACTAATCTCAGCATCCTCCTGAAGCAGGGGGTTATATAGATATAGTAATTGAGATCCACTGTTGATTACCAACTTTAGCAACATGAGCACAACTCCAAAGTTTTTGTGGAGTTACTCTAAAAGATTTCGGGTGTGTATTTACTTTAAAAAACTGATTTATTTTAAACATATGATGTTGCAGATGAATACTTGAATTAACTGTAATATCATCCAAATAAGTCTCTAAGATTCCATAGTTAAAAAGTAAAGAAAACATCTGAAATCCATTTATGAAAGCTACTACATGGACTTTATCAATTTGCAGTTTTATCTACAGCTGGCTCAAATGCATCATCTGAGTAAATGTACCTGTAATGATCTCTATTTGCAAAAAGCTGTAAATAAGGAGAGAGGCTGGACATCTTCTGGCCTGGTGAGGGCATTCTTGGCAGGCAGTGACTGAAGTTAACTGATTAGTTTCTTATTTATGGATTGCAATGCAAGAATATTTATCTTGATGTAAACATCAAAACTTTCTGTGGATATTTATACGCAGAAGTGCAAATTACAATAACTATATTTGAGCCCTTCAGAAAGGCTTGTCATATTCAGATTATCAGCTTTGTTTGGAGTTAGTAGACTGGATTTACTGCCCACTTGTCTGCTGCCATAACCTAGCAAAGCCACAGACATAAAAGGGTGGGTAGGAAAGGAATTTCCTCACAGCTTTGCTGTAGTACACATTATACCTTTATTTAGATGTGCAACTAAGGACCTACTCATTGCATTCTCACCACCTGGTAAAATAGGTAAGACAATACACGTGTATTGAGTGCAGGGAATACTTTTTCTTACATTCTGAGCTGTAGACAAAGGTTACCCCATACCCCACAGCTCAGAGCACTGTGCTATGAAAGCAGTTGGACCACTTGAATGTTTCTGGCATTGCATGCTCCTGAAGGGTTCTGTTGCTCCCCTCTTTCAAACAGGAAATGCCACTCAATTTTATCAGATTTTTAAAAACAGGACTGTGTTTTAGCCACAAAATTTGTTCTATGAAACAAAATTACTATATTCTGACTGACTTCTGAGACATGCACATGCATAGGGAACAAAAGAATATTATTTAAAAAGTCTAACTTGGATTTCAGCAAAAGCTAGAATCAAAGAATCACAGAATATGCTGCGTTGGAAGGGACCCATCGGGATCATCAAGTCAAACTCCTGGCCCTGTGCAGGACACCCCAAGAATCCCACCATGTGCCCAACAGTGTTGTCCAAACACTTCTTGAACTCTGTCAGGTTTGGTGCTGTGACCGCTTCCCTGGGGAGCTGGTTCCAGTGCCCAACCTCCATCTGGATGAAGAATCTTTCCCAATACCCAACCTAAACCTTCCCTGATTCAGCTCCAGCCACTTCCTTGAGTCCTGCCACTGGTCATGAAACTGAAGAGATTAGCTTGTGTAGTAGGGTGACCTAGAAGGACTTGGAAAAGGAAAGATGCTTCATTCCAGACAATTACATCAATGGAAATCTGAGATGCTCAGTTCCTTCTGGGGGGAGTAGGCTACTAAGTAAGGTAATTTGTCCATTAAATACCAAACACATGTGTGATATTTAATTTCAAACCACAACAGTAAAACTTAAGGGTTGGCAGACATGGTCCCACTTATCTTTTAAAAGAATTATGAATTTTCCAGACTTTTCCTTTGGAACAGATTTGCTAAGAAACTATATAAAATAAAGCTAAATAGAAAGAAATGTATTATTGTCTGGAATATATAATTAAATGCAACACTGATGGAGTAGGAAGCCAATTTACTTGCAGGATATAATGTAGCATTAACAATAAACCATGGTTAGCTCATTAGCTGAGTGGATTCCTAAAAACAGTTGGTTATTCAAACACATATTAGCTAATGTCTTGTGCTCTTAATACTGAAACCCATGGGATATGTACCATAAAAATAGCAGTTTTTATTTTGTGTGAATATTATGCAAAATTAATAAAGATTGACTGGAGAGAATTAATGGATTTATTCATGCTGTTCCTACAAATATACCATGGTGTTGTTTCTGTTGAAGACTCTCACTTGCTTCACTGTAACTTCGGTAAAAGCTGGATCCAAATGTATGAAGACAGAAAATATATGAACTATTTCTAAGAACAATGAAATATATATCATATATATACACTTTGGTATGACACATGGACTTACTCAGAGACACTGTGAAAACATACTGTTAAATTAAACAGAAAAGCTTGTGTAATCTTATTTTTTGTTGCATGTAACTGTTACTTATTTTTGATTTGCCAATGTCTCAACAGCTAGAGAAATTATATGGAAACAGATTTCTGTATTTGAAGTAGAAAATATCATCTGGTATTTTCTTAATTTTTTTTTCTTAATTTTAATTAAACTTGAAACTCAAGTAGTATCTTTTATTCAAAATTAAAAATCAGGTCTCAGAATGACAAACTAGTTCAAACTGAAAGAATATGGAGTCTTACACAAGTGTCACTTCTTCATGTTTCTGTTCAAGAAATGAATCTGATTTTTGCAGTGCCCTGCAGTCATTTTAACCTGAGAATCTCATTAAAGAAGTTGGTGTGGTGTTGGTTTGATAATTCTTTTGGGAATGTTACAAGGAAAAACTAAAACCTCTTGCTTTTACACCTTTCATCCTGAAACTTTGTGTGTTAATATGAAATTACTCAGGGTTCTTACCAGCCACAGGGGAAGAGTGTGCTCCCAAATTTGTCTTCTGCTCTCAGAGAGGACAAAGTGATGCCTTCCCTTCATTTCTCCTGCTCTACAGGCCCACAATAGTGGTTGTGCACACGGAAGTGAGAACTGCTCTGTTCCACATGTCAGAAGACAGTGCATCTATTCTCTTTTCTTGAAGCATTAAGTGTAGTAAAAATAATGATACCTGTTCTCACTACTTTTTTTATTAGTTCACTATTAATTTCTTGAATACACTTCAAATTATTTTATTCCAGGAGTATGTCCAGATAAAATATGAGGTATTTCAGTGGGTGTGGAGTTCTCCTCAACATTACATGACGTGTCCTACATCTCACTTTCATTCCTAGTGCCCTACTCAGCAACCTGCTTCTTTGAAAAATATTTTAATGAGCTTTGGAAACTTTCCTGTAGTCATAGAAGTCCTGATAACAGTGCTTGGCTTCACATGAAAGAGGAATTTTAGCAAACCTAATGGGACTATCCAAAAGTTTAAGGTAGAGTAAATCTGTTTGTAGGATCAGAACCTGAATTTCTGCAGGATCCATGGGGATCACTGTGATGCACAGGAGAAGACAGTGAAATGATTTTTTAGATCCCTTGTAACAAACCCTTGAGAAATGCTATTACCTAAAGAATATTTACATCACATTTTTGGCTGGTAATCTGTTTCCTTCTTGGGACCTACACTTGTAATGAGTCTTTTTTTTTTGTATTTTAAGGCCGCTAAATCACAGATGGAGAGAGAAGGCGGTGAGAGAACTATTATTTCCTTTGTATAACTACATGTCATTAAGTTCCTTATAATTCCAGCTATTTCTTGTGTCCCAGGGTGGAGTTGTTTTACTGTGTGATATACATGAATACTGTTCAGTGATCATTCTGACTCATTATATGTTTTCATCTCTTGAAATCTGCTTATGTTACTTTTTGGGGCTCTTCATGCTTTTGCTACAAAATGAAAAAAAATCTAAATCAAGTTTGCCACCACACCACAGGCAATAATTTAAAAATAATTATTAATTTTGTGTATATTTATGAATAAATCTATCCCTTTGCTACTACTGCAGTCTTAGAGCTATGATGAAGCAACATGGCTTACACAGAGTGGACTTAAAATACATGCAGACATAATGGCAAATGAGAGCTTTGACTTAAAAAGCAACATATTTTTTTAGTGATTTTAAGCCCAAGATGTCTGGAACAACATCTCTGGTTTTGGCTAGGGCAGGTTGGACCACTGCTATGATTCATCCTGGCAATTCTCAGTTGATTTTGTACATTAAATGGGGATTCCCACTGAACAAGGGTAATTCTAAAAGAGTGCTTGAAAGTGAATTTCTGCATCTCAGCAGATTTCTGATCTCAGCCCTGTTGAGAAGATCAGAACTTTATCATCCTACATGTGCATCTGCTGATATGTCCTCTCTGACACTCACGTCCCCTCTACCTAAACCTGGGGGGCACTAAACTGCAGAGTAGAGGGGGATGGTACCACTTCCATGTAAGAGTTAACTTCTTACTTTCATACTGTTTTCCTCATTGTCCATACCTTTTTTCCTTTTCCAAAAATCTTCATCAGAAACAATAAAGAAAAACTCTTTTTGATCTCACCCCTCTTGGCTTCCTGAGTTTTTTATCCAAGACACTTTCAGTCACTTACCAGCAGTCCTGGTTAACCCAGAAAGGTCTCAGTTGACTGGAAATTGGCAAATATGTAATTTATCTACAAGAGGGGCTGGAAGGAGTATAGGGGGAACTACAGGGTTGTCAGCCTGACCTCAGTTCTGGGGAAGATCATGGAGCAGATCATCTTGAGTGCAATCACACAGCACGTGCAGGCCAGCCAGAGGATCAGACCCAGCCAGCACTGTTTGTGTAAGGCAGGTCCTGCCTGACCAACCCAATGGTCTTCTATGAGAAGGCAACCTGCTTAGTAAATGAAGGTAAGGATGAGGATGTTGTCTTACCTGGACTGTATTAAGGCCTTTGACACCATTTCCCACAGCATTCTCCTGGAGAAACTGGCTGCTCATGGCCTGGACAGGTGTACTCTTCACTAAGTTAAAAACTGTCTGGATAGCTGGGCCCGGAGAGTGCTGGTGAAGGGAGATAAATCCAGTTGGCTGCTGGTCACAAGTGATGTCCCCAGGACTCAATATTGGGGACAGCCCTGTTTCATATCTTTATCAGTGATTTGGATGAGGGGATCAAGTGCACCCTCAGTCAGTTGCAGATGACACCAAGTTGGGTGGGAGTGTTGATCTGCTGGAGTGCAGGAAGGGTCTGCAGAGGGATCAGGACAGGCTAGATCAGTGGGCTGAGACCAGTGGTCCGAGGTACAACCAGGCAAATTACTGGATCCTGCCCTTAGGTCACAATAAGCCCCTGCAGTGCTACAGGATGGGGACAGTGTGGTTGGAAAGCTGGAAAAGGACCTGGGAGTGCTGGTTACAGCAGGTGAACATGAGCCCAGGTGTACTCAGGTGGCCAAGGTACACAATGTCATCCCAGGCTGTATCAGTGATAGTGTGGCAGCAGGACCAGGGCAATGCTTGTCCCTCTGTGCTGGGCACTGGTGAGGCCACGTCTCGAATCCTGTATTCAGTTTTGGGCCCCTCACTACAAGAAAGACATTGAGGGGCTGGAGTGTGTCCAGAGAAGGGCAATGGAGCTGGGGAAGGGTCTGGAGCACAAGGCTGATGAGGAGCAGCTGAGGGAGCTAAGGGCACTCAGCCTGGAGAAAAGGAGGCTCGGGGGGGACCTTCTCACCATCTACAGCCCCCTGACAGGAGAGTGTAGCCGCGAGACGATTGGGCTCTTTTCTCGGGTAACAAGCGAGATGACAAGAGTTGTGCCAGCAGAGATTTAGGTTGGATACTACGATAAAGTTCTTCACTGAAAGAAGAAATCAAGCACTAGAAGAGGTGTTTAAGTCACCATCCCTAGAGGTGTTTGAAAGACATGTAAATGTGGCACTTCAGGACATGGATTAGCTGCGAACATGGCAGTGCTGGGTTTACCCAATGATCTTAGAGGTCTTTTCCAACCTAAAGGATTTTATGACTCTATCTAGTTTCCTCTGCTGTCAACATTTCACTGACTACGAAGACTGTCAAAATGATCTCTGGAAATTTGGCTTCTGAGGAATTTTCAGAATTCAACAAACGTGAATACTAGAGGAGACACATTGAGAAGTAGAAAGCAATCAGAATAGTGCTGTTTAAAGCAGCCTTTGCTTGTGATATTCTAGCACTTTTACTATGGAGATGTTTTTTTTGTTCCAAGAAGTAAATTAGGACATTACCTCTTAAAGCTAAAAGCAGATAAGGAAAATGTGTTTCTTATATGCAAACCAGATGAAATTTCATTGAAAAGCTGAATCTGAGCAGATGAACTCATGTCTGCTGCAATCTTAATCTATTGATAAACCAAACTGAAAATCTGGATGATCATGGTTGAACTGAAGCATGTTAGAGCATGTTTGCTTCCTGTTTTCTCTGTATCTACTTTTCCTCAAAAAACCCCCCAAACACTGGGTCTCACCCTGAAATGCAGCTGAAACACCTCTAGAGTGACTCTTCGCATGTGGAAGCTCTTTGTGTAGACATAGCTGATAAATTGATGAAGAGAATATTTGTCCCAGCAAAGTATTTCAGGCACTCATTTCAACTCAACTTTTGCTTCAAGGTGACTATTCAGACCTGGAGATGGAAATTTGTTGATGATGTTCCAGTTTATAGCAGGAAAATTAGCATCAAGTTTCTCAGTTTGTCTTGTACTTTCTTCCCTCTAGAGCATGGGTAGGCATGTTAGCCTCTCTGCTGGGAATGGAAAAACAATGACATTAATTGTGTGTCCTTGGCTTGCAAAGGACTTTTATATGGGTGATAATAATTTGGTTTTGGTTACTGTTGCTAAAGATATATTTGCTTTATTTTGCTCCTCCAAAAAATAAATATTTGTCTAGAAAACAGACATCTAAAAGGGTGGGATATGGGTTTAACCTATGCTACCTCATGGCAGGCTCTTTTCATTCCCTGCAGAGACTGCCTTTCATTCAGGAAGGAAAGTATTTCAGTGATCTCAGTGAATACAATAGGAAAGATGATTGACTTCCTTTAACTTGTTGTTGAAGACAGCGGATGAGATACTTCTGACAGCAGCTGCTGGATCTGCCACACCCAACTGTGTTGGAGAAGAGTCAAACAGGAATGAGATAATAACACACAAAATACTTAGTGTACAGCTTCTGTAGGAACAAGCGTAACTCCTTATACTGTTTTAAGGGCCCTGTTCTTTAGGAAGTGTTGCCTTTGTCTTCTGTCAACTATGGGATTTAATACCGGGGGAAATGTCACTACGTGGTCTACGGGACAGTCATGCAGGGGGTCACCTCCTACTCCACACCCCAGAAAGTGCAAATCGTGGCAAAAGGGAGTGATGGGCTCTATAGGCAGGTTTTGTAGGAGCTGGTTTGGGCCTGGGCAGACATTCCAAATGCGAGAGCAACATTGACATGGCCTTAAAATCATTCACAGTTCTCCTTGTAAACCTTTAGGAAACAGGTGATACTCAAAAAGTCTGCAGGAGGGTAGGCACATCACAAAGGGAACCTAGGCAGTTATAGAGTCCTATCTTTTATTACCAAAAAATACCAAAACAAATATTGAAACAAGGAATTTATAAACCCCTACAAGTTCATTACGGATAAATTGCGTCAAGCAGTTTCATTCATGAAGGTGAACTTGGTTTTGTGCGAGGAAAGATGCTTGATTTTACATCTTTTGACACCTTCTTACACGACATTGTCATAAGTAAACTGTAGAAAAATTATCTAGATGAAACTACTGCAGAGTGCAAAACTGGTTGGAAAACTGTTCTTACAGTGTATTAATTAATGATTCTTCACCAGAAGAGGAGAATACATTTTCATTTGTGTCCAAGATGAAGAAATAGAGGGCATGACTACTTAAATTTACAGATGACACCAACTACACTAGAACATGGCATTAAAATTCAAAGTGTTCCTGGTAAACTTCAGAAAAAAATCTGGGAAAGGGTGCTAGGCAATAAAGACAAATGCCAGGTTGTGCCTTGAAAGTCAACTTTCTGGTATATTTACCTTGTGTTCATCAACCAGAGTATTTCTTTCCATTCTCATGCTACATGAACAATACAGAACAATTTGAGAAAATTTAGAAATGAACAGCAAGAGTAGTCCATCTTTTAAAATATGTGACCTCTGAGGAAAGCTTGAAGGATCTGGAGTTGTTTAGTCAGGAAGGAAATCAGAGAGGTAGCAGTTAATCAGTTGTGAAAACCAGAAGAAACTAACAGAGAGAGGAAAAAAATAATCTGTTCTCTGTGTTCTTGATTGTTAGGATAAGAAATAACAGACTCTGAGGTAGAAGAAATAATAGACTGATGTCAACTCTTTAAGTTAAGAAGCCTACACAAAACCCTAAATAATTTCCAGCAGAGCATGTATCTTAGGCTTATGCCTTATAAAAAGCCATTACTCGAGATTTTTCAGATCAGGTGTTAAGAATAATATAGCAGCAGTTCTACAGCATTTGGGGCAGGTGAATAGACTACATGGTGTCTTTAAACCTATTCCTCTCCTGGTTTCTGTGGTTCTGTGATACAGCTTTTGATAGAGAAATCAGAAGTTGCTGCTTATAGAACTATTAGTCTTGAATTCAAGAACTGTCTTTTGTGCTTCCTGTGTCTCTTTGGTTAGAAATTACTGTTTCTGTCTTGCTCTAGTTCTGTCTAGTTGGGGACAGTCATGCCAATATTTAGCTTGTATTTATGTACTGGTAAACCAAAGAACCCATAGCCTGGCATAGCTGTGTTCCTTCTGACTCACCATTATCAGGGCCTTATGTGCAGTAATAAACCATAAACCCCCTGACCAGCCTCACCTGGGGCTTCCACCCACACCTGTGGCTCCATGAGCTCTCTATAAGCTCAGCACCAGGCCTTCTCTCCCTGGTTGAGCTGGGATCCTCAGCTCTGGTACAGCCTTTTGTTGGCCTCTCTACAGAGCCTTCTGAGCTGGGGGACCACATGCTGTGGAAGGCAAATTTTTCATAGCACAAATAAGTACTGTGGATGAATATCAGGACAACAATAATTTCTGTTTAGACAGGCAATACATATATGTGGTTTTGATTCACCTCTTCTAAGTGTAAACCTCTGAAGTACTAATTTTTATGTGACAATTTTGACCTTTTGCTTATGCCATGCATATCATCAGGGTCCTGAAGTATTTCACAAAATGAAGGGGGCAAAAAGGGACATATAGAATAAAAATCTTAACACGGAGGATGTCTTCTAGATTATTAATTTCCCAATCAAGTCAGGACTTAAAAAATACTTTATTTTCTACAAATGACATCAGCTAGGAAATAACCTATGACTTCTCTGGATAGAAGAGATTAGTACAGACTCCTGATAGTAGTATTAATCAGATTTTTCACTTCTGTTATGCATACACTTGGTAGTACAGACAAAGTGAAAAACTTTGAACTACAATATTAAATAACAGGTTACATACATAAGGGGGAGACCTAAATTTGCATTTAAAAGTATAGACATTAAATTCCTGAGGGAAAACAGAAAAACTGCAAACAACAAATGAAGCAATGTAGTCATATTGCAAATTTTAGTGTAGTACTTTTCAAGGTCCTTATTTAACTTGGAAGTATATGCTTACTATTTTTTCACTCTTAAATCTTGCTTGTGCTGGAACTAAAACAATTAACACTGACATCTAGTAGACATGTCATGTTTATTTATTTTTTTTTTTTTTTAAGGCTTGAAGAAAATGAGAACAGAAATTATGAAAAAACCCCTAACCCTTTCTATACCTGAATGTTCCCTTTCCCCGTCAGTCTTGGAAAATATTGCTTGAGTTGTTTTCCTCCTCTTTATAAGTTTTGGGTTTTTTCACTTTTAACCTCCTGACTGTAAAAGAAACGAAATACTCACAGGAATTGAAAAAAGAAAACCTTTGAGATTTACTAGCTATACTTCAAAGAATGAGGAAACAATGGAGAAGCTAGGAATAAACTCTCTTTAAGGGTTTTCCAAGGAAAGTTATATCAATCTTTATCAAGACAGAAAATGGCAATATTTGGATTTTCAGGTACATTTTAGTCCTGAACTACTTATTAGTGTTTGTTGAATTTTTGATCATCCTGGAATGACTAAAAGTATAGAATTAAGAAGCATCTGGCACTTGTCAGAGCTCTGCCTCCAGGGAAATCTGGCGTCTCGTATCAAACTGTTAATTTACAATCCATTTACAGTAAAAGGTTGCAGATTTTTTTTTGATATTGCAGAAAGAATAAAATTGTAAAATGTCCTCTAAAATTTCAACACATCAGTAGAAACGATGTTCAAGAAGATGACACTGATCACTGAGGAACAGTAACAAACAAATGGGAAAGTTCTGATCACTGAAGAAATATATTAGGTTTTATCAAGTGTGGCTGTTTAACAGATATCTGGTTGCACTGAGTAAGACTTCTTTTACCTAATTTATTCATGTGGTGTTTCTTTCTAAAAATAATAGGTAAAGATAGTTCCTACCAGTTGTTGATTCAGCCTTACTTTCTTGCAGACCTATATTAAGATGCAATTAATTACCCAGTGGGTG
Organism: Pachycephala philippinensis; assembly: GCA_013397055.1. NCBI lineage: Eukaryota > Metazoa > Chordata > Aves > Passeriformes > Pachycephala > Pachycephala philippinensis. The sequence continues at coordinate 43,309 of VWZT01009701.1, forward strand.
TGACTATATGACAGACAAATTTTCTATCAATAAATGCTCATTGGGCTCTTGGACAACTATTACTGCTAAACTTTTCTTTGCATTGCTTCCCATCTCTTTTAAGATAATAAAAAAGAAACTTGCTCCTACTATGGATTTCCATTAGGCAGCTTGAATAAGATGCCAGGCCCTGCTGAGTGTCTGGTGTTACAACTATGGACAGGGATGTCACACATACGATATCCACATTTCTGCCATAACTCTTGGCTGAAGGAGGCACAGGAAGGTCTCTTGAATCTGCAAAATGAAGTATCAATGCTTCCACTGGGGATTTCCAAGCACCTTGCATCTCATACGACAAGGTGTGAGCAATGCATCCAGATCTAGTAACCACAGTGAATCTATCTCCTGTACAGTCTAATCTGTAATGCTGTAGCCTGCATCCCTAATATTCAGTATTCCTATATTCTCTAAATCCCAAGGATTTTTTTTTCTTCCTATACTGATACCACCAGTGCTTTTCACCTGTATATATTACTGATAATTTTGCAAGTACAATTGGCTAAATTGCTTTAAAACATTTTTGAGTACAAAAGTCCCCTGCAGAACTCCACATGTACTCATAGCTCTGCTCCATACACTAAATAAGAATAATTTGGGGGCAGCTCTGATTAAATTTTTTTGGGAGAAAAGACCTGTACCAAAATGTCAGGAGGATTGCTCATGGAGTATATTTTTTAAAAAAACAGAAGCTGCTGCTTCTTGCCTGTAAAGGGTCACTTTCCAGCCCCTCTTAGGATCGTCCTTTCCATATACTGCAATTTGTCTTCTTCCTCATCTTTAATAATTCATCAGTACTTTTTCTTTCCAAGCTTAGCATTCCTCTTTAGTGTCTGGCTATTAAAACAGAATTCTCTTGCTCAGGTGATTCTCTGTTGAAAGTATATCCTCTCCTCAGAATTTTTAAATGGATTTCGTTTTGATGATTTTTCTTGCCGAGAAATACCTCAAGTAGAAAAATATTGCTTTTTCACAGTCTAAAAATGGAACCTCCCTTTTAGCAAAAGCTTTTCATATTGGCAGTTTTGTTCCATATAGTAAGTCATCAGCTATTATCAAAAAAATCCTCACAATTTTAGTTATAAAACCTCGGTTTCTTTTCTTATCATTTTGTCAGCCTATGATCAGTAAAAACAAAATTTTGCAAGTTGGCCATCTTCCATTCAAAAGTTTTGTTTTAATTACTAATGGTAATAAGTGGCCATGAAGATGCATCCGTTGTATATGAGGACAGCTTCAATGGCTGAACCTGTGATAGCTGGTCTGAAAGGTTACATTTGGATCATAGGGCTAGATTAGCTTTCGAATGAGATGGATATTTCTGGTTAGTCTTCCACTGTTCTTTTGAATGTTCAGTAATCAGTGTAGGAAGGATTTCCCCTGTAGTAATTAGTAATTTGAAAAAAGAAAAAAGTGTCTGAACCACGGGGGCAACCTTTTCAATAAAATTTCCTTTTAAATGTTAAACAGTCTGTACAAGTGAGTAAAGGCTTAATCATAAGTAAAGTGTCACTAAAAGGCAGCTTGGGGAACTGGACTGAAGCCAAACTACCACAGAAAAGCACACCACATATAGTTCTGGTATATGAAAGATTATTTTTGAACTTGACAGTCTTTTGCCTTTTTCATAAGATGATGAAAATTCAGTCTCTTAAAAAAATCAGCTTCTAGTGTTATTAGTGCACAAAAGTTCCCTTTACCACAAAGCTACAGGCTTTCTTGGTGCTCAATATAGACACGGTCATGTAAATACAAATTTCTACCTTTGGTTTACCTGCTGCAATTATCTTTCGATCTGACTGATTACTTTTGTCTGCTTAAATACACATTAACAACAGCCAAGTTTCTATGAAGATACATACTTCGGTTTTTTGCTGATTGATGTCTGTAGTCTATCCCATTGATAGGAGCTTTAAAATGTAATAATGTTGTGACATAAAAAATGCTGAACCAAATGAAGCAATTTATTTGGAACTCTTATAGTTATGAGGTGTTACTGATAAGCCGCAATTGTGAGTTTTTCCTATTCTAGAGCTGAAGAAAAAAAACATTTCAAATTTGATGGCAATATCAACAGTATAAATATGCTGATTATTGCAAATCTGTCAAAATTATCCTGTATTTGTAATTCAATTAGTGACTAGATTGAAGGGGATTACCTGAAATTTAAATACTAAAAATTTAATCTCTCTTACGCAAGATCAAGTATCTTGAGCATAAAAAAAGCAAAAATTAAGGTTTTCTCTGTGTGTGAAACCTTACTGCTGAGCAAGACCCTTATGCATATATTCTTTGAGGTATTCTGTTTATTTTTTATTGTTCCCAATTTATGCTTACTTAGTGAGAAGCTATTTAATGTTTTATTAATATCATGGTGTGATTCACTGCAATATTTACTCTAACCTGCCTTCTTTGAAGACAGAATAATAACTCATGTGATCTTGATTACTGAACTACGATAAATTTATTTATTTAATATACTGCATGTCTAGAGATGTAAAAATATCAGCTTGTTTTTTACAGAGAGGAAACTGAAGTACAGTATGATATTAGGTCTAAATTGTTTCAGTCTTGGATGCCACATTCTCAATCAGGAGCTTGATTTTTATCCAGGCATTTAATGAGAAACTCATAATTAGTAGACACCTGAGAAAATAATTTAAAAGCTTTTCTGCTCAGCTGGTGAGTTTCTGTGACAGGCAGGGATAAAATGTGATTCAGCAGGATAGATTTCAGCTGTCTTACTCAGAAGACCATCTTGATTCCAACTTCAGTTTATATCTTCCAGTGTCAATGACAAATCAAACCAAGGTGTTATGAGCAAGTGCTTCTTTTGCTGAGAATCAGTGATGTGTTCCAAGAGATGATTTGTACTCCATACTGAGAGAGGTAGAAATATGTAGAACATGTGATGGTATAATTGAGACTTTTAAAATGAATTCAGTCAGGAGAATGAAATAAATGTGACAGATACCACTTTAATCGTCACATTTCTTAATTTTAGCATAATTAATTTTACAACAGTCACTTAAAAAATATCCAATTATGCATAATTTTCAAGGTCTTAAAACACAAGACAAAGAGCTAAGAAAGGAAATTAGGGCCTATAGCAACACGAACTATCAGGCCAGTTGCTACTCTTAAATCAATAACTCATACTCGTGTAATTTAAGTTAAAAGTAACTGATAAAACTGACACATTCTCTGTGTACTGGTACTAAAGTGGTGTTAAAACTTTCATTTGGCTGGTGGATTTCACACTTCCCCTCTAATATCAGAGGAACTTGACCTTGGAAATTTGAGTCACTGACAGAGTATTTTAAGATGTTACTAATTTTGGATTTTTTTCATCTTGACGTTCTTAGAAATTGTTTAGCATTTCTCTCTGTTTTCTCTTGTCGTAGTCCTAGATGCTATTTGCTTGAGGCAGAGACAGTCTTTGTCTTGTGTACAAGGTACTCAGCGCTACAGGATTCTGATGATGATGCATCCGGTGGGGGGCTGCAATTCTGGTATGTGCTACTGCAATACAGTTAAACACATATATTCACCCTTCTTTCTGAAAATTAGGCTTGGTCATCCCCCAATGAAGTGTGTTGCATGGAGATTTAGCACACTGTAATGTATTATATATTCAGTCTTCAATTATCATAGCTCATTCAATTCCAGCTCATTTGCAGAATGTATTTACTCATAGTTAAACGTTTTTTTTTTCCTCCAGCATATTTGATTCAAATAAAGGTGAAAAGTAATTATTTTCTTAGAATTGAAGAAGTTAATTCATTTTTACCAACCTCTCACTTGATGCTGCTCCAATTTTCTGCAATAATTTATAAACAGGACAAGAGGAGACAAGACATCAGCTAGAAAAAGGTTGTTCAGAAAAATGAAAGTGCCTGGAAACATAACTCTATAGTGGAAAAATCAGTGTGTTTCTCAGAGCACCTGAAAACTCTCCCTTTCAGTTGAGCTTGTTATTAACTATCAAATATTTTAGGTGAGCTGTTCTTCAGAAACCTGATATTAACCTTCTAAATATTTTTGAACAAAGACTTTAAACTGCATCTTTCTGATAATCATCAGGTTTTTTTTTCTTCAGCATAAGCAAAGAATATTTTATAGTATTAATATCAAGTTTCAAGATATAGTTCCTATTTGAACTGATATTTCAGGGACAGAAAGGCTGCACAAAAATTGTTTGTACTCTGATTCCTCAACTTCAGGATCCTTAGACAGCAACCAGAATCTGCTATATGCTATGGTAGCCAGCTGGTGAAATATAGATTGGATAGTAAAAATATAGGGTGGGTGGATCCAGAGGGGCCTTGTCAGATTGGTGAAATGATGGAGCCCTCATCCAGAGGCTGGGGTTGTGACTGTCAAGAAAGGAGTTCACAAGTTGAACATGAATGAGCAAAGTGCAATGAAGGAAAGGACTACCCATATCCACTGTATTAGCAAAAGTGTAGTCTGCAGGCTCAGAGAAGTGATCATGATCATTCCCTTCTGTTTAGCATTTGGCTGGACTACTGTGGCCTGTTTGGGGCTTCCACTGTACAAGAAAGACACAGGCATACTGGAGAAAGTTCACTGGAGAGCAACTGGAATGAAGAGTGGGTTGGAGCATGTGGTGTACCAAGTGCTGGCTTTGTTCTGTGTTGAGATGAGAAAGCTGAGATGGGGGGATTTTACTTGCTGCCTTGAGATAGTGAATGAGCAAGTATAAGGAGGATGGAGCTAGATTCTTATTTCAGTTGAACAGTGAAGGGCTGAGAGATAAAGGGCATAAAGAGCAGTACCGGAAACTCCGATGAGGTATTAGGAATTTTTTTTTTTGCAATAAGGGTATTCAAGTACTAAAGCAGATGTTCTAAAGAGATTGTGAAATCTCCAGCCTGGGAGATGCTCATAATTCAACTAAGCAACCGGTTCTGAGTTCATCCTCCTTTGAGTAGGCCTCTAGAGGTCTTTTACAAGCTACACATATCTCTAATCTCTAAAGAAGTCTTTTTGCCCAGGCAAGACAAACTTTTAAAGTAAGACACATCAATATTTTTTTTTTACTAACAATCATCTGTTGGTGCTGAGGGTTATAATATAGTTAATATGCTCATCTATCTATGATAAAGCTCTGGGTGATCAAAGTGAGAAGCACTTGCACACTGAGCACTTCTGAGTGCAAAGCAGTTTGCTGATACCATGTGTCACAGTCACTTTTTTACTGGGATAGCACACCTTTGAGTCACAGTTGCAGTGATTATGAAAAGAGAGTAAAGTCTTCCAGTCCCAGGCAGCTGCTTTGTTAAAATGATGGTGGAATGGGAGTCTTTGATCTGTATTTTCCAATCACATGAGTCAGTACAGTCCCCGTATTGGGACTGTTTTCACTGTTGGTAAAGCACTCCTATACAGAGTCAAGGAGTCAAACAGGTTTTTCAATTTCCATTTTAACCACTCATCCCAGCTGTGTACAAGAAATTACCACAGCTGATAACTAACTAATTGTGCCACTTGGCACAAAAGAATATTCAGTGAACCAGCAGCAATATCGTCTCAGTGAACTGCTGTAATCTCTTTACCATGATAAAAATTCTTAGATGGTATTAAGAGTTCTACTCTCCTGAAGTTGCTGATTCAATCTTTTCTCTCCAAATATAGTTCTCCTTTTTCATCAGAAGGAGAAAGGGCTATCTATAGCTGAGTGATCTTGTCAGTGCTCTAATGTGTCAGTCCCTTCATATAAAAATTAACAACATTTAATATATTGTCATAGGATATGGCCAGGATGGAATGGTAAACACTACTCCTTTTCTGCAGTAGCAATTGCATGTGCCTTCTTTGTAGGGTACTATCTGCTGAACTCCCATATCATGGCCTCTTTTTAAGAAGTCATCAGAGGATCCCAAGAACCTGGCCACCCATTGCTCACACTCTAATTTCTGGTTTTTGTGTGGCTGTGCGTATTAGCTCCATGGAACTGATGGCAGATGAACTATGTTAGCCTTGATCTTATGTGGTCAGGCTTGAAGTTCTCAGGACAGAGAAAAATTGCCAGTTTCTATGTTTGGACTCCAAGGTAAAATAAAGAAAGCCAGCAGTTTCCATTCATACTGATTGATCAGCTGCTGGCTTTTGATTAGATCTGATTAAGGCTTTGTAATGTAAACCGAGTGTGACCACAATGAGCTGAATAGATCAAAGTCTGCAAAATTTATATTTTCAGTGCTTAGGTTTCAATTTTGTTGCAATGTTTTGCTTTCCAATTGGGAAAACAAGCTCAATATTTCATTTCAGACTGAATCTATCTGAACGGAAACATGATGGTTTGTTGAATTGAGTTAAATGGTTTACATTCAGGTCAGATTGTCTGAGTTGATGTGGTAGCTGCTGGAAGCTGCCGTTGTGGGGGAAGTAATCATATGTCTTGATTCTCTTAGGAGGAAGAGAAATTGAAATAAGTAAGGCTGACCATGTACTTTATCTGCTGGCATCTTCAGGTCCAACTAAGAATCACAGATATTTAAATGCATACATTTTGAATGGTACATAATATGTACAAATGTATGGATTTCTAGGAGAAAAATATATTAAAAATGCTTTTATATATAGGTAAATGTATATATTTGTTATACTTTTGTTTCTGCAAATGTAATAAAACATATTTTTCTTTCCTTTGGGAAAGCATGGCTGGAGCCCAGAGAGGTAAAGAGGTCTACAAAGTAAGAATGTCTTTCTCTTTCCAGGTATGTTGTCCTGATACATAGTGTTTTTATTTTGATACATGGCTACGCTTTATCTGAACTCTTCATGTGCGCATGACTATTACTGGCAATGCTGTGCCACAGACAGGGACTATGAGAGCTAATACTGGAACTTAGTTGAACTATATAAATGAATGAGCTTATGTTCTTAGGACTCTGTGCAACAGAGCCACAAGATGGCAGGAGCACCACGTCACCTTCTTTTCACAGCACTTCCATTCTATTTTCCTAGGTTTTTTCGTACTGCATTGCAATTTACTTAGTTTTGATGGATTTAAAAGCCAACTCAGTTCAACAGCAAGTCATTTTAAAGGTTTCAGGTCTCTTATTATGTATGCCAGAATCCAGAGTAAATGCAATAGTAACATTAAAAGCTTAAGTGTTGCACTAATGGAAGAACAAGACATTTTAACATCCAAATCCATAATATTTTCTTTATTTAGAAAATAAATTGTATCTGCATCATATTTTCAACTGCTTATGAAATTAACTTTTTCTTTTGTGATCAAGTTCATGATGTTAAAAACTTTTAATGGACTGAAAAAACTCTCCCAATCTATCCCTCACATCAGAATTTTGGAAAAAAAATGCAAACAGCTCCTTAACCAAGTTAAGGAGAAAATACTATAATCTTTGTGCTACTGGAGGGAAGTGCACCAGGTGCAGAGCTATCAGAGTCTTGCCTAGAGCTAGTGCAGATATGGAATGTTGCCCACAACTTGACAGGTGTGAACAGTTTTGGAAGGCTTCAGAAGAGCAAAATTAGCTATAAAACCCCCCACACTCTCAAAAAATATTAAGCAGCTATTTATGAGGCACCTCTAGGACATCTGTGGTTTGAAGAAGTGTTGAAAATACGAAGGGATCCTTTGGGATCAACAATTTTCACCATCTCTAGGAAATGGGCTCAAATTTGACCATACGACTAGCCTAGATGATTGTCATTATACAAGTACCTAGCAGAACTCTATTAAGAGCTCAAAAATTTAAGCATTTGGTGAGTCTTCTTGCCTAAGTGTATTCTAAGTACTTCACAGGTTTTTCCTGTGTACATGGATACATACAACATCCAACTGAACAATCTGTGCATAAGCCCTCCAGGGACTGGGAGGGCTTTCCCCTGCAGTTATGGATGCTCCTTGTCCTTCTGCTCAGTTCACTGTGCGAGACCAAGGTCCTGTAGGACAGACAGCATGTGTTCAGTGTGTCATCAGAGACTGCACAGAAAGATTATGCAGGTGGTACAGAAAAGAACAAAAACTGAAGTGGTGGGAAACCACACTCATGTGAAAGAGAAAGGAATATGATGGGGTTGTCTTGGGTTTTTTTTATTAGAAGGACTAGCAATCATTAAGAGGAATTTCAAAGAAGAATGCAGAAAAGAATGTATTACACTGCTTAGTAAAGCAGAAGAAAAAAACGCATGAGACATTTGCAAGGGTGGACTGATGGAGCCAATGTAGAAATGTCATTGCACGTAGCATCCTACGAGTCTGTGAGGCCTCACTGCTTCTGTCTAACAGAGCCCATCTGCCCGGGATGCTAAGGATACCACTCAGAAATGCAGGTGTAAGTACAGGATTTTTTAGGAGGTTTTTTTCCTCAACAGAAGAAAGTAATTTTACATGCACAAATATGGTCCCTTTACTGCAGACCATGAGTGCAAGAGGCACATTGGCAGCATACCATTTGCTGAAACCATTGGACTGAAGGAAATATCCTAGCCTTCTCCTTCCTCCTCAATGCTCCTCAGAAGATGTGGACTGGTGGAGGGAGCCAGACGTATCTGCCCTGCCGTGCTGTGCTGTCTGTTGGAGATATTGACGTTCCTTACATAGCCCCAACTCAGTATTCCCTGGAGCAAAACCTTTGCTCAGGCACTGAGCAGCAAGACAAAGCCAGGGTGATTCCCCCGTCCATGGTATGTACAGGCGGGGTCTGCATCTAAAATATGACTCCTTTTTGTATTAGGATCCTGTTTTCAGTTCCTTAGAAGATTTCACAGCTTAAAATGTTCTCCGTGAAAATGTCCGTGCAGGGTGGCATTTTTTTATTTGTGTAAGAGGTACAAGTACATGGTTAGACAATTTCCAAGAATGTAAATAGAGGGAAAGTACATTTGCCCTTTAAAAAGCTCTTAAATGTTTCACTGAGTAAAACCAGAACTTCCATGTCTGGAAAAAAAAACTCTTGTGGGACTTGTTTTTGAATAAGGGCATTGCCTTTTCTTTATGAAAACGAGACCACAATTGATTAAAATATGCACAGCTAAGAAAATCTTGCAGTACACTTGCTGGTCCATGTACATAGAGGAAGACCTAGTAAGCCAGGTTGACTACATCTACTTCCACTTAGTGTTATATCAGCTGATAGCTTCTGCTACTGGCTGGAAAGGAGGTAGCTCCTTGCTAATGGCAATCCTCAAGGAATGACACTGAAGGATCTGTAAATCTTCATTCTAAATTATCTCTTCCCTTGTCTTTTACCCTGCTACCCTCACCCATTTGTCTACCCCTCTCTCCCTCTGCTTTCTGTTTCTGTTTTGGGAGGGTCAGCAAAATTAAACTTGTATTTCTGAGAAGCTATGCACTCGCTCAGACTAGTCCTCCCAGATGGCAAATCAGGGGATTGCTTTAACATGAAACATGTGAGGAACCTCTATTAAACAGAGATGTGAGAGAATTTAAAGTGCTAGGATGTTCAGCATAACACCTACAGATAGTACCATTTCCTATAGCAAACACATAACTAATTTGACAGAAAATCTTAACTTTTACATTTATAAACTCTTCGAGGCCTCATACAGTAGCTTTTTTTTACCTTTGATGCAACTAAAGAATGTGCATGTACATAGAATTTTTGTGTTTGTCTACTGCAATCTATTTATCTAACTATCTAGTCCTCTTGGCATGAATCTATTCTAATACAAACCCACAGCTTTGTATTTCTTTGTAAAGTGGAGAAGTGATAATTTTGCCAGCAGAGAAAATCTATTTGAAGGTTTTCTCTTGATGGCAGTTGCTTCTTGAATTTTATCTTTTTTAACACAATGTGGGATGCTAAAGTACGTACCTACCCAGAGGGATCATAATCCATTTTAGCTGTTCAAACATCATGCTATTAAAGGACTTTTGATTTCAGAGCCTTCTCGCTGTACTGGACTATTTTTTTTTTTGCTGCAGCAGTATATTTTGTCTCATTCTAGTCCATTTTGTACCCACTGGCTGTTATAATCCCATATTATTTACTGTGAGTGTTGCATATAATCATCTGCAATTTGTATTGTTACATTTATTTAACACATTTTAGAACCAATACCTAGATAAATGCTAAAGAAAAAGCAAAAATTGACCTGCTCCCTTCTGTCCTCATCTCAATCACTTATCCTCTAGTGCTTCAAAAGGAAAAAACAATTTGGAAATTGGGGGATTGACCTTTTCACCTTTATCAAATGAAGGCTCCTGTTTGTGAAAGCTGTTGTGTGATTTGGCTCTTTATTGAACTCCCAGAGCTATTTATACAATATAGACATGTGATGCAGCTGCTGCAGGCATCTCAATTGTGTTGTTCTGAGTAGGTGGCCTAAAAGGAGTCCAATTAGAAACACTAATATCTGTGAACATATTTGAACTTGTTATTTTACTAGGCATTTGGAGGAAGAAAGTGTATACTTCTACTGCCTGCAGTGTAGTTATAATCCCAAAATGCATACAGAAAACTATATAGCATTAACTGTAAAATGAAATTATTTCCATCACTGAACAGGATAATGTACCAGGCATTCTTCTTTGGGTCTTCCCCTATGCTTGGTTTGTCATGTCATGCTTTGATAAGCCTCCAGAATTACAATGTATCTTTGTGTGTGTGTGTATGTGTGTGTGTGTGTGAAGAATTTAAAACAATTTCAGTTTAGTTTGTTGAAAGATGACGATCTTTTCCTGACATTTGACAAAAGGTGGAACAGTAAATAAGGAACTACTGAATAAAAGCTCCTCTCAGCACATCCTTAATCCTTACGGAGACTCACGGGAATCCATGCTAAATACAAGGTTTCTTTCTGCTGCCTTTGCTTATGAAACCAGATGAAAATGTTTGTGAAAACGTGAAGATATACAGAGAGATAAAATTCAGACATTTTATGTCTTTATCTCTTTTATGTAGCTTGGAAAAGGTGATGTCAACAGTGGTGTTTATGAAGGAAATTCCCAGGAAACAGAAGGCACACCGGTAATCTGTCACACTTAGTGACAACCTTCCCATAGCACTCTCCTTTATACTGAAAATTCTTCTTTCCATAGAAGTCTGATAATACTGCACTCTGCCACTCTAGCCTGTGCACATCCTCTGGACTGAGGATCCCCAGTGCTGTAAACTGGAAAAAGAGGCCGGAAAGGGTGGATTTACAATTCCTTAGCTATGGAACAGCCAAAATGCCATCATACCGAAACATTGTTTATGTTGAAAAGAGAGACTATTTTGGGGAACAGTAGGCAGTAACAGTAGTTAACAGTGGTTAATTTTAAAATAATCTCTAAAATATGGGGTTTTTTCCAAATAAAAAAAAGATGGTTTGTTAGTTGCACTTGAAATTTGTCCATGTCATAGAAGAGTACTGATGAGTAACTGAATATAAAATTTTATTTGTTTTTGACCTTTAAAAAAAAAAGAAAAAGACTCCTTCACAACCTATTAAGAAGATAAGACCTTGCTTGTTAGGCAAATGAAATGAAATAACATCTGTATAAATGATCTTTGCAGTTACAACTAAATATTAGACATCAACTCATTTATTTTCCCTTTGCCATCTAGCTTGTGAAATATTTTTCATGAAACAAATGGAAACAGTTTATTAAAAGAATCAGATTGCAAGAAACTTCTCTCTGTCTCAGTTTTCCATTAAGCAAATCTGTGGCTTTTCATTAAAAATGCTTTTTCTAGGTATAAATATAAAAATATCTCTTTTGTTATTATCATAATTTTCCAGTCTGCATTGTTGGAAATAAATATCATGGTCACTGATAAGAAACCATTTTGCCCTTTAACTTTTGTTGAAATAATAGAAATTAGGTTTCACTGATGAGTTGGACTCAATCATGACAATGATAGAAAAGAATTATCTAATAAGAGTTGTTCACATAAACCTTTACATGTATCGGCATACATTTTTCATGCATTTTCAGAGCATAATATGGAGGGATAAAACCTTACCATTAACATTAAACCCTGCGTTTTCCTTATTAGGAAAAGATAAGATGTATGCTATAGGATCCATGAAGCATATTTAAAAGAGAAGTGAAATATTTACTTTTGTGTACTCAGATTAAGTATGGAAATGCATGGCACTTAGTAAAGGTTTTGATTTTTTAGGATTTTTTTTGTTTGTTTTTCAGCAGGGAAATGTTTTAACTGCATTACTTGGGAGTACAGCTGGACTAAAATACTAATTTCTTGATCAGTGAATATTTTCTTATAACCTCCACCCATCCCACAAAACCCTGTGCCTCAAATTACAAGGAAGATTCATAACTCTCATTCAAAACCTCCCATAACCTAAATCCCCTTTGTAGTAGTGTTGATGATTATGTGATTCATTTGAAACACAATATTCTGATGTAAATATTCTTTTTAAATGTTAAGCATTAGTTCAGAGTTGTCATTCAGACACCATATATGTGTACACTTGAGAAAGCCATAGGTCAACTTCCCTCTTGGTGTGGTGAGGGTGTCCCATGGAAGTTCCTCTAGCAGTCCAGAATGCAGAAGGAATGGGCAATCGGAGCTGTCACTGTGAGGGTGATTTCACTGCATCTGTAACAGGACAGAGCTACTGCAGCCCTTGAGGTCAACAATCATAAACTGAGAAATGGAGACCTGAAGTGCAACAGAAGTTGCTAATAATCATGCAATTTACCTGCTCCTGTACATAATAGAAGAAAGACCTAATAAATCGAGATGTTTAAGGGCAAGAACTGCTTGAACACCATAGACTGTTGCGTTTTCCAGTGATTACAGATTGAGAAATATAGTATTACAAGACCATGGACCTGGAGCTGATCACTGCTTAAGTCAAACCAGTGGAATGCTTTTCACTGGTATGAGGGAGAATAGTCCATATTTAATACGGCAGCTTCATGAATACCAGATAGTTTTTCCAAAACAACCGACTTTTACCTCTTCACTGGGTTTTTCTGCTACAGTGTACTAGTTTGAAAGCAAACCAGTGGGAGATTCCAAGTCAGAACTACAATTTAATAGGAACATTAAAATGAAGGCAATAGTACAGAAACACTGGCTTAAACTGACGAAGTTAGAATACAACCTGATACCCTGTTGGTCAGGGTGGTGGTAACAGTCCGAATAAACGGTGGCTACAGTCCTGTTGGAGTGATGGATGTGGTTTTGTCGAAGCAGTGATCGTGTAGAAAGACCTGGTCCTTCTCTGGAGGTCCAATGGTGGTTAGCGCTCTTGTCCTCTGGGAATCCAGTGATAGTGCTACTGTGGTGTTCCAAGCCTCAGATTATATACGGGTAGGAATATTTGGTTCCTCTCCTCAGGGTGGGGCATCTCACAATGGGATGGTGTAATTCTATGAGTCATTCTATGAGACTTTGATGACCTATTACGGAGATGGCCCCCCACAGAGTGGCTGCTGCTTCCCCAGAAGGTGTTATTGAGTCATGGAGAAGATTTTAACAGTTTATGTAGATGGTAAGAGAATACGTACTTTTGGTTACATCTTGCATTGTAACCCAAGGCATACAGTCACCCTGAATAATGGAAAAAATATTATAATATTAATATTAATAATATTAAACATCCAGGACTCCAGTTGCCCAAAGGAAAGGAAGAAAATGTAGGAGAGGAACCAACATTTTCAGACTGGAAAACGAAAATTCTGGGTTTCCTTCAAACCATGACTTGTAGTTATAGATTGGGAACTCCACTTTTTTGTTAGCAAATAAATCCAAAACTTCTCTTGCTCTGTTGTTTATTATGGTAAAATGCATGAGATTGGACTGAATGAGAAAATTAGAGGGTCTTTCCTCTTCCTTGTGCCTCTCATGTCCAGCTCTTCATTTTCTGTGAGAATGCTGGTTTGCCCTAAATCCTTTTAGATTATGCCATGGTTTTCCTGAAGAGCAGCTGATTAACATCCACAACATTCTTCACCATCCACAAACAATGAGTCACATAATTTGATCAAGAAAATGAAAAACTGCTTGTACACCTGTTGATTTTTAAAAATTTTAATTTGTATATAATTGAATGATCACTATTCATCAAATCACAGGATTTAGTTGCTGTTTGGTGCTTACCTCTGTCACCAGTATTGTGATAAGCAACTGATTTGCTGCTATATAAGTAATAATAATATTAATTAATACTACAAAATAATAATCTCTTAAAATTGCTTCAGATATTTGTCTCTATTGAACTTAAATATTGTAATTAAATCCAACACTTATCACTTGTAAACCTCAGAAAGTGCAAAAAACATCCCAGAATCATGTTGCTTAATGGCTTTTTCCATATATTTCTCTATTTGCTGTGGTATTAGTCTGCAGTATGCTGCAAAGCTAAAATTAATTTCATACAAGAATTATTCATGTCCCTGTTCATATATCACAAAGCAGAAAAACACATGTGCTTACGGAGTGATGTTGTCCCTGTAAAAATACCATTTACTAGTAAGAAAATCACCCAAGTATTCTAACAGGGAGTGTTCAAATGGAGTGAGGCTGGTGAACAATAACAGTCTGTGCTGTACAGCACAGTGTTTTATTACATTATAAATTCTCAAGGCAGCGACATCAATATTCATCTTCTCTAGTACAATACAGAAGTCATTGCAATTATGAACAAAGCCTTCCACAAGTGATTGTTGTATTGGGCTGTGTGTAAAAAAATCAGTATTAACAATTTAAATGAAAAATGCTAAATGAAAAGGGTAGTTGCTAATGCAAATAAGAAAATCTTTCAAAATGTGCCACTTCCTTATTTTCTCTTCTTATTTATCCCCTCACCTCAAAGGGGATCAAGGCAATGACATTATAAAGAAAATGTTACCTCAGTAGCCTCATATGCCATTCAAATTTTAGATGCTCATTTTCAGGCCTCTGTGGACTTTGATTGAATTAGTTCCTTAGAAGTATCAGTTATCTGCTTCTGCCTTGAAACCCGTATGTTCTTCTTAAAGTGATGCCTTACGTTTTAGCTTTTTTTATTTTTCAAATTCTGTATTCCTAGTGTGTAACTCTGAAGTGTCTTGTAGCCTGTGAGCTGCTGCTCTCTCATGCTAAGACAGACATAACAAAATCCTCTCTAGGCCTGCTCTCCAAGGACACCCAGACAGTCCTAGGGCCAAAATGTGTAAACCAGCATCTTGAGAAGGGAGGCAAGCTGAGCGGAAATTACATCATTAGCTAAAGTTTAATTGGTGAAGTTGGGTTCATATGCAAATGGACCAAACTTATAAAAGTGTGAAGAAGTCGTGACCTGTCGTCCATCTTGGGTGTAGCCTTTGGCCTGCCCAGGGTGTACCTCTGAAGGCCTTTCAAACAAATAACCACCTTTATTCCCTTACTCCTGTCCAGTGTCTCTTTCTAGGTTGGCCTCTTTAGGCGTCAAAAGAACCTTTATTTTTACAGGACTATTGTATACAGCACCTCAAAAGTGCCTAGTCTCCTATAATGGGAAATAAAACATGAAGATAAGCAAAACATATCTTCCTCCAAAATCTAATGTTAAATGTATTCCTTACTACAATTAATTATAGCCAGCAAATGTAGAAAGGAAAAAAACCCAGACACCATAACTTTCTGTGTCTTCCAAGGCCACAAACAAGTTCTTCCATTGTATCTTTATCTGACTGCTTTGACTGAGTTTATATGGCTTGTGAAACAAGGAAGAGGAAAGTTGTGGTAAATTATATTAATTTTAGAAGGTGTAAGAGTGACAAAGGAAACCAGTAAGTCATTGTTATTCTGTGGGCTTGAGGCGATAGGTAGACTGGCTCACTCTGAAAAGTTGTAGAGACCATTTGTTGCTGGTTTTTATGTTGGACTCTTTTAAGTCCTGGGTACATTGTCCTGGGTCTTTCTTGCTCCATAATCTTTCATCATCCAATGGCCTTTAAGATCAGGCAATTGTGACCTGCTAGTTTGGAAAAAATGCTGGAAATTTCCTAACTGCTGTATTTCTGTTTATGGTAAAATAATCTTTAGAATGGAGAGACAGCTGACATGTTAATCTCCAAAGTAAGCAACACATCCATGGTATATGATATGATTTCTTAACCAAAGACTGTGGATGGCACAGAAGAAAATGAGCCATTTTCTTGTGGCAATACACATTCCTCCAAAATGAATGTGCAGTATTAATCTGCATTCTCTCTGTCTCTCTACCTCTCTCTCTCAAATGAACAGTGAAATATTTTGACCTGTAATAAATTTTCTGTCCCTTAAAAGCCTTTTTTATTATAAACTCTGAAGATAATGACTAAAATAAGAAGGCTGTGGGTTCGAGCGGTGGGCG
>VWZT01009703.1:0-27236 GCA_013397055.1 Pachycephala philippinensis
TCTCTTCAAACCACCACAGCAGTCAAGGACAGTAGTGAGCAATAGCATGACATCTGCTCTGTAATACTTCAAGATGTGAAAAGTCCTCAAATTGCAGAGTATGGGTCTATAGCCAAGAAATGTATTTGGCAATAGATTCATATCAGCTCCTTTATCCCCTTTTAAGTTCAGCACTATACTTACAGGCATCAAGCCATTTTACAAAGTGAGAAAATTAACCTAGTTACGATTTTTTTTGCTGAGAAAACTAAGAAACTAAAAAAGTGAAAGTGGTCTTTCAACCATTCACTCAAAACTGCACAGACTTGCAACAGCAGCATTGTCAGAAACCAGGCTTCTGTCACAGCCTTGCCCTTTAGTAAAAGAACATCATCTAACTTAAGATACTCTTAAAATACTTTAAGGTATTAAAGATAAAAGCCAGCCAAAAAGTAGTAACTTACAAGAGGTTATTTTAATACAATCTGAAGTCAACCAACCAAAGGATACAACCCAGAGGATATAATTCCATATCCTCCTTATAAACCTCCAGTGACTTTCTCTGGATTTTGAATGGCTGTAACAACTCTTTGTGTCTATGTTGTTCTTGCCACCAAGGAATCAGCCCAACTCAGTGACTTTCAAGAGAGTCGAAGACATGTACAGACAGGAGAGACCTTCCAGGTAGTGCAACTGAGCAAGGTAGAGATTTCACATTGGAGATAACAAAGAAAAAAAGAAACAGGACAGAGAGAATGGTGCAAATACAAAGAAAATAGTCAAGTAACTTGAAAGAAAGTTCTGAAATTACATATAAATATATATATGTGTGTTGGGTAAGATGAAACAGGGAAGTCTTATTGCCTAGCCAAAGATGCTGAGAACATAGAAACTACAGGTGAAATAGAAATGAAGGCATACTTTGAGATACCAGGCCTCAGTTACTGAACAGCTGGAAAACAATAGTGTGGCAGGCTGAAGGTAATCGCCTTTCATTGAACAATACCTTCTGCTAGCAAACAGGTCCAAGGGTCAGAGCAGACCCTGCTAGCTTGNGTAAATGATGTAAGATTTGTGTCTTGTACTAGATTGGTTGATGAAAATCTGAATATTCAGCACAGAAGACGATTTATTGTATTGTACACAAGAATCTCGGTCACTTCTTGTTACTTCTTTTCACTTCTTGTCACTTCTTGTCACTTCTTTTTACTTCTTACTTCTCACTCCTCACCTCTCACTTCTTCTTACTCTCTTGTCTCACTCTCTTAGCTCTCTCTTGCTCCCTCTTGCTTTTCTGGCCTGCTTCGAGCTGCGGCTGGCAGCTCCAAGCAAGGCCCCTGTCCTTACCAATAAACCTCATGCTCTAAAACCTGCTTATAGAGATCCCTCATCGTTAACCGTCGAGCTGCGGCTTTTCCCTACATGTGTGTGTGTATATATATATATATATATGTAGGTCCAACATATATTTTGTTTATTTATAAGCTGGAATTGTTGCTATTGGTTAAAAAATTCAGAGAATATGGATGAGGTGAAACCCTAGGTCCTTTCCAGCAATGAGGCCAAAATAGAGTGAAAGGTAGTTGCAGAATTTGGAATTACATGTGCAAGAACTTCAGTCACCATATTTTGATTGATCAAACTACGTTCTGCCCTATTTCTAAACACAGGTAGTACTTTCATTTACATGCTAGGCAGTAACTACTTCATAGAATTTTTTTCCAACCAAGCAGATTATTAATTTATGGACACTATAATGTTATGGAAGCATCTGGTATAGGACGATAATTTCCTTAGCTGCATGTGTCCTGTTTCCATCTTTATGTATTTCTTCTGCATTGTAAAGAAGAAAAAAATACGTGTATTTGAACTCAAATATTATTTAAGGAGAGAAGAAACATCCGTAATGTAGTTTTATTTCAGAGCATCTCATTAACTGGATCCATAGAAATATTAATTCCTTTGAGCAATAAAACCTCCTAGATACTATGAATTATTTACTCCCACTACATTTCTTTCTATCTGACATCTATTTATTGAGGAAACAGGTTAGGGAAATAAGGACATAGAAGCCTGACCAAGTTTTAAAAAGTTTTTTCGAAGTGTGGATACTGTTGGTATTGCTCCCACCTCTTTTAAAACCAGGGTCATTTGGGATTTTTCATGTCAGGACATAAGAGTGGTATGACAGGAAGGAGATCAAAAGCAAAGCAGACCCTAGACATAGCATTTGCTCTCCATTCTTTACAGCACAGCTTTCCCACCCTGCACCTACCTCCCTTGAAACTCACACAGGAAATTGGAATTTCACCACAATTTAGCAAATGGTTGATAGACACCATTGTAACTCTCCAGAGTGGTAGAAAAGTGTTTTACAGGCACTTTCTGTCTGAATTTCCAGACAGAAAATACAGTGTGTATTTGTCCTTCTGATTCATACACTTGGATGGGACTGTGAGAATACCTCTAGAGGGCAAGGAATGAATCACTACTTTGTTCCACCATCCTCTCTCCCAGCCACCTGCAGGACATCACGACATCACTCTTACAGGCTGGCCAGCACGGATGTGAGCATGTGCCTGGTACTGCCGCCTTGGTTTGCAGATGATGCCTCTTCATTGGCAGCAGTGGAGGTCTGCAAGCTCAGGTCTCTCCTCTCTCTTTCTGACCAAAAAAGGGTGTCACAAGGCATACACAGCATGTCCAACCCTCCTTTGCACCTTGTTCTCCTTTTATCCCTTCAGTGTTCAGTCTTTCCCTCGTTTTCCTTCCCACTTCACATACACTAAAAGCCAGCATTGGTTCTGATAATGAGATGCTAACACTGGGTCCAGGCCAGCCTTGCTCACGTGTGCTTTAAGCTGTTTCACACATTTCATAAGCTTTTCATACATTTTCAGGTCTGTGAAAAGAGATTTCTTTGAGGTTACTGTCGGCTCTGGTAATTCATCAGCATGAGTTTAGCAAGACAGGTACTCTGTGTTTCTCTACCAGGTAAACTCCAGTACTCCAGTGAACTCAGTAATATTGTCTTTGAAAGTAAATAAATGCTAGCTTTCTAAAATATCTTTGCAAAATGACAACTGGGTAATACTAAGTATGAGAGGAAGTTTCTCCAAAGGATGACCCTAGTATATCCATGCTCATTGACTGAAACATCACAACGTTATTATGACACATAATCCCTCCCTTTGTACCCTTTGCATACTTTGTAGAAAGTAAAAAAAAAAAAAAAAAAAGGTGTTTTTGCATATCTGTAACTACAATGTTCCTCTTTTCAATATTAAATATGCAAAAAAATTCAACCCAGAACACACTTTCTACAGGTAATGTTCTTCTGAGTTGCACACCTTGCCTAGGTTTCTTTAACGGGTTTATGATCACAGTCTTGTTAGAAAACATGTCTCTGCCTCAGGACGGCCTGGGTACCTATGTGAAACAAAACACCACCTCCTTCAACACAGGAATTTCCCTACTGGGTGGGAAGGGTATTGCTGGAGTTTGCATACCCCAGCCTCACCAGATATGGCAAGTTCAGATTCAGAGTTTTGAGGTCAAAGGTCTCCCAGAAGTCCCTTATATATGAGGTTTTCAAGCTCCCCCAGGAAATCCATACTGTGGATAATGCAAGTCTTTCTAACACCAGGAGAAAAATTCCTTCTCACCTCTGGTAGAGGAAGGACAGTGAGATGCTCTGTCTGACCTGCATTGTTATCTACATTATGTCAGTAGCAAAACTAAAGGGCCATGAAAATAGTGCAGCAAATCCATCAAAATTTTAACCTATGTGTTGACCCCTCGGCTGTGCTCCACTCTCTGGGATAATGTGTACATGTGTTCGTGTATACTTACACACACACACACACACACACACACACACACACGTATAGCACATAGGCAAAGAAAGAAAAATGCATGAGAGCTACTTGAAGTGGAGACACAAGGACCACTGGGCAAAGCAATCAAGGCATCCCAGTCAGTGACAGATAAAAACCCACTGAATATTCTGTGGGTTTCAGCTCCAGCTGGAGCTGGAGGGTGGGAGGTGGAGACCACCACTGCAGTGTTGCAGGCAAAGAAGTGAGGTGTTTCTGAGGGTACTTGCTGCCCTTGTGCACTGGTTATAGAAAAATTATGGGTCTGTCTTTGTGTCCTGGACCCATCTCACTACACTTACCTGCAGATTGCAGGAGACTGAACAGGTTGCAGTTATAGCAAGTGAAGGGAGAAGCAGAAAAGCTATGGTTGAAGTGAGAGGAGTGGAAAGAGTATGGAAGTTACACATTATAGGATTAGCTCAAATAAAGAAAGGCTTGGTGAGAGAAACACAGGAGATATCACCATCCCACTCCCCTCAAAAGCCTCCACTGATTCTTCTTCTTTCCTCCTCTTCAGCAACAGTCCCTTCTACTTCACTCCCCGTCTCAGCCCTCAGCCTGCTCCCTCAAAAGACCCAGTCATTACCACCAAAGAGTTTTGGTCCTCCAAAGACAGGGACAGAATAAGGCATCCTGGCTTCACTGTTGGAAATTTATGGTATTCTGAGTTTAGGGAAAAGACTCAGACACCCAGTGGTCTCTGGTTGAGGCCATGAACAGCTGGGATAAATCCAAGAACTGCCTTGGATTTGATTTTATTTATTTCAAGGTTATATCTGTCCCTGGCCAACAGCAACAGAGAGCAAGTAGGATTTACAACCACCTTTTCTATAGTGGCCAAAGACTATTCTTTTTTCCCAGCCAGAGATAGTTACTCTGTCCCAAAATAATTTTCTTTTTCTTTTTCTTTTTCTTTTTCTTTTTCTTTTTCTTTTTCTTTTTCTTTTTCTTTTTCTTTTTCTTTTTCTTCTTCTTTTTCTTCTTCTTTTTCTTCTTTTTCTTCTTTTTCTTCTTTTTCTTTTTCTTCTTCTTTTTCTTTTTCTTCTTCTTCTTCTTCTTCTTCTTCTTCTTCTTCTTCTTCTTCTTCTTCTTCTTCTTCTTCTTCTTCTCTTTTTCCTTTTTCCTTATTACAATGCATTTTTTTACCTCTGTCCTTTGATGTGGATACCAAAAATCCCATTTATTTCATCAAGTGTAGGATTTGGCAGTGTGCAATACAGTGAAAGCTGGCAGGCTCCCCATTTAACACACATGGGCAGGACATTTCACTGTGGCACTAAACCTCTCTCCATCTTTTCTAACTGAACCATGTCGTACAGTAGCTACAGAGCATGAAGCAACTCTGCCTGATATGTATTTTAATGGACACTGCAGCACCGTGGTGGCAGCACGACAGGTACCACACCCCCTTCAGCAAAGCCGATGGCACATCAGCAGCTCTGGTGGGCTAGTCGTCACATCAGATCAGCTACCCATCCTCACTGGGTAGGGAGGGAATAACACACCTGTTTTTTTGATAGGTTTTGCCCAGTGTCACAAAGTGCTGTGTTTACCCTTCACATTTTTCAAGCAGTTTCCTTTATGTCCTCTCTGGTAGCAGACACAGACATTCATTCGGAATACAGAGACTCCTAGGTGGACAA
The DNA here is from genome assembly GCA_013397055.1 of Pachycephala philippinensis. Lineage (NCBI taxonomy): Eukaryota > Metazoa > Chordata > Aves > Passeriformes > Pachycephala > Pachycephala philippinensis. The sequence continues at coordinate 5,501 of VWZT01009703.1, forward strand.
GCAGCAGCAGTTTTTGGCAGTAGCTGACCTGTGACTTCATGTAACGCTGAAATTCCCGTGACAGGCTGAGCTTCCAGCACATCAACCTGGCAATGACAGCCCCATCTATGGTGTGACTTAGGGTGCTGCTCTGTCAGGACCTTACTGCCATGACCCCAGCAAGAACACTACAGAAATTCACATACCAGCTTTTGCCAAAGCACCAACAGTATCCTTTCAGACAAAGACAGGAGAGGTTAGAAGCTACTCAATAAATTATCCAAATGACTTCTGGCTTTCCATATCAAATTGCTGCACAATGTTTCCTAAGTAACCAGGGCTTTTCACTGGCAACAAGACGTGGACTTGTATTGACTCTAGTTACTCAGACATGTTTTGCATGCTTTCATCAAAAAATAAAGCTGTTCCAATGTCTTCTCATAAGTAACCTGTAGTAGGCATTGAATAGAGGATTCGTCAAGCATGCAAAGGAAAGTTGCCTCATAATCTTTTCTCATGACTAATGGCATTCATTTTGTGTTACAAGAGGGACACTGTTATGACCCAGAACACTACACTTTATCAAATTTTCTATTTTCTTGTCCAACAAACTGAAAAACAAGATAATACAGAGCTTTGATTGGTTATAACTCTGGATTATTTTCCACTTTGGAATGTGAAACTGTAAGTAGAGTTAATGGTTATACCATATCATGTCAGATAACACAGAAGAGATGGCAGAAGGGATCTATCAGCAGCTGAGATAATTTCTAAAACAAAATAAGCTTTTAAAAAAAGCTTCTTTCCTGTATTGTTTATTTGATGGTATGGCAATCTGCCTGTTGTTGTTTCAGGTGTGTAGTCTCCATCAACGTACCTAAAATTAGCTCTATACACAGCCACATCCCTGGTGGTGTGGTAAGGGAACAAGTGTGAAAAAGAAGAAAACATGAGTGACTCAGGGGTCACAACAACAGCATGTGGTGACAGGCATGGAAAAATATAATCATCAGGCAAAACAAACTACATTATCATCAACATTTCTGAAAAAACATCAAGGCCCTCATGAAATCAGAACATACTTACAAGGCACTGACATCAGATCTTGTGGTAACTAATGTACCTCAGCGCTCATGACATTTCATTTCTAGAAGCTGGATTGCATGGTTACTTGCAGGACAAAGGCAAGTTGGGAGACGTCAGAAGTTGTCCCTACAGCACAAAAAAAATATTGAAATGATACAGTCATTGAAGAGAAGCTGCATTTCAAACAAATAGCAACTTGATGTGATATCTAGTTCCCACAGTTTCTTAATTGACATTCTTGGGTCCTAATGTAGTCCAAGCACATACCTCAGTTTTTCCACACAGAAGATCAGATTCCAGCTTTAAAGATACTGCATGTCTGGTAATGACAAAAGTGGATCTGAGGCAGGAACAATACCATCAGGACCTCAGTGTAGCGACTGCACTGTAAAGCCTTTCAGAAATCTGGTTTAAATCTGTGATATCTCTTTCAGAGGGTAGCAGCGGTTGCCACTCTGAAGTGCAGAGTGGTCAGGGTACCACTGGATGTTGTGGCAGGGCTCTCATCTCCTGTTGGGGCTGAGAAAAGAAACATTCTCTCCATGTAAGCAGGGACTAGATTTCTATTAGAGACAGAAATGGGATTTCCAGACCACTGCCTTAACTTGGCTGGTTTTGAAATCAGCAAGCATAATTCCCAGTGGCAGCTGAGTTAGGTCAGAGAGATTCAGTGAAAATGAAAATTACCAATGCCTATAAGTGCAAGACAGTCCTCTGGATACAGAACAGCACCTGCTTAGCTTTTGTCACTGTTTCACAATGACAGGTTTGCATATTTTCTTTGAGCAAAAGTAAGATCCTCACTATTAATGCAAAATACCAGAGGCCAATTACTTCTTACTATTTATAGTTTGTTGGCTTTTCGTAGGTTTATTGAAAAAGTGATCCTGCAGAAAGACCCGTGAAATATAAATGCATATAAACGAAATTTAAAGCCGTTTTGTTCACTCTTCACACCTTGCCTGGAAATTTCTTCTGTGTGGAAGTTTTGCTAGACAAAGGCTTAACTGCTGGAACATGATGCCTGTCAGAAGAACTGAAACACACCACAAGAAGGAGAGGTGGGAATTGTTCCGTGTTTTTTCCTGTCCTTTGTCCCATATTTTCTTTTATTTTCTTTTTCATGTATGCTAATGTTTGGGGTTTTTCTGATCAGTGAGAACTTCTCCTAATGTATGAATTTACTCTGCAAAAATTGTTTACATGTTCATTTTTTATAAGCTTCAGTGGCCCCAGATTAAATATAGTCCCTCCTAACTCCCAGTCAAACACACTCTTATATTCAGAGTTAATATCTTTTGATAGGGAAGAAAGGACTTTCCCTTTACGGAATCAGGAGCAAAAACACTCCCAAACTCTGTAACATAACTGAGCCCTAGACACATCTACATTAAACTGGTAGAGAACTTTCTTCTTATATAGAAACACTCATCTCAAGAAGAGAACCTACTGCAAATTACCGTTTACAGACGTGATCTGCTCCTTTATTTGAAGCAGTTCTGCATGACATTAGGGCAGTCCCAGGCCTCAGGTCACTTTGCAATGGACCCCAGGCAGCAGATTGAGAGTGTGCCTGCAGAGAGCCTGCAAAAAGATGTGCAATTCAGCTCATTTTCATGTGTCATTCTTCATAGGAAAACAGGAAAGATTTTGTGCAGAAATTCCTGGCTATGACTCTGAGCGGACAGAGGCAGGTCAATGGAATAAAAATAAGCTTTTTTCAAACTCTAACTTTGCAGATTATATCACATTCCAAATATTTTCTGTCTTTGGATGCTTGCCCATCTTTTCTGTAACACTAATTTGCAGAGCTCTGATAATTTCATTGGTTGGTTTTGGATTTTTTATAATGATGAAAATATAAGTATCAAACTACCCACTTTGCTATGATCAAAGAAAAATGTCATATGTATCAGCAGACATAAAATAGCTGTAGCAGAGATTGTTGCTGGAGGATATAGCCCCCATTATTCACATAAAACACAGTGCTGCCACTGATCATTATTCCTAATAGCAGTAATCCTCCCTGAATGGGTTTATTAAAGTGTCCTCAGCATCACTGTGGGCTGTTAATAATCTCGTGATAGCAGCCCGCTTTGCTATATCTACTGCTTAACCTACACTTATTTCTGTCATTGCCTTTTTTTCCCCCCACATTAATCATCCTCTGAAAACATTTTCAATATTCTCTCTTGCAGCACAGCTGGAGTATGCCTCCTAATTGTCATTCTGAGTCTGCTTATTCTGGTTCCTCTGCATAAATATAATTGCAAAATCAGCAGCCTCTGACACATCTTCCCTCCCGGTCCTGCTCCACGAGCAATTGCAGTGGTGGTCTCTTGCAGGCTTGTTAAGGGAACCACACCCTGCCTTCCACCTTAGAGACTCAGCCTGTACCTGTGCTCTCTGCCCAGACACCACAGCACACTGTGGCACCCTGCCTCCTTGGCTGTCTGGAGAGGGTCCCCCTCTGGAGCATATCAGACTCCAGCCTGAAGCACTGCAGATGCTCCTATGGAAACCACATTGCAGGGGGAGTGGGGTGAGCCTGCATGCTGGTGTGTGCTGGGTCTGATGCCTGCACCCTGATGCATGCCGATGTATCCTGATGCATGCTGCATTTCACTCTGATACAGTGTTGGGAAAAAAACCCTTAGCATAAAAATGCAACCAGGAACCAGGAAATAATCTCATCTTCTCAAGTCTATGTAGAACCCCAGAATCCCACTCACACTGTATAACACAGCAGAAGTTCACTGTATATTTTTTTTCTGTTTCAGCTTTACCTGAATTTTCTGTTTTGCACAACGCTTCAATTACCCCAGCCAGTCAGCTTTCCAAAGGCATGCACCTCTTTTGATTGAAAAAGATTTAAAAGTCCTCAGTTTTACAAGTCTCAGTTTTCAGTTTGATTCTCTTTCACAGTGAAGGTTTTTTCCCCAACCAAAATAAACCTAATAAAAGATCTAAGTGTGAAAATTTCTGTCAGCAATGCAATTAATCCTGCTGTTGAATTCCTGCCATCTTAGATTAGGTGATCAGTTGATGCTTTGAAAAGATGCAGAAGGAAAAATCCTAGCACTGATTTTCTTAATAGCTTTGCTGTTGTTTGGTGTTGAATACTGCAAATATCTGGGCACAAAAATGTGACTCAATTATGCAAAGAAAATACATATAATATTCCCTATAATTGTTTTGCTCAGACAGCTTTTGTGTTTTTGTAGATGAAACAAACTGATGAAAACACACTTTGAGGTACTATCCTCATAGGCAGTAGGATTAAGGATATTGTTCACGTTTCTGTCCTTATTGTTAAGCATTCTGACACCTTTTCAGCTTGCTTTTTTACCTTAATTCAGGGCCACAGGAAAGTAAATGCATCCTTCTCAGTCACCTACATCCATCATACAATATTTTAAGAAGCAGAGGTGCAGAGGTTTGTTAGCCATATAATCTGCATTAACCAGTAAAGAGAAAATGTCACCTAAATCCAATTCAATATAGACCCTGTATTCAACATTCCAGCAGAGATAACCTTTAAATGGATACTATACACTCAGATAATTGGCAGTGATAAGAGGTATCAGTTAATCCAGCCTAGGTGTCAGCTAGACAGCTTCAATATACTACTCTGCAACTGTTCACCACATATGTTACTTTTGTCTTAAAATACAGTTCTTACTCAGAAGTTTGGAAAACAGATCAGTGCCTGAGGAAGTTCTGAGGAAAAAACTGGCTGTGAACACGAAAGATGCATGAATTGCTTTTGTCTTGTCTAGCTGTCTCTGGTGTTCTTACACTCATTTGGTTATAAACGTGTGCTACAGCCCTGGAAGATCCTTAAGGTCAAAAGCAATGGAAAGGACAGAGACTTCAGTGTGCCTGGAACATATCATATCCAATTACAGTTAGATAGATCATCTTCCCCACGTAACTGGCCGTCCAAGGATACATTTTTTTCTTCCAACAGCAAAAGATATGAGGGTAGTAAATTATTACGTGAGGTTGGTGAGACACTGGGACAGGTTGCCCAGAGAGGTGGTGGATGCCCCATCCCTGGAAACATTCAGTGTCAGGACTTCAAGCAACCCGACCTAGTTGAAGGTGTCCCTGCTTACTGCAGGGAGATTGGTCTGGACTATATTTAAAGGTCCTGTCCCACACAAACTGTTCTATCCTTATATGGCAGAACAAAAAAATGTATTGTAAAGCAAAAACTCCCACAACAATTTCTAAAGGAATAAAGGGTTTGTATTTCTATTTTATGCATACAAAAGACAACCCCACAGCCAAGACTTAGGTCTCTGAACATACTCCTACAATCAAGAGTTGAATCTGAATCCAAATACCAGCATTCATGTTCTATCATTAAACTCTGACTGACACTATATTCCAAGACATTTCAGATTTTGGGGGTAATTTTGTTATTCTTAAACCGACATTTTAAAAATATGTTGAAACTTAAGTTTCCTCTCTTCCATGCTGTTTTCATTGGAGCTGGAAACTGTCAGTTGAAAGCAAAATTTTTACTTTAATTTTTTTATAAACTCAAAGCACAGAGACAGTATAGACAAAAAAAAGAAGAAAAAAACAACAACAACCACTAAACACCAACAGCCCCCCCACACAGTATCTTTCTGCCTTTAGAGAAGGCTTTGTACTAAGCTCAAAGGACTGGTTTTCACCTTTCACAAATGCAATTATTTTAGTCATGAATAAGGTTAGATACCTTAAGTATACTTATATTAAGCAAAGCAATGATTTGAAACAGGGATAAGATTCATCAAGCCAACATTAGGAAGCTGTGTTCCAGTAAGCAGGGATATTCAGACTTTCATTTGAAGCTATCACAAGAAGTAACAAATGTTGCTTTATACTGGCAAGCACACACCTTCACAGTCACTACAGAGAAAGAGCAGTGAAATGTCATAAAAGAAAGCAATGGTTTCATTTATGGGTTCTCATGCAATACCCCAAACTCACTTAACCGGGACCTCATCTTGAGGCCACTGTAAAACCACTTACCCAACAAAGTCAGAGACAGCATTCAGAACAATGAATAAATACTTCTGACTAATTGTGGTAAACCCCCCAAACTGCATGGAGTTTTGGCAGGCATTTTATCAAAAGGTGCTAATGCACTGTGGCACTAGGTGTGCCAGCTTGTTTTCTTCCCTGAAGGGACTAAAGTGTACTAGAGGCAAGAATTTCCCATGTTTCTAGGGAAGAACCACCTGTGATGCTTTAGAAAGACTCGTCTGTGATTTCACATGGTGTTCTAAAAGGCTCCATTGACATTCACTTTCACGGTGAGTTCTGACATTCACAGAGCACAGTGATGTTAGTGTAGTTATTTGTCCTTTTCATTGGTCTTTCCATGAGTGGTTTTGCACTTATACCTTTCAGTATGAAGGGAAGCCTTCACTGTTAATGCTGGTGATAAGTCACTGTGACATGGAAGGAAAGTCAGGCATTGGTGAGAGCCTCTACAGACCACACTCAGTATTTCAAAGCCATGCTGTGCTGCACACACACAACTTCTAACACTATTTTCTATAACCATGCAGCCACCTGCTCTATTTTGAGAGCAAAAGTCTGTGGACTCCTCTTCCATGCTCTGCTCTTCTTATAGGGTCTTCAGCAAGACAAAAGCTTGTGTCCAAGAAAAAATCTCCCTTCTCATGGCAACTTTTGAGAAGCAAGGATGCCATTTTAAATTGATAGCTATGTATGCAATAACAAATAATTTCATATACTGAGAAATACATGGGAAGCAACAGACAAGACAATGCCTCTGCAAATTGGACAGTGTTATTTAGCTCATTATTCAGGTTTATTCACAGTCTGAATGGCACTTACACAGTTCTCACCACTAACAGCCTAACAACAATTAAGTCAAGGTGTGTACTTGAAACAACAGTTGAAATATTTGAATGGTGTTTCTAGATGGAAATATAGAATTGACAATCTCTTTTCCAAACTTTAGATTTATAGCAAAGCCAGCACCAAAGCTAGACTGAATGACATCTTAAAGAAATTTCTTCCAGGTACAACTAAAAGAAGATGATGTATCAGGGTCATGTAGCTGTTTACTGCAACAGCTTGCGTTTGACTTAATTAAATGAAGGCTAGTATTGATCGTATTTCATTTCTAACTGAAATGTTTTGGAAATTATGCCCCCATGGCATTGTTTTATAACAGGGGATTACTCAAAGGAAGCCCATGCCAGGGGACAAATCTTCACAAAATTGAACTATACAGATTCATACAAGACACTCGGTCACTGGTTGCCCCTTGGTAGTGTCCAGCTTTCATTAATTTGGGAGCTGCCAGACTACCTTGCCTGTGTGAAAAAAAAGAAACCCACTGTGAGACACCTGGGTGTTTTGAAAACAGAAAGAACTGGATTAGGTGTGCCAGTGCAACATAATCTGGGAACCCATTGCCCTTGTGCAGATGCATTGTGCTTAACTGTCCTGTTGAAGGCTGTACACAGGCCACACGAAGTATATCCACTGGTGCAGCCTAGGGCTCACAACACGTGCTGAGGGGAACCTGCACAGCTTTCAGTCCCTTACAGTCCTATCAGTCTGTGACAAGGAGTTCAGCAAAAGGTTTTAAAAGAGAAAAAGTGACTAAAACTGCTTTAGACAGCTGCTATATGAGGTAGCAGATGGTGAACCTACCCAGAGGTCCCTAGAAATATTAGTATTTAAAAGGTCTTACATTTGACTAACTTCAGAGAAGTGTGTGGCACTGTCTGTTGCCTTAAGGGAATGGGAGCCATAGAAATGGGAATGAGTAAATACACTAGTGAAGGGCTTTCAGCTTCTCTGAAATGTTTCTCTCACAGCATTTCCCCAGTCCTGTTCTCCATCCTCAGCAGCTCACCAGCATACCAGGCTGACACCCTGCTGTGGTCCTGGTAGCCTCCCCCACCGACAGTCTTTGTCCAGGTCACAGCAAGTGAGACAAATCTAGCTAAGTACTACTCCTTCCACCCCTGCCTCTGTGAATCATACATTTAAAATTATCCTTGAAATCCACATTCATCACACAACCTTCACTCATGCCAACAGCAAACACCAAAAAAACCCACCCCAAACAAACAAACAANCACAATTCACCTCTTGTTCCTTCATCACAGTTACAACAACGGAAATTCTTCACAATCATTCCACTCTCTCCCATTGTTCAGTCCATGTTCTGCCCATTAGTGCTCCCCACTACCACCCTTATCTCAAATTCCTCATGCTCCATGTTAGGCATCAAAAAAGATTGTGGTAGTTTGACCCAGCCTGAATGACAGATGCCCACCAAAGCTGCTCTGTCACTCCCCTCCTCAGGTGAACAGGGGAGAGATTAGGTGATAAAAAGCTGCTTGGTTGAGAAAAGACAGGGACACATACTCGGCAATTAACCATCATGGACAAAAAAAGGACTCAGCCTGGAGAAATTAATTTATTTTCTTGCCAATTCAATCAGAATAGGTTAAAGAAAAGTAAAATCAAGTCTCCAAAACCACCTTTCCCCACCACTCCTTCTTTCATGGGTTTAACTTTATTTCAGTTCCTCTACTTCGTTCTGCACAGAGGTGCAGGGGGATGAGAAACGGGTGTTGTGGTCAGTTCATCGCACATTTCTGCTGCTCCTTTGCCTACTTCAGTGTGGGATTCCTCAGCATGATTCCACAGCAGACAGTCCTCCATGAATTTCCCCCGTGTCAGTCCTTCCCAGATGCTGCAGTTCTTCACAAACTGCTCCAGCATGGGCACCTTCCATGGGTTGCAGTCCTTCGGGAATGCATTTCTCCAGCATGGGTCCCGGTGGGGCCACAAGCCATGCTAGCAAACCTTCTCCAGTGCGAGCTCCTCTCTTCATGGTGCCCCAGGTCCTGCCAGGACCATGCCCAAGTGTGGGCTTTCCAGGGGGTCACAACCTCATTTTGACACACCCATGTGGTTTGGAATGGGGTTATCCATGACCTGTAGGTAGATATTGGCTACACCATCATCCTCCACAGGCTGCAGGGGCACAGCAGTCTCATCGTGGTCTTCACCAGGGGCTGCAGGAGAATCTCCACTCTGGCACCCCGAGCCCCTCCACCTCCTTCTGCACTGACCTTGGGGTGTGCAGACCTGTTTCTCTCATATATTCTCGCTCCTCTCTTCTCTGCCTGTAATTTGCTTCCAGCCAATAACTTTCCTGCACTTCATAAATACTTTATCCCAGAGGTGTTGCCATAGTCACTGATGGGCTTCACCTTGGGCAGCAGTAGGTCAGTCTGGGAGCCATCTGGCACTGGTTCTGTTGGACATGGGGAGAGCTCCTGGCAGCTTTTCAGAGAAGCCATCCCTGTAACCAAAACCTTGCCATGCAAGCCCACTACAGCTACACTTTGTTAAGAGCAGCAGTGTAAAGCTTGGCTGTGGCATGGTTGTTGTTGGTACACAAGGATAGCACGGCATTTTTCAGGGCTCACTCTCAACTCTCACATCAGTTTTGCCGGTAACAGCCTGCAGTTCTCATGGAGCTCTGTATCTATAGATACCACCATTATTTTTTTTTAGCTTTGTGGTGCAATTCTTTGTGCTTCTGGACATTGCTTGTAGCTAGAGAGTATTATCCTCCTTTGAAATCCACATAAATTCTATTGAGACAAAGCTGGCAATTACAAAAAACCCTCGGCTTTTTTTTTTACCATCAGATGTTCCACTGTTATCTTCAGAATTGAAGGCGCATCCCCACCTAATTCAGGTCATACAATGACAGTACAACTCTCTCTGCCTTCTAGGTTAACAAGATGGTCATTTTTGGCAGGAAAAAAGAGAAACATTGTGGGGGTTTTTGTACTGTTGGACCTAGACAGGTGCTACACTAATGAGAATAATGTATCTTAATCTAACACCCATATAGATGTTGAAAGATTAATTATAAAGTTTAATTCACTGTGCTTTAAAACACCATGTTTAATAATTCAACTGATTGCACAAGTTATGTTTTTTAGGGAGGAATTCAGCATTTTAGATTAAATAATTTTTTAGAGGAAAAATAAATATCTTCTTTAGGGAAAGCCTTAGTAAGTTTCATTGTTTCCAAAGTGAAAGACTTTAAATCTTGCAGGCTACAATAAATTCAGGATTCTGTTTATGTCTGTTTATTTCAAGAGAAGAAAATTACTTTCTAATTTGACGGGAAATTGCAAGCAGTTCTAATTATATTCACACTGCTATATTAAACATAAAAGTGTATGCAATAAATTGTATGCTATGATATACAATATGATATAAAAAATAAAATAAGAATCTCATGTAATGAATTTGAAATTACATTAACCATTGATGCCACTGATCAGCTAAGCAGTGTCAAGACCTTTGTTAGTACTGGGTGTTACATCCTTTTACCAGACAGGTCACTCCCTTAAAGAATACAAGTGCTCTTTGCAAACGTATCTGACATTTTTCTTGACGCATTCAAACCAAAAACGAGGTAAGACTAGCGCTTCTCTTAGAAGGCATTTCAAAGTTACTTCAACAGCAGTCTGACATAGAGTTTGCGCACAGTAACATTTTATCACAAAATTAGTCTAAGATTTAAGTACAGTCTAAAGGTAGGCAATGTGTTTGTTTCCATGAAGTTGCTAGAGTGCAGGCATTCCGGTTGTGTCCTTTCAGGAAACAAAATGAGCTGACTGAACTATTACTTATTCCAACAAAGCAACTTGAGAGGGGGAGGGTGGGATGGCAGGGATGGATGGACACCAAACAAAAAATGTAACAAATTTTAAAAATCACAGGATATTTTGAACTGGAGGCAACCCACAAAGACCATCATGTCCAACTCCTGGCCCTGCTCAGGACATCCCCAAGAGTCACACCATGTGGCTGAGAGCATTGTCCAAATGCTTCTTGAACTCTGTCAGGCTGGAGCTGTGACCAGTTCCCTGAGGAGCCTTTTCTGGTGCCCAACCACCCTCTGGATGAAGAACCTTCTCCTGATATCTAACTTAAACCTCCCCTGACACAATTACAGGCCATCCCCTCAGGTCCTGTCACTGAGACCACAGAGAAGCAATCAGTGTCTTCCCAGCACTACATCTAAAGTCATATTCCTTAAATATCACCTGGGAAAAAACACAGTTCTCAAGTTTCTCCAATAACACAAAAGACAGTAATTACAGAAGAAACCAAGAACTATTTGAAACATTCCACCACCTCTATTTTTGCCAGCATCAGCTGGGGGCAACTTGTGGGCTCAGAGAGGAGCACTCTGATTTCCAAATCCTCTGTCATGATTGTATAGAACTGCTTATTGTTTGAATAGTGTTTGACCTAGTAGGAGGTCACCCTTCACTGGCCCATCCCACGCCCATCACGCACCTTTCATGGCCTGCAATAACAAATAATCCAAGGAACACATACAACTATCTTTTGGCTTCTGCACTCCCTTATTTCCTGGGGAATTGAGACCTATTCAAACCCTTAAATTGTCAATCTATCTGTCTCTCTCCTTCACCTGTAACAGCTTCTTCAATTGTGTCCATATTTTACCTCCCTGTCAAATACGGTTGAAGACTCAGAAATAAAAATCTCTAAGAAATGCTGTGAAAATTCATGTTTGCATGGAAGACTGACTAAATCACCTTTTGAGAGGGTGAGTTAAAGCCGCCTTCTCCTTATCAAACCAGAGAAGCTTCATCTGGATGGCCCATAAGCACACAAGTGCTGTCCAACTGATCTGCACATGCCATCTTTCCAGTAATAGCAATGTACACCTGTACTCAACTGGACCAGTGTGAGAGGAACTGGGAAGGTACTGGGGTGGGAGAATGGCACTTCAGAGAGCAACATCAAGGTGACGGTAAGATGATGAGATCCTACCAAGAGAGGATCAGGGCTCAAACAACACAAATCCTATAGGAAATCAGGCTTTCTTTTTCAAAGGATTGTGGTATGACACAGATAAACAGAGACAGCAGGGAGGAATGCAAAACACACACTTTGTAGTACCCTGACGCAATAGAAATACATTTTAACTCTGTGCCATGTTAAAAAGGTGACACTATAAATACTGATCAAAGCACAAAGTCATGTCATCCTATGGAAGTAATCTTGGTCTAGACATCTGAGCAGACTTAGCTCATTAAAGAAGACACCACCCTCAGACAAGAATTTAATGAGGGCTTTCACAACACACAGGCAAACTTTGTAACTGGACGTCTGAGTTGATAGTGAACCCATTCTCAGCAACAGGAAGTCAATACTGTCTTCCAAATTAGCAAGAGCTCAGGATCTCTGGAGCCTGAATTCTTATAAAAATCTTTCTCACAGATTGTAGGCTCTCAATCACTGTAGTTTTGTTGACTAGAGAAGATTCACACTAAATGTCAAGGGTGCAGCACCACTGACCTCAATCAGAGTAAAAATTACAGCTAATTTTTTAATCAGAATTTGCTCATCCAAAAGCTAACCATTAGAGCAGCCAAGCACTGTGTGCCAGCAGTAGCCTACTACTAATGCCCGATAGATTGCTAAGAAATGGAGGACCTTCTCCAGGAATACAGGGGACCGTACCATGTCAATATCTGAACAAAGTTTATGCCTGGTTTGAAAGTAGATAAGAGTCCATCACTCCAGCAGCCTTCTCCTTATAAAACCAGAAGGGCTTCATCTGGAGGGCCCATAAGCAGCTTTGTGAAGGAGAGCCCTCATGTATATAGAGGAGTTCAAAATTCTGTATCCCATTCACACCACATTTTCACATATTCTCTAAGCTTTAAAATAACGCTCTCCCCCACTTTAACTACCCTGTCCAAGAGAGTTATATGCTTTTCTCTTTCAAGATATTTGGTCAGGGAAACACGTAACCTCTGTCAAAAAATGTAAGGAAAAGTATGGGTAGTAACCTACAATTTTTTGAAATGCCAAATATTAGCATAGATCTATTAAAACTAATTTTTGTGAAGCTTGATGCTTGTACTTGGCATGACTGGCATAATTCAAAATACTACTGTCTCCTGTAATCTGGACAAAGGCCTATCGACACCATTTCTGCATTTTCTGCAGTAAGACCACACCTGTCAGCCTTGAAAAAGCTTTCCTGGATCCAAACTTTGCACCTAATTTCAGTTTTCAAAGTAAAGCCATCATCCTGACCAAATTTTTTAAAGTATGGCATGGTCTGATAAGTCAATGTTTTTTTAAAAAAAGGAGCTGTATTTATTTGCAGTTAGAGAATACACGTGTCTGCCAGCATTTAATCGAAGTCTAAATTACATTCAGCAGTACCATAGAACTGTACTGCAGCATTCTGGAAACACACTGCTGAATGTAAATACAAGCATCATGGCAGGGGATAAGAAGGGAAGCATCTTAATCCAGCGTTCATAGTGACCATTTTCAATTTCTCTGTCGTACAGAGGGACCCCATGTTCCCATAGGCATAATTCCTGACTCCCAGAGCTGTTCCTAGCACCTTATACATTAAGCCTGGTTTGAATAGGTTTAAAGAATTAAAGGGACATTTAGTTCAGGCTTAAGGGATATTTAGTTCAGAGAACTAAAAGAAGTAGTTCTCTTGACTATATCACAAGCCAAATATGGCCAATTCTAGCAGACCTTAGTTACTGTTAATGGTAAAAAGCAGCAGTAAAGGCAATAGCTTTGGAAGGTGCAGGTTCACCACCTAAAACCACCATGGGAGACCTGGAACAAGTCCCTTACTCCTTGACCCTTGGCTACATGGGGAACATAAGCATCTTGCTACCCTACAGAAATATAAAGATAGATTGAGAAAGGCAATGGAAGTTATATGCATGCTTTTGACATTCTCCCTGATGAATTTTTTTGCGAGATAAGGACCAACAGACTATTGATCTCTTCTCTCTGGTGATGAGTGATAGCACCTGAGGGAATGACATGAAGTTGTGTCGGGGAGGTTTAGGTTGGACATTAGGAAAATATTCTTCACCCAGAGGGTGGCTGGGCACTGGAATGAGCTCCCCAGGGAAGTGGTCATAGCACCAGCCTGAGAGAGTTCAAGAAGCATTTGGACATTGTTCTCACGCATGTGGTGTGACTCTGAGGGATGTCATGAGCAGGGCCAGGAGCTGGATTCAGTGATCTCTATGAATATCTTCCAATTCAGGATATTCTATGATTCAAAAAGGCAAGATAAAATGCAGCCCTTGGTAGGACAAAAGTATATGTTAAAACTACAAATTGTGTAAGACAGAAGCTCATTAAAATCAAGACAACCTAACCCATGTACCAAGGCTTTTCAGGCTCCACGAAGTGGTTCTGGTCACTCCCTTACAAAGATGCTTGCAAACATCACTACTAACTGAAAGCCTTAATACTGTGGGCTGCAAGATTTGATAACAACATAATTTAGAGATGACTATTATCTTCCAATTTTGTAAAGCCACAGGTGAAGTGAAATCCTGCCCAAGATGGATAATTCTGGGAGCTGTCAGTGACACTGCGTTCAGCTAGAACCAGGTAGAGCTGGGCTCTGGAAAAAGTACATAAACAGATCAGGGAAATTAAACTAGCTTGTAATTTACATGTGTGCTATTCCATAAACATGCTCACGGTAAACTCATTTCTCCCATCATTCTTTCAAATACTGTTTTTCTATCTTCTGACCAGTGATTTCAAGCACATCACATTTTTGGCATCTTCTTTCCTGAGGCAGTCTGACCTTTTGCTGCCTGTGCCTCATCCGTGCATTGCAAGGTGACATGACAACCACCAGCTTCAAACAGTGCCAGGCTGTGTGAGACAAATAACTTCTTCCTAAACTAAAAAGTGGTTTGCTCAGAGCTAAATAGCTGTATTAATAAATTATAGATATTAAACTTGCAGGAATCAATAGCATTCAGAACTTATTCATGGTTTCATTGACTTGCAAGCTGAGAAGGTTTCTGATGGTTCAAAATACATGCAAACACATCCAGACTTCAGTTCAGCTAAGCCCCTGAGTTAAGAAGTCCAACCCATCTGTTCATGCCTTTCTTATACACTGAAGAAAACAAAGCATAGCACAGGAATTCTGAGAAAAGCACCTTTCCCCAGGGCAATTACATAGGTCTTAATGTTCAAAGTTTGGGAATGGTGCTCTGTTCACTGAAAATTAACAGCTTCTTTGGTAGGCAAGATTTGATTTGTAGCAAATCCATTTTCTCTAGTTCAAATCAAATAATGAAAACATTAAACCTAAGCATATTATTCCCAAACAATACTTCAAAAATAATTTTTAAATTCCATTTTGTAATAATCTTATATTCCTAAATCAAATAATTTACAAATAAAGTCCAGCAAGATTTATAAGGAGCAGCAATAATGTACTAGCCTAACTGCTACTCTTGCGGGAAGAAAATAGACAAACATTAAACAAAAATAATTTTTTTAGGTCTGAAACGGAAGCAGTAAAATGTCAAGATAAATACAGGTAAAGAATAAGTGCCCAGTTTCAGCTTAATGATAATCAAATAAAGACTGGTCAGGTTTTATTAATTCAAAAGAAGAGCATATGCCTTAAAGCAAGTCTGGTTTCTAAATGATGTAGCACTAAATGACTGCAAAGGCAATAGGCTTGCAGAAGACTGATGGATTGTCACTAGTGGAACATGTATTTTTATTTCCTTAAAGAAATCAGTAAAAAGTACTAGCACCAGCTGCATATTCCATATTCTTCAGCTTTTTCGCTGTTTGGCCTCAGTAAGTAACTTCCTAAACTATGACTTACTTGACTTTAGACTAAAACAAGACTACAGCCTTCTTCACTGAGGAGATTTTTACCAGACTGTTGAGTGTTTTCTTTGACATTTCTTTTTAAAAAGAAGTTTTAATAAGATTGAGTTCATAGAAAGTCTATATCTTATTAAAACATTTGAGACTACTACACTAATTTTTTTCAGACCTGGCTTTTCTCCATTAAAGCTCAATGAAACACTGTCAGCCAGCTGCCTGCTTTGCAAGATCATGAACCAATTGCACAGAGATTTCTTTACAAAGTGAAGAAAGCTTTTCTTAAGACGCTGCAATACACAGCTCTTTCAGCATCAGTAGGCAAGTAATCCCTCAGCTGGCTCAGCTGAGAGAAAGATTTGTAAGCTCTATGCCCAGCGGTATTGTTTGTTTGTAATGCAGTAAAACTTAAAGGTACCATCTAGGGAATAGGACCTGCTTGTCTAAATACTGCATTTTCTCATGCATGGGAAAGACAGGTCATTCAAGAACAAACTGGAATCTACACCCACATACACATCTTACTGTAAGAGTCACTAGAAGCAGAGATCAATAAATATTAAGACTCTCACACTTTTTCTATTTTATCTATGTAGTTCCCCCATGTCAATAGCAATTGCAGAACTAAAATTGAATCAGAACAACAATACTGCTCATTACAAATATCCTTTTCCCAGGTAAGGTATTTTGCTTGGAAAATCTGAACAAACTCCTTCAGTTCCCTCATCCCTAGCCTAACTATCATCACTATACCTACCCTTCACAGTTTTTGGTATCATCAGAGGACTAAACTGTAGCTTTCAACTGTCAGTTGCAACCAGCACCAAGCCTACAGCAGAAAGACTAAATAAGAATGGGATGGTCAGGTTTGTGATGCTGTTTGGTTAATGCTCCTCTCGAATTACAATTTATGCATTAGTTATATTCAAAACAGGGAGTCATACTAATTGAACAGCAACCAGGATGTTGCCATAATGCAAGTCAAGGATCGATCACCACAGGAAGTGTGTACAAGAAAATGAGTTAAATCTGATAACACAGTATAAGAGTTGTTAAGCATCCCAAAGACACTAGCACACTGCAATTTATACTTGCCTTAATGACATGGCCTGGTTATCTAAATTCCTTTCAGTAGAAATTTCCAGTAATAAAATCCAAAATAACATAGAATGTATTTGTAAAATAACTTCTGTTAATGATGTACGAAGTCCATAAAACTAATCCCTTCCACAGTCCTCAAATTGAGGCTTTGTTTTCAAAGTATACCACATAGAACTCATTTTGTGACTTATATTTGCATTTCCATTATTTCCACCTTTAATCCTGCGAATTCCACAATTAATGTTTCCTAATATTCCCACTGATACACAAATACTCTATTTCGGGCTCCAGGCAGAAAATAAAGGTAGGAACAAGCCAGCCCATTTATTGATAAACTAAGGCATAAAAGGAGCTGAACAGTCAGAGCTGTGTCAATATTTCTCAGATCTGTGTGCTTTGCAACCCAGGAAAAGATTCAAGAATATCCTAATCTACTCCCCACTGATGCATTTCCCATAATCCAATTTGTTGTTTCTCACATTCTGCACGATTTACAAGTTAGACCCATGCAATTAACCCCGTTTAAAGAGTAGTCTAGTTAATTAATGAAACTACGCTTCATGGGAACACCTCTGACTAAGGCAGGATTACAACTCTGAGCTCCCCACACATTTAGGTTGAGTCACACAACATCCCTTCCACTCATACCCAGTACAGGTTCTGTTGGTCAAGGACAGGGCTCCAGAAATTAGTCAGGTATCAGCCAATGAGTACATTTAAGGTAAAAGTAAAGTAAAAACAAAACAAAAGAAAACAAGGGGTGTCTTTAAACTAAAAAAACCAAAGCTTCATCTGATTGTTTCAGAATTCCTCAAAAAAGTAGCCACTACCTCAAAGTCTGAGCCTTTTAAACAGCTTCAAGCTTTGGAAACACAACTCATTAAAAGTCATAGATTTTCATACGTGTTTTTGGCAAAGGATACTTGGCTTTTTAATCCTTTTGTAATCTGTTTTCTGTTTAATTTTTCCTTGGGCCTTTTTAGTTTTATCTGTGTTGAAACCATGTTAGAATTCAAGTCATGCTGTCCTTTTTGGTTGTTTTTTTTTTTTTTTGATGTGGTTTTTGGGTTTTTTTTTTTTAATAACCAAACTTTATCCCTGCTTTGATATCACAACTAACAACTGAGCTTCTTTCTAGCATTATGCTGGTACATAGATCTTCAAGTGATAGAAGTCAGGTATTAATGCATTGTTTGGACAATTTGATGTATAAACTCTATGGTGTGACCCAGATATGACAACCTAATTATACAGAATTTCTGTTGCCTTTTTCAGGCAAAAAAAAAGTAAGAGTTCAGTAGTGTGTTTCACTCGAGTGCATTTTTTCGCTTTCCTGGCCTGGATATTTTTTCTGTCTGATGTCTAAATTGTATAGAAATGATGTATTAAAAAGGAAGAGAAATCTTGACAGTTTGTTACCCAATATTCAAGATAAATGAAATCTCTTTTCACAAAGTACTTTCAGCACTGAGCTTATCAGATCACTACAGACTGAACATTTGCAAGACTGCGAGCCTCCGGCTACAAGGCAAAGTGTTTCCTGAAGTGATTAATGTCAGACTGTGAGGAAAGAAAACAGTGTAGCATTTTAAATTAGAACAGAAAATAACAAAATTAAGCTCAGTTAGTTGCACTAATGCCAGTGATGATGAATTTAAAGATACCCTGAAGACAATAGCATGTCATACTGAAGGAAAACTAAACCCTGGAAAGCTAACTGTTTATGCCAAGATGGTAAGCTGATTTTATCATTGTATTGGTATGTTATTGTCCTAGACAAAAAATAAATTGAGGTTTATATTGAAGTTTGCTTATCCAAATGCATCTGCTGTACAAGCAGTGAAGTCCAGAGAGATATAATCAAGAATGGGCAGCCTACACCCTAGTTTTAGTAACCTCAGGTTCTTGTGATGCCCTCATTTTCATCTGTAGGGACTTTAAAAGGAAAAGGAGCATTTACTTGTAGTTACTTCAAGTTATTGTAAAGTTACTATAAACCCTATAAACAGGGTTCTCTGACTGGAACTCCTTCAACAGGAGTTCCCTTTTGACTCCTGGCTTGTTAGCCAGCTCATACTCTGATACAAGTCATGGCAACGTGTCCCCGTGTGTTCTGTTAGGGATTGTACTATTATAGAAATATACAGTATTGCACAGCAACAGGAAAATTGGTCCAGATTCTTAAGAGAATTCATCAGCTCTGCTGCAGGCTTCCTAGCTGATTTTAGAGAAGCAGTTTCAGAGATGTTTTTCCCTTCATTGTGTTTAAAGTGACGATTTAACTCAATTTTGCTTCTGCTCAGTCTAGTTTATCTGTTGGCAGCCAAACCCAGAGATCTTCTTCCATGTGGTTAGTTAACGTGTACCTCAATAAATCCCAAATATTGCCTGAAGTTTGTAGGAGCAAATAATAGTCTTCTACTGCCATGATCTACATACATTGCAAAACAGACCCAGGAGTCCTGGTAGTTTCCAAAACAAGGCATTGTAATTCATCAGGAAAAGAAAGCAGTTTTATTCTAACCATGTATTTTGATGCTCATAGTTATGTCAAAGTTACATCACCATCAAGAGTGCCTACATTACCATTTTACTTTGGATGAGAGACACATTTCTGGAACCAATTTCACAATTAGTCCCTATTAACAGTATTTTGATTTGCACTGCAGGTGGTCTCAGAGAATAAAATCTAAATCCTTTTGATTAGACTCTGAGAGCATAGCTAATACTCTTTAAGCTTCAATGGAGTTTCAGCTCACAGGACCAGATGGGAGCTTCTCAAAAGCATAATACACAAATATACCTATACGCAGATCAGCCACAAAATGCACATAATTCGGATGATGGATATTCGACACCAAACATTTCAGTGCATCTAGGCATTAGGAATGATCCTATAATTATATTTCAAAATATTTTAAAGTTACTCAACCACTACTCATTATTTAGATAAGAGAAGCAGTACAATTTTTAGCCAAATTAAAACTCCATAGAGAAGAAGGTATTAGCCAGATGCAAGAGCCTTAGCAGAACTAACCAGCTGATCTCCTGGAGAGTCAAGATCTCCATCAAGCATCTGGTGAGACAGCTCAGGTATCTATGTAAAAGTTCAGCCTCTACAAAGACCTGTTTTTTTTCCATGGCTTTAGGCACCTTAATTCAGTTTTTCTCCTACATAGCCAATAGCAACCATGTCAGCAGATGCAGGTCTCTGAGCAAGAACTTTCACTTGCCAACTTCTGAAATAAAACATAATTGACTTCAGACTTGGACCTTGTCTTTTTGATCAGCACATGCACTTCTCAGAGGCACTTACCAGGGTTGTTGAGCAGCTATCCAGTTAAGTGACTCTCAGCATCCTCTGTCACCCCACTTTCTTTCTCCTCCTTCCTTCTCTCACTCTTGCTTTTGTTTGCTGGTTCCCACTCCCTTGGCACATGTTAAAATACTTCCTGAGCTGATTCATATTGCTAACCCAGTGGAAAACTCTTTTCTGAGGTAGGTGAGGGATGACTAAACTAATGTTCCGTAGAACAGGTGAATTAAACCAACTCAGAGACAAAAGGGACAAAACCAAACTAAAGATTAAATATACATAACCACAACAGTTATGAAGAGGAGGAAGTCCTCCTCCTTTGGTTGCTTTCTCATTGGATCACCGGTAATGCTCAGTTTCATCCCAGTTACCCCAACCCCCACAGCTTTTAGAGCATTTTTCGACTAGAAACTCTATCATACAGCACCTGCAAACAAGATTCATGTGCTTCAGAACTATGTTGCTACAGAGAGATCATAATAAACCACAGCCTGCCTCAACTTCTCCCACCAGCAGTGATAGGATGGCCTATCCACCATCTCTGTTTGTCCTCACCTGAGTTGCATTTCACATCTCATGTACCAGCTTTTCGTGACCCTTTCCTGTCCAGCACAGGTTTTGTACACACAATAACTTTAGATGTTACAATCCTTCTATCATCTACCTTAATAATCACTCCCCTTTGTAATCAAAACCCATGGGAATCAAAAGCTTCTCAGTTCAGTTAATGGATCAATTGATACTAAAAAGTACAGGAATCCAAATAATATAGCTTGGAAATTTCTAGTACTGAGAAAAGTTTATACATAGTGTGCTGAGCTGTCAAAAACAGACAGATATTATTACTGTTGTGTTGTTTCAGGGAGACTTTTGTGTTTCCTCCAATTCCAAAGTGAATATTTTTCTGTATTTCTCCATATCTGAAATATTAAGGATTTAGAACAAAGAACTGATCACGAGCTTTGGCAACTGTTTTCCAGCAGCTTTTGAAAAACAACTCGGTTTGTCTGTGCTGGAAATTTTGTCAATGTATGCTGATTTTTAATACAGACTGATGCAGTCTCCTGCCATATAGCCCTTTTCTCATACAAACATATTTTTCCTAATTTTAGTTTCTATTATTTTAGAAATATACTATCAATAACTGTTGGGACAGAGGGAACTACTTCTTAAACCCATATTACTACAGAAATCTAACCATTACAGTGTAATCAGTAAGACTTCCCGGCATGCACAAAGCCTAAGATGCTCTAACAGCTTTCTCTTCTGGTATCAAGTAGAAGCCCCTAGGTGAACACTAAGGAAAAGTAGACTAACAGGAAATTTTGCCTTCTTAAAACTAGCAGCAGTTTACAATCACACAAGTCTTTAGAGCAGAGGTATATATATATATATCTCCTGGTTATTTCAACAGTATGGAAATTTCTGAATGTCAAAACCGAGTTTATTTCTCTGTGGAACTGGAGAAAAGATTTCTTTTTTTGATCTGCTTGCTTGATGCAC
>VWZT01009703.1:33179-44766 GCA_013397055.1 Pachycephala philippinensis
AAATTAAGGTACCCCCCCTTTGTTAACCCCCCCCAAAAAAAAAAAAAAAAAAAGTGACATATTTGAGTGAAGAAACTGATCTTTTCAAGCCCTCTGGCTGTTTCTTCAGTGTTCCCAGTGCAATGACAAAAGAATCAGACAGAACAGCAACTTCAGTGCGTAGACTGCATATTTGTGGAGTGCACACAAGTCTGCTGTTCATCAAAAGGTTACTCATGAGATAAACAAGAAATGGTGCAGGACACCAGCATCCAGTCTTGCTATTCTGACTTCCTATGGACAGTTCAGCAGACTCAATGATGAGGAAACTGCCAGCTCTACCTCCCAGTTTTCCATTTTGTATTCTCACAGGCAATTAAAATATTTTTATTTACTTCTGCTCGGCCAGCTCTTCCCACTGACCAGCTCTCCTGAGGTGAGTTTTCCTTTCATCCTCTTCCTGTGATTACAGTACTTCAGAGTCAAACCCTTCAAAAGTCCTGCTGAAAACACCAGGAGAGCCAGCCCTGGCTCACTGACTGAACCCTGACTGAACTCCCAATTCCTCCTGGTGTACAGAGATGCAGATTTACTGTGGCATGATTGCTGTCAAGGTACATCCCTGCAAGAGCACACTTGAAGACCTGCACAGCCTCCTTGCTGAGAGCCTGTCCACCCTCCCCAGGCCACATGGAGATGGTTCTGTCCCTAAGAATGTCCCTTCCTCCCCAGCCAAAGGCTACCCTTCCTCTCCCCTACAGAAACAAGATATACCTGAATTCCACAAATTATCTTGGTAGATTGCCCGTGCTGTGCAATGCCTCCACAGCGCTCTCCTGGATGGAAAATCCCCCTAAGCCTGTGGATGAGCAGGAAAATTATATCATCATGATGTACGTCAAACTGCCTCATAGGCATGGGAATTCAGAAAGGGAATATTGGTTGTGAGAGGAAGCCGCATCCAGCAAGCTTGATGGGAAGAGCATGACCTATGTCCAGGATCCAGGCTGAAAGAAAGGAAATGCTTTTTCTTGCTGTGCTGCAAGCAGTGATCTCACATATCCAGACCAGGACCACTTACTGACACCTTTCTATCAGGAAAGGCCTTTGTGAGTTGTTAAACACATGCGTACACACTCAGTTGCAATCTGCTAACCCGGGGTATAGTGAAATGCAGCCCTGAAATGAAAACACCACTACGAGGGTTTATGTCAGAAAAACATTTGTTTTTCTTTTTCATGTTTGTTTTGCATGACTTTCTAGAATCTCCTGAATACAATCCAGACCCTTGGCAGCTGCAAGCACTGATAAATTTATTTTCAAATGTAATTTTTTTTAAATATATTTTCAAAAGTATCTGTAGTAATTCTCATTTTGTCACAATGCCCCCTGTGAGTGAGGGGAGGGGAAAAAGATCTGTCTGATTTCCCAGTGATGTTACAGTTTAGAGCCTTAGCATTTTGCACCTGGGGAAGCTGACAGTCACTCTGAACACATTTTTGTTCTCACAATTAAGAGTTTGAATCTGTGTCTTGTGTTTCTATCTCCTACAGGCTGTTTTGTTCTCAACTACTTTTTTCAGGTTCTTGTATGTTTTTTCATTTAGGATTTTTAAATGCCATTAGATAATTAAACATTACATGCAATTTTATTATGTGATAGCTGTTGGATTGGGGTTTTTTTTGTTTGTTTGTTTCAGGGGTTGTTTTGGGGGGTTTTTGGGTGTTATTTCTTCTAATCTGCTTTGAAATGAAAAAGCTTTTAGAATAAACTGGGCAATATCATCCCAGTTTTCCTGCTCCCAGGATATTTGTAACTCCACCTTCCTAGGAAAACAAGGGGGTTTACAAGAGCAACTTGATACCACAAATCTAATCATAACCATAAATCACACTTAAAAGTTACATTTCAGGATTACGTAGGTTTAGCAATGATTCTGGGCGGTAAAAAGGAGTAAAATTCTTGCTATGACAGGTGACCAGCTGAAGTTTATTACCTTTGTTTTCAAAGTGAATTCTTAGCTGGGAAAACAGGTCCCTACTCTATCTTACATAAACATCCCATTGCAAGTTAAGTGTCTGTAAAAAGTCAATCACAGCATTTTTTTCTCACCTGGGCACTTCACGGTATGTGCTTGAAGCCCACAGCTCATATTACAGCATGAGGATGCAAGGAGGGGAAATAAATCTATATGATTACCTGGAGTAGAATGAAAATGACTGAGACAAGTTTTTGCTGTTTTAACTGTGTCAAAGTCAGCAAAGAATTTTAGTCATGCCTGGGTCTTGGAATCAGATGGTTTTCTTCGCTGAGGAAAAGGGTTTCTGACATAGTAAGGCTTCATCCTCAGCTTCTTTTCTTGATTTACCCGAATTAATAAAAACAGTCCAAGGGAACCATATGTTTTATGGCTGCTGGCAGCATAGTAAAGAACTTCACAGCCCCCAGTAGGTTCATCCTGCCAGGACATACACAAAGGTAGGAATTTGAGGCTGAGGCAGGAAACCAAGGCTAGAAGAGAGTGACTGAACTGTAGTTCAGTGTCACTCACAAAGGTTCTGAGAAAACAATCCTCAATTGGGGTCTGTTCAGAATCAAATGCACACTTGAGCCAGACCCTATTCTCAGACTTCTTCACAAGACTTTCAGACTTAACCAGCACCAATGAGTCTCTGTAAAAGAAAAAAAAAAAAAAAAAAAATTCCTTATGCTTAATTATTGATGTCTCCTAAGTTAATCTGGAGCAAAATTCTGATCAAAGTCAGCAGTAAACAAAGGCATAACCAGTTGCAAAGGCACTGATAATGCATTCAAATTTCTTGCAGTGCACTATGTGTCACTTAGACATCACAGTGACAGGCATGGCAGATATCTCAGGAAACTATCCCTCTGTGATCTTCTAGTCACTGTTCCATTTCTCAGCTGAAGAAGCAACTCAGTCTCTCAAGCCACTCTTCCTCAGAAAGTACTACATAATTAAAATTTAAAAATATTAAAAAATAATCATCTAGTGTTAATCTTTTCAGGGACATATGCCTAGAAATCTGCAACTGAAAATCTGTAAGGACAGACTGTCTCCTTTCAAGCGTCCTGGTACTTCCAGCTGCCATCATGGTAATTCAGCACTTCTCATAAAAGACAAGTGAAAAGAACAGAGCTGTAAAGTTACTGTAATTTACACCATATGGTAAATTAGAACAAATCTTTAAAAATTAAATTATAATTGGATTAGTTCTGACTGGCTTGCTTCATCCAATCTCTGAAAGCCTGTGGCTTGTTCCATGGCTATTAGTCTGCATGTTGTTATTTCAGAATAAGGAAAGAAACCCTATTTTTTTTTAAAGGCAGCATCCAGTGCAAGGCTGGATATACTCTGTATGGGCATGCTTGAAGAATTCCACAATTTAGGATAAACAGTAGGCCACAAAGGGCATTATTTCCCAACGTGAGATTCTTTCTATAAAACATGCTTTTCCCTCCATACCTCCTACACACCACAGTGTTCTCATATCCTTCATCACCACCTCCCCACCTTTTTCTACACATTGCTTATGTCCCTTCCCACTTTGTTGCAATGTCCTTTCTTTACTGAATTTTCCTACACAACACCATAGATCTCAAATATAGGTCACACTCAGGCTGCAGTTAATCTATCTCACCTACATTGCCACTTCAGGATTCCAGGCTCGCACAACTTCCCTGGCTAGACCACAACAAACCCCCTCAGTTCTTCCCCATGTTCTCAGTCTCCTGCAGTGATTGTCTCAGCTATCCCTCTCTCTCCTCTGCTCCCTACAGCATCTTCAATATCCCTCCACACTATCGTCCTACAACCCCAGCCTCAGCTGCACATTGATATTTGCCAAGGAGAAGTCCGCCTGCACCACAGCTGGTGTGGAGCCACCCAGGCATTAGCTGGTATGCATATGGCAATAGGCCCGACCACCCCGGGGATCAAGGAATTCAGAGAACAAGGTGTGCACCAACAAGCCTGGCAGCTGATGCCTCTCAGGAAGCCGGTGTGACACACTGCCTATCAGATGCCTGGCAGGTCTAACAAATGGCATGTCAAGGATGGCATCTGGCTCCCAGGCCTCTGCTGCTCCTGACAGGTCCCATTCAGCTCACCTGGAGTTTTGCCAGCTGTTTGCATGGGAAGTGGGATTGGATCCTGAAGAACAGACTGGGCGCCAGCCTCCCTTTCCTGTGATGTTACCTTTGCACAGCATGCTTATAACCTGACTGCACCCTTACAGCTGCCACCTCCTGGCTCTACTGTGGTGCCCTTATCCTTGGAAGGTGCACCAAGCACAGCCACAGAGCTCCTTCTTCAATGTCTTTGGAGAAGTCTTCCTTGTCAGGATGCAAACAAGAGTCTGAGCCTGGCGGTTGGGATGAAGAGGGGCCGAGTCCCCTGTTATTCTGAGTGTGCTTCCACAAGACACCGTGCTCATTTGCTCGTCTACATGCCTCTGCTATCTCTCTAACACACAGAGTGCACAAGCTTTTTGGGGACAGCAACTGTCTTTTCATTCTGTTCCTGTGCAGCGTCAAACACATCCTGATCTCCTGCCCAGGATCACTGTCACCAGAATAGTGTCATCAGCAATCCAGTAAATTCTTACCAGACATTTTGTTTACAAACAAAATTCTTGAAATTAGAAAGAAGAGGATTTGCCGTCGTAAGCTCAACTGAAAGTTTACTCTCCCTTTGTGAGAATTGCTCACAGTGAAGAAAGGCCATTTGGTAATGTTGGAGAGTGAACCCTTTTTCCAGCTGTTGACAAATAGTCTTGGTTCAAAACGTCCAATGGAGCATGTGGGAAAGCTCTTTCATCTTCACAAAGGTAAATTCACGCTGCTCTTGCCAAAATG
Source organism: Pachycephala philippinensis (assembly GCA_013397055.1). Lineage (NCBI taxonomy): Eukaryota > Metazoa > Chordata > Aves > Passeriformes > Pachycephala > Pachycephala philippinensis. The sequence goes on from VWZT01009703.1 coordinate 38,034, forward strand.
AGGTGGCTTCTTTTATTTCCTGTTATCATCTTCCGCACTTCGAAATCTCCAGGAACAGTCTGCAGGCACATTCCAGAGGGGATACGTAATATTCTCTTGCCAAGCAAGAACTAAAGGACTGGTTCCCATAATCACTATCTGCAAAAGTTTTCCCCACGGGGCTCATGTAAGCAGGGAGCATGTCCCTTCCTACACCCACTGTTCCTGCTGAAAACAATGCCAGGAAAACCCACTCCTTCCAGCAAGGCTCATAAATCTCCCTGTTGATCCCTGACAGTTTTGCTTGCCTTGAAGAAGGAACGAATGCACATGCCTGAGATCAGCATCAGTTATCAGACCTTTAGAAAGGTGCCAGCTGCATTATCTAAAAATAGCTCAGGTACCCATGAGAAAAGATTACCTGCCAAGCTGTAGGCTGGAGAGCCTATTGCCCAATACACCTCTAAGAGCTGAGAGGCAAGCAACACACACCTCAGAGGTTTGCATATGAACTGAAGAGGAGGTACTTAAAGAGAATTCATTAGGGTAAATACTGTGTTACTGGAATAGCCATCAGAGCACAGTTCTCTTTAAACTTTTCATCTTTGAGGCTGTCTGTAACCCACCACATCTGCATTGGATCTGGCATCTTACCATGGAAATATTTCAGGATCATGATGGTTTTCAGTACAGCACCTGTTTCACAGCAAGTCACATGCACACTGATTAACGCTGCCTGATTGACCACCACAGCTCTCTTATCCCTCCTATCATGACAGTTCAGTGACTCCTTTCAATCCCTGTGCCTATATGTAGACAAGACACCAAAAATGGCTTTCTAATTAATCAAGTTACTCACAGGTCCTCCTTTCCAACCCCCGCCCCATCCCCCCGTAAATCCCAAACCCTGGCCATGCCAAGCAACCAGATATACTAACCAATGTTCTGCCTTGCCACATTCTCCAAGGCCATATGCATCTTGCTTTTTTTCTGTTGTCCATTCAAAATATCTTTCTCGTAAACTGTGCACTTCTTGAGCAACTGTTTCCATGGCTCATACAGTCATGTACATGTGAGAAGGGCTATATTAGCAATGTTGAAGGATGCAATTCACAACATGTTTTCTACTTGGCAAAGGTGGTTTATAAGCTCCAGTTCCCCCCTCCCAAGAGCTGCCTATTTCTTTACTATGCCACAGCCTTGCGTGCCCTTGGTAATGCTTTGCACTGCTGTCTGCAACATGGTTTGCAGCATGTTCCATGAGCACTTCTATCACCACCACTGGAAGGGTGGTGGCTGCAGAGCAGGGTGGGAAAGAATGACTGAATGAAGAGCTGGGGAAGAAGAGAGATTTCTCAAGCTGACTTTGTTGTTGAAGAAAACATGGAATGACATACTCAGATGGAAAAGATTTTTCTTATCTGTCCTCCTGCCAATTATCATCCCTCCCATATCCATAACATGAGCCAGCGCAGCTACACAAACATGTAGGATATCACAAAATAATCAGTTTAGCTGCTGTGAGAGGCCTTAGATCAGATCAGTTCTTAGGAAATCTGTTTGGTAAAACGGGAGATTATACAGCTTCTCCAGAGTAACATTGCCAAGCAGGTAGTTTGAACACTGACTTTTTGAGACAAAGAGCTTTTACACCTACTTTCAAACTGTACTTTAAAGTCACACCCAGATGATGCATCAGTGGTGTTCTACACAAAGAAATTGTACCAACACGACAAAACCCACTTAGGTGCTATCACCAGATTAATTCAGAATCGGCTAGTGGCCACCTAAACCAGGTTGAAAAACAGGTACAGTGCCTCTGACCAGAACCACCACACATTCCTCAGCCCATGCCCCGAAGTCCCACATGAAAGTCCATTTGAACATGCAGTTTATATACATAAGACTCTGCAGTATATCCAGAAGGCATTGGGACTCTAGCAGAGTTGTTGTGCAGTTCATTTGGGTATGTACAGAATTCCCACCTCCTAAACACATTAAATTTACTATGCTTGCATTAACAAACTCTGCAGAGCATGTGCAATACCAATAGCAGATTCAGGTATCCCAGTGTCCCTACCTGGAACTACCACACAGAAATATGGGTCACATGAAAGTGTCTCTGCCCCAGCTTTCCCCCAGCCCCATCCACTGCTAAAGAAAAAGCAGTTGAAAGGCACAAACTGTTCAACTTCAGTGCAACCATATGATGTGCTGCCTCTGTTTAACCACATCTGTTAATTCTTCTAGTTGTGGGCAGGGTACTTTAGTTGTTTCCAGGTAGCTTCATGTTTTCTAGAAGAGCAAATGATGCAAGTTGTGAACATGGGCCAGCAAGAGACTGTGGGGATTGCAGAGTCCACATGAATTAATATTGTTTCCTAAGTACTGTGATCTCTTGATCTGATTACTGGAGAAAGCAAAACATGCAGGAAGAGAATAAAATGGATTTTTTCATCCTTTAGGCAGAAATTATATAAGAGAGTAGTAATATTTTGATCAGCTACATTACCATTGAATGGATAGCTCAGTTAATTCCAGGGAATCAGTGGCAAAACTCCTATTGATTCTAATGGAGCCCAGATGTAATCCAGTAATCAAAACCAGTTTGGTCTTCTTTAGACACTGTTTTGACCAAAAGTTATGTGATACAAAAGATGGTGGGACAAACAAGTGAAGGATAGAACAGAATTAAACAGAATAGCATTCTAAACTGAATAACTCTCAAAGATTTACTGTTTTTCTGTGCACACAGCCCATGCATTACAGAACTTATATAGGTAAAAGATAGGTTATTCTGCATATCAGAAAAACAGAACGAAATTATTGTTAGGATCAACTTACCCTTCTTTCACTTGCATAATCCATAATCCTGCTGAATCACGTGTTTACTGGTGGGTAATATGTAAGTACAAAAAAGCTGCATTGAAAAACCAAAACAAAACCAAAACCCAGAACAACAAACAAAAACCATTCACTGTCAAAAATGCCCAGTAAGACTCCTCTATTGTGGCAGGAATTGATGGGGACATTTCAACAGATCTGTTACACATCAAAAGGAGCTGAGATAGCACAGTGATATAAATGTGAGAGCAGAGTTGTTGTCAGCCTTTAGCTCTCACTTAGCTCTTTGTAGAACCAAGATTATTATGGATTAATGAATGAGCCTGCCTGCTTGTACACAAACTGCACAAGCAAGAAAAAGAGTATCTCAAGATACAAGGCATTTACTAGATCAGTATGAGAAAGGAAGGTACTCACACTTAAATGATAAAACAGCAGGAGACAGAATAGACAGAACAAGGTTTTCCAAGAAAGTTTCAGCGAAAGCAACCATGTGAATAAAACAAATATTCAGGAAACAAACATGACAATGACGAGATACAGCCAGAAGAGGAACAAAGGAACTGTGGAACCTAAGTTTTATATTAACTCATTTTAAATACAAGATAGCCAGCAGTCCTTTCCAAAGTAAGCAATCACTATACCAACAACGAGCGGGCAAGATAAAGTAAAATAAAAATATATAGTAATGGAAAGACTAAAGAAAAACACATGGCTGTAGGTAATGGCTGCTGAGGAGAAAAGTCACTTGTAGGAAACATCCATCATAGGAAAAGGTTGAGGAAAAACAGGGAATAAAATGCATTAAAAAACCCCAAATGAACCAACAACCCAAACATTAGCTCTTTTGTTCTGCCCTATCTTTTAAAGATACTTTGAAATAATAAACGAAGTGTTCTACCACAAGAAAAAAATAAGATTGTCAGTGTGATTGCCACCAAATAGCAAGAGATATTTATCATTAGCTTCAGTAAGCTTGTGAACTTACTTTTGGGCAGATTTTGGGCACATAAATACTGTTAAATGAAATGGCCAATGACTAGCCCAACTGCAACAATATTGACCGTGCATATGAGAAAACCCTACTTCTAGTGCCCTCTGCATCTGTATATCCATTTAAAGAGATAGTTCCTTCTCTCAGGGAAGCCAGATATCTACTAATATGACCACAAGAACATTCTGCAGCACTTCTTACATAGCCCAGGAAAGAAAAAAGCCCAGTCTGGGCATACTTTGAGTCACCAAAACTCAGAGGACAAGCAGAGAGGCATCATGTGGGTTGTGGAATGTTTCGTCCCAGGATCATCCTGGTGAACTGCAGCAATCAGAGTTCATCTGAGCTCAGAAAAATATCCTACTCTTAACTCTGCAGTTTTGATTGACATTTTCTCACTGTGTCATGTGGTGACTACATATTTATGAGTCTCCTTCTAGTTTTGTTCTCATCCTGCACTGCAAGGGTGACTCCACCACATTCACCTCACAGTGAATCCTATCTGTTTCTCTGGGGGAACAAAGCCAGGCATCAGCCAAGGCAAACCTCATATGATCACTCGCTCCTGCACCCCTGGAGCTGAGAGAAAACAACCCTTATTAGCAGGCTGGGTTCTCAGAAATGGAGATAGTTTCCTGCTGCTTCCTACAAGTAAAAAGTTACCTGAACTTTCTCCCAAATGATGCACAAACAAGTTGGAAGAGAACAAGCAAACAGTCCAGCACTTTACAAGTTCCTCCAGACATAGGTTTTTCTTTTAAATGTAGGATGACCTCAGGACCTCAGTTAAGATGAGTTAATTGTCATCAGATGATTCACTAAGCTTTCACTGGGAGCAAGCAGGGTACCTCTACTGTACACAAAAAGAGTTGAATCCCTATGCTGGAATTGTTTTAATTCTTAGTTTCCATTTCCTCTTGCTGCTTATGGAGGGCAGAAGGGCACTTGCCTGGGTTTGGCCTGTATAAGTATTGGTCCAGGATTCATTTTATTTTTGAACATCTAGCTGGAAAAAAAAAAGACTCAAGATGATTGATATGAGGACAGTGCTGGAGAAAGTCATACTACAACTTAAATCATAACAGATTTCACTTGGTGCTATTCAATAGGAAATTGAATCAAATACAGTAGCAGAACAATCTGTCAGAGAAAACTGGTTTCACTGAACAGCAGAATCCGCTTAAAAGTATGTAACTCACAATCCTTTGAAACAAATGACATTTGCATTTCTTTCATTCCTCATGTCTTCAGAATATGGGATCTAATGCATAAGTGGGATCTAATGCATAAGTTGCAGTATACAGATCAGAAAACCTGTGAGTAAGAGGTGACGTTTATGGGTTAGTCTGTTCATTCAAAATTGTTCTGCAACTTTACCTTCTCCCCCAAGGCTTATCTCTCAGACATATTTGTCTTAGTAAGAATTACATAATGTGAAATTGCTACAGGTTCAAAGAATGTGCAGGGGAATAACTGACTAAAGGATTAGTCATTGCACTCCTGCAATCCACCAATGATAACGAGGTACTTCCTTTGTCACTGAAAGTAAATTTTCAGAGTGACATTAAACTATACTAGGCAATTTGGAAGAAGGGCAAGCTGTGTAAAATACTGTTTTTTCAAAAGAACAACAGAAATAATTGGTCATTCAAAGTCACTTCTGCTGACTCTACAGTGTAAGTCTTGCAGGAGAGTCTGTCAGTAATTTGGCTTGGAATTTCTCAAGTTTACTCATGCAGAATAAAACAGCTCAGAAGTGTGTAGACCTCCTGGGTGCCAATGGTGATTACTCAATGCTATCAGGAAAATTATGCTTTCCTGTTTATGTTTTTTTTTTTTCATTAGAAAACAGGAAGCCTTAATTTTTTTGATAGCTTCAGGGTGTTAGGCTTTTATTTGCATTTCCTGCTGGTTTCAATGGCAATGGTTGAGATGGATTAAAACTTCCATTTTCTGTGAGCCCCCACTCAAATTTTATCCCTTTTCAAAAGGCAGAAAATCACAAAAAAGATTGCCCAACATGTTGAACCCAGGTGGTTCAATTAGTAGTTTAAATTAGTGGGCAGGGCTGTGCAATGTGGTATCCTTTGGCAAGAGGGTGGCTGGACAGGCAGGAACAGTAATCTCCTCAGCCACTGCAGCCAGAGCAGGCAGGAACCATGGCTCAGAGACCTTAGCAAGTAATTTCCTTTTCTCCTACCCCACATCACCTCCTTCCATGCACATTCTTTTCCCAGTCTCATTTGGACCTAATGTGGCAAACATAGTTTGTGGGACTTCACTTGGTGTTAAATTCCTAACCTTGTCGTGCTAAACCACCAAAGCACCATATCCAAGCAACAGCTCTATCCAACTTGTTTTAACCTCTCCTCTGCCCCTCTGCCTTCTCTAGGCCCGCATTGCTCTGACAAGTCATCCATGCAATGTGAACATGTACCTCACACATAAGCCCTCTAATGCAAAAACGTGCATTTCTTATGGCTTTTCTTGTATTGATGATGTATATTCATCATGACACTGTGCCTGTCACTTTCTGTTCAACCTGAGTATTACATTTTGGCAGCAAGGAAGAAGTCTCCTGGGTAGCAAAGCTATTTTATCCAAAAGACAAATATGCACAAACACGTCATGGATACCTTTGACTGCAACTTTTCCCATTACAGTATTCTCTGTATTATTTGAAATCAGGAAAAAAATTGCGTTTGGGGACTGTTTATAGTCAATATATATTAACTATAGACTACATATATTAACTGCAGTCCCAACAATATTCTGTTTCAAGATGTCACTCTAAAGCCTGCTAGAAATTAAAGACATAGCGATCCATGCTGTTGCATGATCACTTTTCGGTTTTGCACTCTAAAGTGTTTTTCTACTGATGAATACACATCAGAGTTTAGTACAAGTTAGTACCAA
>VWZT01009703.1:44787-57128 GCA_013397055.1 Pachycephala philippinensis
GGGGAATGGAAAAAGTGATACATTTTTTCTTCTTGTGTCCTTTATTTATATAAAATGTAGCACAAAAGTACTATGGAAGAAAATATATACTCAAAGCGATCAGAAAAGTAGCCCACAATAGTAAAATGATGTTGCTATAATTTCACATGAATTCTTTGTTCCAAAATCTTTGATTTCTTGCTGTCACGCTCAGCATATGTCACCAGGCCAATGAATCATTTTACCCGAATCACTGGGGAAGGGATCAAACTCTGAGGTGAGAAACAGTGTGGTGGTCCAGCAGTGCAAATAAGTAGCAACACAAGCGGACCTGCCTCAGAGCTGGCAAGCGAAATCCAGATTTCCCTGTCTTCATATGTTCCCAGTTATTAAAGAGCTGTGCAAATCATTTGCCCAGACTGTGATAGATGTTGCTCTTAACATTTACTCGTTATTAATAGGTAGTGTTCTCTGACCCCAGTAGATCACAATTCTGCACTGCCTTTGTATCAAAGGTGCTAATGGTCTTCTTTGATATAGTACCACCACACCCAAAAGCATGAGGAAGAAACTTATCTGATGATCTGATGGGAAGAGCAAAGGAGATGATCGAGACAGCACTCCTGTACAACGCTCCCTGCCACCAGAGTGGGAAAGGTACTTCTGGCTCTAACATGACCACAGGTGAGAGTTGTGGTGGAACAAGCACAGAACAGGCCACAGCATGCAAATTCTACATCCTGGGAAACTGACCATATTTGAAAAATATTTTCTTTTTAAATCAGGATGAATGTTTGATGAAAGGCTAAAGATGCATGTATACACTGTCAGTGACCCTCTTCATGGCACTGCCTTGGTTTTGCTGTACCTGATCTGAGGCCAGGCTCAGCACCTGATGGTGAGAGCCCCTATTCCTGGGCTGCTGTCTGACTTGAATGTGCTCATCTTCTCTCTCTTCTCATTGCCTTTCAATGGGGAGTATGCAAAGAATGCTCACCATATATATTCCATGTTCTTAACTTCTTTCCATGGACATCTAGACCCAACCTGACAAAAAACAGGATCTTTGATCTGATCCAGCAGAGTCAGATGTATGTCCTCCTCCATTTCTTCCTCTCCCTTTTCTCTAGCACCCGCTCATGAAGTTCCAATCCTTTGTGAGAAGCCTTTGCTAGCTATGTCTTCAACAGAGTGCTCTATTTCTCAAGAAAGATTCTTTTTCAATAAATCAGAATTTTACAATAATATTTCTCATTACAAAAAAATTTTCCGACACAACCTTTTTAAGAATTTTCTCTTACAAAGGAGATAGGCAGAAGTTTATCCTTACATTTTCCTGGTACCACTCAGCTTGTCATGCAAATAAAGTCTCCTTGACTGTGTGTGCAAGTCCTTGTAGTTCAAGCCCTGGCTTTTTCCTATGTAGCAGTAGTTTGTCTTAGGCAGCAATGGTCCTGGCATCCCACCAAAGTCCGTAGAAAAGTTGTGATATGTCTCAGGAGGCTCTGGTTTAGACTCTACCTCCATGAACAGCAGGCTGGGCCAGTACAAGATATACCTATCTCCGTTAAAAAAATCGCAGCATATTAGAACTCAAAACCAAATGGTACCTCAAGATTATCCTACTTTGGCAATTGTGTGGCTCTTGTGAAGAGATCCAGATTATTTCAAGAGTATTCCAAAGAAGATCCAGTCCTTGATAAAACATTGAAAACAAAACAGATTTGTTCCTCAATGAAATTAAATGTCATGCTCTCTGTACCCATAAGGAGGTGGTGTATAAAGATGGTAAGTGTCCTATCATGCTTCAGTCCTGGAGCTGGCCCAAGAACTGCAACCATAAGCCTGGACAGACTTCTGCCCACACCAGCCTGTTACTGCATGCCCACAGTTCAGAACAGGAAGGAAACATAGGGCTGAGCTGTCATAGCCGAGACTCCTCCAGGCATTTAGTGCATCACAAAAGGGCCAAAGATGTTTTAGGATCCCTTGGCCCTGAAACACTCCCTAGGAATTAACTGGTTTTCAGTGACCCAGATAACTGAACTTGAGTAGATCAATTAATTACTCTTACGACATTTTCCAGTGACCCAAAACCCAGAACTGCAACCATAGAAACTTGGTCTACTTGAGCCTTGTGACTAGGAAGTCCCCAGATAGCCACAGCAGGCAATTTTGCAGGATGTGGAATAATCATTCTGACCCCAGGCTCCTGACATCTCTAGTGAAGCTGACTGCCTTTTTCCTTAGGAGCCATCAGGAATGACTGCACTGAAGGCAGTAACTACACTGAATGTACCTCCTGCCAGAGCAGCACTGAGCACAGAGTCCCACAGTGCACTCAGACCCGTAGGGCTGACCAGTACTCAGGGAATTCAGGCTCTTCTGCCACACTGAATATGTGAATTGTTCTGCACAAACCGGACACTGAAGGCATTCCAATAAAGGAGAAGAGGATTGTACAAAATAGGGCTGGGAGGGGCTGAAAGGGGTCACCTCATCTGTCTCCTTGCCCCAAGGCAAGCTGAGCTCACCTAAACCATTTCTGACAGATGTTTGTCTAACCTGTTCTGAAAAACATCCCATGACAGACATCCCACTGTCTCTTTAAATGGCAAAAATAACTTTTCCTAATCTTCCACAACTCAGCTCAATACATGTTCCAACTATGTCAAAGTACAAAGATGACAGGGAAGCCAATTTTTAAATTGCAAATAGGATTCAACTTCTAAGTTTTAAGGAAAGCTTCATGGATACAGGAGTGACAGCACAGTCTCACATATTTATACTGAAAGAGAAGGAGGCCTCACAGAACAGCCAACAAAGGAGAGTACGTCAGCAGTTGATCTGGTCTGAAATTACAGCCATAACTCTGGAATGCTATTCCCTCTACACCAATGCTGCTGCAGGCACTTACTAAGTACCTGTGATCCACCTGAGTGCACACAAGTGCATTGGCCCTCTGTGCTCCACAGAACATTCTTCAGCTGCAACACCAGCAAGGCTTCAGCCTCAATGCCTGATAGGATTGGGTTTTGACAGAGATCTCCAACGCAGCCCTGTGCTTTCATACTCCTTCATACTTTTGCTTGGGAAGACACCAGGAGTGACCAGTGTAGACTGGTGTTGCCATTTCCATGAGGTCTTCCCTTCTCTGTGAGACAAGAAGGATACCATTACCCTGCAGTGTGACAATGGTTTCTGCAACTGACAGTGAAGGAAAAGCAGAATAAAAGATTATGACCTGCATGACAGTATTTCCCCATTCAGCATGGATGTATGTGTATGTGCATCTGCATGCATGTGTTCAAAAAGTGAGCAAGACACGAGTTTCAAAGAGGTCAACTCCTGGTTTCAGCCTTTGCAATAACCCCTGATTTTCATTCTGCTGGGTGGAGTGGAAGAGATCCTAAAACATGGGTCCTATTTGATTTCAAAATAATTTTCAGGTGGGGATAAAGAAAGAAAAGAAAAGAAAAAAAGAAAGAAAGAAAAAAAGTTTGTTCCTTGATTTTTTTGTCCATAAAAAGGATATTATGTTCATTCTTTTATGTGACCTTTCTCTCCACCAGGAGAGTGGCTGCATGTTGGTGGTGTTGAACAAAATTAGAGTTTCACCCTCAATCCCTCAAAGTCAACATATCTAGTCTTCAAAACAGCCCTGAGACAATTTATAACATTGGAAAGACTGCAAAATAGAAATTAATAGGAAAGTTAGGAGAATAGACAGTTGGTTTTAGCGTAGTTAGACAAGCCATTCTTAGAAACAAAGGAAAAGATAGAATGACTAAAATGGAAGTAGTGGAGTTTATAATGGAGAACACAGCAGAGTGGGAGAGAAGCTACTCTGAGACCAGTGGATTGACTGGCCTCATTCAGATAAAACGCATGAGGAATCGGCATCCCTGTTCTCCCTGGAAAGGCTTGGTTAGGGGAGACCAAGCTATGAGTTACTCTTAGACAGAGGAGTGGTTCCCAAGCTATGCGACTGCCTTGAGTTCACTGTGTAGCACTAGCTACCCAACTCTGGATGCCCCAAATTTTCCCCCTTGCACATGGTTGCAAGTTGCTTTTGCAATATCAGTGACCTGAATATATGAGAGCAAAACTCTCAGACAGAATTAGATTCAAGAGGCTTGAAGCTTCCCAGGAATCTGAAAGAGCTGGCATTTAGGTCTTCATGGCCCACTAAAGCCAGTTAAAAGGTCAGAAATAAAAGGTTATTGACCTGTAGATTTTCTTGAGACTCAGAGGGCACCATGACTTCAGCCCTTGAGTTCTTCTCACAACACAGGGTTCATAAAGGTTTTGCAGGTCACTGACCCCACAGCATATGAAATCAGGAAAATAACTGGAAAATTTACTCTGCATTTTATATTATTGCAATTGATTTTAAACAAATTATTAAGCAATATCACTAACTGCAAAAGCTTATGAAGGGCACAAGTAATTCCCACTGCAAGAAATACTAAACAACATTCTGTAGCCTAAATTATACAGCCAGTCAAATTAGAGATCATAAGGCCCTATCTGACCTTACAGTCCATGAATCTTGTTTCTCTATAGCAAAATTAAGTCTCTCTATGTGTGATTTTGGTTTTTCTTGTATTTCTTAAATTATATTTCTCATGATCTTCCTAAAATCTATGCGGTTACCATTTCTTCAAACAAATACATCCGTGCAACAAACCGTATTATTATATATTACACACAAGAAGGGTTTGTTCTTGACATGTTGCCAAGAAAGCTTGAGAACACAAGTCTCTCTATCACTTTGATCATGAAAGACAAGTGGTTCCAGTTATTTGAAACTTTATTTGACAGGATGGAAGTAAGATAGGAAGTGAAATGTTAAACTCCACTGTAAAGATCAATGCTTGAGAAACATATAAACAAAACAGAACAGAAGAAGTGGATTTTCAAAAGGCAATACAAATGGAGGGAATGACTCTGGTATACATTTTATCAAATACCTCTTTAAAAGCACTGCCCTCATGCAAGTGAACTCTTGAATGTTGCTGTGCTCAGAGCACTCTCGTTAATTCTAGAAAGCCGCTGGCTGGCAACAGCAGATTGCTGGTGCTTAACAGTGCTAATCGGCATCAAAATGCTGCTGCAGCTTTATGAGCACCTTTTCACCCACATTCTTCCCTCACAGCAACTAAATCCTTGAAGTCAATAGAATTAGTCTTGATCCAGGCTGGTGGAAATGAGAGCAGAATAAGCACCTTGTCCCTTCAACTGATAATCCTTGTAATAGTCTTCTTCTAAAGGAAAGCAAAAGCCACTGCCCGAAGAAGTTACCACAGCTTTCAGCTAGATTGAATATTTTACACACAAAGGAAAGCCTTGGAGAAATTACATCAGAAGTGGATGTTTATTTTAGTTCAGTTCTTCTGACATTACTGAGCAACTCTAGTTTTGCCTCAAGCCAAAAGTATATTATATAGATGAAAGACCAATATCTTATCTAGCCAGCCTGATCACAATTAGGATAGGACTAAGCAAGAGCAAATTTATAAGATGGAAATAGTTGCAGTATTCTAAAAGATTCAAAGAGCTGAGGAATTCTTTGTGTGCTTTCCTTTGTATGAAGTACATGCTTAAAGACCATTGGCAGCCAATATACTAAATGAGACAGGGTAGGCATAATGGTGGCTGCTGTTCTTGTGATATTCTCAAAGTCAGCTGGGTTAATATCCCCAGAAGTATTCATCTTTCCACTAGTCAAGAGAGGAGGTATCTGAAGCAGCAACCACTACTAGGGACGACTTCACATGAGAGAGAAATGCAACACAACACAGCTGCCGTAGGCATGAATATTTTCTGAACTCTGCTTTGTACTCCAGTGGATGTTCCTGCGGAGAAGGACACATAACATGTAGCCATTGCATAGTAAGCTAGTAGTCCTCAATTTTTTTCCACACGAACTGCCCCTTTACAGGTGTTTTTATCTCACAATATCACTGGGCAAATGAAAACTAGTTCATCCATTTTTCATCAAAGGGCACACAATTTCAAACTAGCCCACTTTGACCATGGAGGAGGATCAGGCGTGGGAACCTGCAGATCAGACAATGCACAGTAACCTGTTATCTTCAGTGACATCTTCACATATCCACTGTTTGAGAATTCTCATGCAGTTCTGCTGTATTAACACCACCCTACTGGGAAATCCATTTTCAGTTCACATATGAGAAACAAGAATTCAGTTGATTCTAACTAGAGATTTATGAGCCCAGAGACTAAGCCACTAACCTTCCTGCTATTGTTTTATCTAAGAAAATCAGTTTCAGCTGTTAGCCTTTTTCTTCCTCTAGCGAAAATTTGATCATAATTCCTTTGAGAGTAAAATGTGCATCAATATTTGCAATATGAAGTCTGGAATAATATGTTAGGACCTCAAGTGGTTGTTGAAGAGATCTGTGAGATAAAATCAGTGACAGACACCATTGCCAATACCTGGCTGGTAGGCCAAATAAGAGGCTGATGTAGCCACTGATCTGCTTTCAGTCTATTTGATTCTGAACAGATTTTGGAGAGACAAGGAAAACAGAACATTCCCATCATATTCTCCCATAACGAGGAATAAAAGAACTGGAAATGCATCAGTAGGCATCACAATAAGCATTTGAGAATCAATAGTGATAGCCTGATGTCTGTAATTCCTACAGAGCAGTGTAACAACAGAGCTCCCAAAATGTATCTCCACTAGGTCTTTCCACTGTTTTCTTATGCTCTGACATCTGAAAACACTTGTTGTTTTCTTTTTTCTTATGATGGACATCTTGCTCTGGGTGTAGGTTGAAACATCTGCATGCTGTGAGGTGAGATATATTGATGTACGGTATTATAACAATAACAGATTACATTTTGCTTTTGTTGTATTTAATAATAGAGATACTGCAACCATTAACCCCAGCAGTATTGCTGTTCTCCACCTAGTACTGAATGCCTCCACTCTGTTCCTTTCCCTGTCTGTGAATTATTCCTGATCAATAGCCATTGATCCTCTCGATCATTCTGTAATTTGGCCATTACTAAGAGCTGAAAGCCTTCTCCTTCACAGCTCATTATTTACCAGTTGTTTTGAAATTACATCCAAAAGCAGAGCTGACTTACATACACCCTGAAGCAACAAAGAGCAGGAGAGCATTCTCCTGTAGAAAGAGCCACAGGATCTCATTGTATTCTCCCACAGCTGTTTCAGTTAAACATTTTCTTCCTACTCCCTTAGTTCTTCTCAATCCCATGCTTGTAGAGTTGGTAATTTGGGCACTGCTGCTGCTGACACAGTGTTTGGGCTAAACCCAGGCACCAGTGCTGCTCAATAACTCTTGGATCAGAGGTAAAGGTTCATCTTAGAACACTGTGGTGGTGACTGAAGCAATAGGGGTATTTTCACACAGATTAACCCAGCAACACTAGTATATAACTATTTAAACAGTTCTCTGAATTGCAGTAACTGGTCAAACCTGTTCTAACAACAGCTTCTGGCGTTGAGAGCAAGCAGTTCCAGTGAAGCTGCTGCTGGAGGGGATCTGATGTTTCAAATGGAAGTATTTTACATTAGTTTGGACTTTCTACAGGCAACTGTAAACGATTTTTGGGACAGGGCAAAGTCCTTCAACTATCTCCCTAGATCGATCATCATTCTTAGTTTGCATCATTCAGTACATCTTTTTTCCCACCTTAGCAAAACATATTGTAGGCAGATTGTGTATTCCCACCATGTAGTCTAACACAATCTGTTAATGACTTGTGACTTCCTCATGCAGTCAGGCAGAGAAGACTTGTTTCATACTAAGCAGGTAAGCAAAATTTAAACCAGATTATTCCAAAAATGAAGGGCATTAAGAGAAGTTAAATTAACATAATTTTATATACCTAAGTAGTGGGGACAAAGCACAGGAGGAAAATAGAAATACATTGAGAGCCTTCAGTGCTTACTTGGAAGACTTATGTTCAAGAAATGACTGGATGTGGCCCTTAATGTCGTAGTCTAGTTGACAAGTTTGGACTCAATGATCTCAGAGGTCTTTACCAACATAGATGATTCTGTAATTCTGTTAGACAGGAAAAACAGCTCAAGGTAGGAGTTCTAGAAAAATGTCAGTAAAGAAATTCTCCAAATTACTTATAAACCTTGACTTAGAGAATTCATTTAACATAACGAGGTTCTTGGTCAACTTCTGACTTGTTCAGTTGGACTGTCAAGACACACTGTGAGACATTAGTCACGTGACAAGAAATCAGGCATGAGAATACCACTTTAAATTTCATGAGCCGTCATGTGAATCCAATTTCACCTGCCTTTCCAGTTCAAACAACAGAACTACACGGACATATGGATTTAAACAAGTTTTCCCTTTACGTAATAGCAACATTGGTTGGAGTGGAGGGATGATGCAAATGAAAGCTTTTTGTAACACTTTACGAGAACCTCACTTCACTTGAACAGGGAGCAAACTGGTATTTGCAATCAATCTGGTTCCAGTAATTAAAGGGATCTTCTAAATCTACTCCTTAGTGAAGGACTCTATTTACTGGTTAATTAAAGACTCTTTCTTAAGCTCTTTCAGAAGAGACATTAAAAAANAACGCAGGGCTGAAATTACTGGTTAGGCTCTAACCAAAAGGAGAGATTTTACATTTATCCACTAGCTCATGTGTGCCTCTGTTTTGAAATGTCTTGTTTCCTTTGATAGTGCTGAGAAGAAAGGTGCATGTGTCCTAACAGCTTCATGGACACAACTGAGCTTACCAGAGCCCCATGCCCCAGCAGTGGTGGCACACCTGGGCTCTCTCTCGTAATGTGCCAGCTGCACGGCCGGTCACTCCATTGTCAGCACTGCAGGGGACCCTCCAGGTGCTCCTGGGGAGGTACTGTACAAGAGAGGTGGAAGGGCAGTAAGGGACTGATTAGCATAGCTGCAATATTAGCACAACTTCGTGATTGTCAAACTGATCAGAGAAAAAAGTACGTACGTGATATCTACATGTGTCAAGAGTATTTCACTTAGAACAGATGTTCCTGTGTTTCATTCTAGCCATCCAGCTCATTTTTCAGAGCAAGGTGGCCCAGAAGTCTGCATGCTATTTAAGGCTCTGGAAAATCAGAACTTGTTTGTGCCCCACACCACAAACTTCTTTTGTAACCCCGTGTTACCACAGCATAAAACAGTAAAAATTACAGTTTGCATGGCTGTATCCCTGTGACTCCTTCTACTCAAGTGATTGCTCAGTAAAATCACTAACACAAGAGTCTCTCTCCCTCTTTGCCAAAGCGTAGCATGAAGCCTTCCAGTGTGGACTTGTTGTAAAAACAAATACATCAGAAACCACCTGGATCCAGGAATCTGTGTCAGTGGGCACAAAATCAGTATATCAGCTAGGGAAGCATGT
Source organism: Pachycephala philippinensis (assembly GCA_013397055.1). Lineage (NCBI taxonomy): Eukaryota > Metazoa > Chordata > Aves > Passeriformes > Pachycephala > Pachycephala philippinensis. The sequence continues at coordinate 54,172 of VWZT01009703.1, forward strand.
TCGGGCTGTTCTTAGATCCTAACACTAAACTGCAAAATCAGACTTTCCAAAGGCAAGATTTTAAATGCATTTTGATAAGGCATCTAATCAGTTATGGTAAGTTCTTTCAGATTCAGTGCTAAATTGTGTGTTGGGTGTCATTCAGCCAGGCAAAACTGAATTTTCTTCCTGTCCCAAGCCAACAAGTAGCACTGGGTGCAGTTCAGTACACTCCAAGTAAAGCTTGCTAGTGCTTCAGCTAATATAGTCTGACCCTCTACGAGGCTTAATTCCTCAGGTTTAGAATAATGTTATCCATGCCCACACAACTTTCTGTCATTCCAGGCTATGAACAGAAAAAATGATGGTCTAGCCACAGAAAATAGCACTAGCTGTAAATTATGCCTGGTTTGCTGTTAAAAGAGTGGTGCTGCACTCTTCCTCTTAAATGTAATACTGTGAACATTTGCAGTAATTTACTGCATAATATAATATTTAATTTGATAATACTTCTCTAGCTCACAGCCTGGATTTGAAAGATTTATTCAAGTCCAATGCAGATGTCTCTTCTGCCCTGTGCAACTTCTTACTCCATCCTTATCAGCATACAAATGAGTGAATTCAAGCAGTGTGCTGAGCACACATAGGTGCTGCAAAGGACAGCTGAATATGAGGGCAAGGGTACTTTCTAGGTTTTCATCTGTATTTATACATGTGGACATACACACACGCTGATAAGTTTTGATTCAGAGAAGTCAACTGAATGTGAGCAAAAAGGAAATTTATTGGGTCTTTGATTCAAAGGAAGTTAATTTCAAGGTTTTCTAAAGAGCCTGCTCTTACTTATTCCCCCTTGCATACCAATTCTCCCTTCCCATAGAAGTCCCATTTCCTGCCTGTGTGGTCCTAACCTTCCTGTGGAAAGGCTTGGGGAGCAGACTCCAGCCACGTCCGTGCGGTGCCCAGTGAGCTGACAGAACACCACGCAAGAGTCACACACCATGACACAACTCTACGAAGAAAGCCTTCAACTACTGTAATAGCTGTAATACCTTAGCAGATAGGTGTGAAGACAGGATAAAATCTGATGCAAAAGCATCTTAACTGCTTACATCTTGCATCAAATCAGCTGCCTTTTTTTTCGTGAGATAAAATCTGGCTGAGTATTTTGGAAGAGAGGCTGCATAAAAGACCTCAAGAGACAAGTTGTATGGTGGTGGTCCCGATACTGGTTGTGTTCACAGTCTGGAATTCAGCTGAAAACTACACTCCTGGTCTTCTGAGGACTGTCTGCCTTGTTCCCAGCTCTGGCTATCTCATAGTGATTTGCTTTTCCAGCAGGAGTAGTCTCCTATCTCTGCTCCCTGTTCTCTGTATAACTGTCACCATTGGGAAGTTTCTTTCTCCACCAGTTACGTTAGCTTTTGGAAAGCTCTACTTCAGTCTCCTCTGCCCTTTCACATATCTCCTCTAAGTAATTCTGCTTATTTAATCATCCCTTTGGACTACTTCCTCATTCATAGGAGGGAAGTGTGACAGACAAATAAATCTTCAGCTGTCGTCACTTCTCCCCTGGCAAGAAGAAGGACTGACAACCAAGGCTTTTCCCACGGCTGAGCAAACTAGAACCCATGGGCTACACGTTTGCCAGTAAATTAAACTACTAATCTGTTGTACTTAACTGTTACAACAGGTCTAGACACACTTTCTGTCAGGGCAAATTTACATTCTCCCAAATTTACTAACTTCCAGATATTATTGATTGGATAGCAGATTCTGTCCTTGTAAAGGGATGTTTTTACCTCTTCATTGCATACTTTTCAACAGGAGTGATCTTTCTCAATTCACTGATCAAAAACTGATCACAACCTGCAAAAGGCAAACCCTGCTGTGGTTAAAGTCGGCAAAGTGCAATCCCATGCAGCTTGTTCTGTTTGTGTAAGTCACTCCAACGCCCAGCATCAATCAAGAGGTGAAAGTTGCTGACAAAGGCCACCTTTCATGAACATTTCCTCATCCCACCACTTTCTCCACCCTTTCTTTCTCCCCTGGGAAACAAGAAGCTTTTTTGCTTTGCTTCCAAATTCTCCAAAAGAGTATGTTTCCCAGCAGTGCCTAATGAAATCCCTTTGGAGCACATCGCAGTTCCCCATCACTTTCCAGTGATGAAAGAGTTATGAAACCTCCAAAATTCACAGGGAAGAGCACAGAGAGGTCACCAAACATCCCCTCTGCCCAACGTCCTCAGCAGCAGTCACATACAGCCCAGTCTCCTCCTTACTGACAGCAGGGACAGTCATGCAGTACACAACTCTTAGCCCAAACTCTTCAACACCTTGTCGTGAACTGGACCCAAAACACAAGCCTATTCAAAGCATATAAACACTTGTTCAGCATTTAGGAAGAACAGGCATGAGACACCAGGTAAATAAAAATTCCCTGTCTTGGAAAATGAGATATTTATGAAGGCTGTTTCAGAAAATTGCCTCCAAGACATAAAGAGGTTCAAAGAAAAGGAAATGGCTTCTTTCAGCTTTTGTGACCTTTCAAGCTAGCTGTGCATCTAACTAGTTGGGAGGGCCTCTTAAGCTCTGAATTTCAGTTCTCAGCCTCACTCAGCTATTACTAAGTGTTTCCCAAATAACAATATCTTCCCAGAAATAAGCAGAAGTACCTGAGATAACACAATAGTATGACAGACACAAGATAATTTAATTAAATTATATAGAGTTATGATTGCCTCCAGATGGGAGACACAATTTTTTATTCTTCATACATTATGTGGTAGAACAACATATTGCTTCCACTCATTTAGTCTACATAACCAAAACTGAAGTTTTCATTTGATTATTGTGGTGGTTTGAAGGGGCTGAGTTGATGGACAAGGTTTTAGACCAATCGCTTCTCACGATTTTGCATATAAAAGGCACTGGTGCGGGGGAAGTCCCTCTCTTCTTTTCCGGTCTCTGAGCCGGGAG
>VWZT01009703.1:57590-78870 GCA_013397055.1 Pachycephala philippinensis
CCTTAAAAAGACACCCCATTCTTAGTTCATGATAGCAGTTGTGGGAAAACTGCAAAGTTCATGAGAGAGAGAGAGAGATATTTCACAGCAGCAGATTTTTCTTTTCTCCGGGCGGGTCTGTTTGTTAGTGACAGTTTGAAACACCACACTGGAGCAGAAGAAACCTCTTTTTCTTTCAAATATGAATGGGACTTAAAGACTGCAATTCTGACCTGAAATCATATCTTATCCTTTGTGCAAGTATGGAAATTATTAGAGGGAGGTGCTGGGGGGAGAAGTGCTGGGAAGAGAAGTGCTGAAGAGAAAAGGGAGAGTTTGTTGTAATCTTTACCATTCTTTTATTACCTTTAGTTCTGTTAGTAATAAACTTCTTTGTATTCTTTAAAGCTTTGAGCCTGCTTTGCCCTTCTTCTAATTCTTATCTCACAAAAAGTAAAAGATGCAAACTAAACCACCACAATTATTCAACCAGATGTACATGTAATACTCTTAGCAATAACAGTCAGACTTGAATCTCATTGGCTTTGCAGTCAGGAACAAGTCCTGCAGAGAACATGGGCTTGTATAATTGTACATTTTCACAGTGTACAGACACTCCTGTAGATTTAAAAATGTATGTATTTTTTGTAGAAATAGCAGCATCAGAGATTTTTTGAGTTTCTCAAGCTAATAAATACCAAGTTTTGCATTAATTTAAATGCTAAATTCAATTGTGCCAGCAAGTTTGAGATTTTTCCATTGAAGGCAGAGAGATTCCAGTTCCTGAACACCTCTAGCAGGCTTTATTAACAAAAGGCACCCTGTTAAGAAGGCTGCAGAGAGATTATGTATGATCAGATGAAAGCAGGATTAGATATGAATATCTGAATCACACTAAGTGATAGCTGAGGGAGGCTGGAAACTGAAATTCAGATACAGATATTCAGCACTGATTTGATAGACCTACAGCTCATGAATCCCTTTGTAGCTCAGGCCTGTGGCACTATGATCATACTTTTTTAACGGAAAGAGAAAGAAGTAAATATTTGAACTATTTAAAGCATTTTTAAAAAAAGCAAATATCTTAAAGAAATAACATTCAACTTTTTGGTTGAAAATATGGTTTTTGTAATCTGTCGGGGTTCAAAAACAATAGGTGAAAGATTGTGGCTGAAATTCATGGAAAAAGGAAACAAATGTAAATCTAAGTGTTTCATGTGCAAGGGCTTTTCCCTACAAAATTCCCCCTGTTCTGGAGATGTTTTTACCCACACAGAGCTGTTTGAGAGAATGTTTGTGGACAATGTCCACAGTCAGCCGCAGTCAACCCCAGTCAAAGCAACATCCACCTTTTTTTTTTCAGGAGTGGTTTTGGAAGTGTCAAAACAAAACACAAGCAACTAGTTCTCTCTTTCTGATCTATAGCACAGGTTAACTAATCCATTTTTTAATTTACCAATAAACAGGCAGTTAACTCTTTGCCTATCTGTCCTGCCTTCACAGCAAACTGCTTTTGCATCTTTGGCTTGATGATTTAGCTAATAACATGTGGAGGCTCCACAGCATTTTCTCCTTTCAGATTCTTACAGAAATATAAGATGTTTGCCTACAACTACAATCCAGTTAAATAAACTGTAGTAAATATTTGCCTACAATCCAGTTAAATAAAAAATAATCTTTTGATCTTAAAAATCCCAAGGGCACCATTTTTTACACCCCTCAGCTGCTCAATAAGGCGCATGTGATTTTTTGAGAGTGAGTCCAAAGCAGAGGTATGGAGATCTGAAACACAACAGGAAGGTTTAGATCTGAAATCATTATTTTCATAAGGGCTGATGCCTTTCTGGATGATTTGCATTTCATCTCTACACACTGAGCTGGTGAATAAACCATGTCTTCCACTCTCTGTGTCAAATACAATACACTATTTACTCACTTGCTAATAAACTTATGCCTCCTAAAAAAGCCTCTCATACTGTCATTTAAGAATTTTCAGCAACACCTTCTCTGCCTACAATATATCAGTGCTGAAAGAATGCACAATTAGCAAGATTTGTACTTTGTTGGCTGTAGGTCTGTGTAAGTCCTGCTCTGTTTCACACACCCATACCCTACTAATTTCTTTGTGAGCACCACATTACCAAAAATATTCAGAATCAAGATCCAGCTACTGGCACAAAGTGTCACATACTGGACAACAACAGGAAATACTTTCCTTCCAATCCTTACAGATTTTAATATATTTGCTAATCAACTCACCCCATCCCAGAGATTATCTACCTTGTTCATTGGAAAGACATAGCCTGTCTATAAAATAACACTGATTTTTAGGTGCCTTATCACAAAAACATTGATCCTGACTTTATTATACTATGAAAATACATATTATGTGGTGGAGCAGCAGATTATATCTAGTATATGTGATCAATATATTCAGGGTTCATAGAATAAAAGTCCTTGGGAAAGAATCATAGAATCATTAAGGTTGGAAAAGACCTCTAAGATCACCAAGTCCAACCACTAAGAAGACACAATATATGGAGTTTGTGATTTGAGAGATACTGCCCACTCCACAAGAGACTCTAAATTCAGCAGGTATATGATAATACATGATTCTTAATTTAGTACCAGATCTTGGTTATATGGGTCACAGGTAGCCTCTACTAGATTATGTAAACCATACACATTAATTGCAAACTGCACTAAAACCTCCTTTCTACTATTATGCCATTTCAGCAGACAATTTTAAAAAGAGAAACATCTGTCTATTTTTAAAACATAGCTAAATTGAAGAGATGTATGACCTGTTGGGGAGTGCAGAGACATATCCAGACTGAAGAGCTGGGCCCAGTGACAGCACAAGAAACAACAGGCACAAGCTGAAATATAACAAATTCCACTTCTACATAAGCAAAAATATTTTACTGTGAGGGTGGTAAAACACTGGCACAGGTTGCCCAGAAAGGTTGTAGCATCTCTACTATTGGAGATTCGCAAACCTGACTGGGCACGGCCCTGAGCAACCTGCTGTGAGTAATCCTGCTGGAAGCTGGGGTGGAGGTTGGACTGCACCATTTTCAGAGGCCCTTTCCAATCTCAGCCCTCCTGGGATAGTGGTGATTGTGTGATGCTTGAACATGCTGGATAGATGTTCATTTTCAGTCTTCATACCAATAAAACTACAAAATTATTATGTGCACCATTTTCCAGTTCAAGATCTTCTGTCCCTTACTGCAGGTTCAAGTGAAAATGAGGTGGAGGAAGAGCATTTCCCTGAGCCATGGCTGCTGGCAGACATAAATACTCTGAGACTGGTTACAGAGTGCTCTGGGAGAGAGCACGCAGTCTCAGTGACTTCAAGGAAACTCTCTCATATCCAGGAAAGCAAAGAGAAACTCCTCAGGAAGGTTAGCTACGTCACAGGTGCCTGCTGCAGGGTTTCTCACAGCCGCTCTGATGCATTTTATCAGGTGATTAATCCATGCAGGATGCTGAGCTAGAGCAGCAGAACTGCCTGCCCCAGCCTGACTGTAGCCCTTGTCCAAGCATCTGATTCCAAGATATGCTCAGTGCTAACAGCACATTCACTGAGCACATCTCCATCAGAGGTATTGCTGGTGTCCAGTAGCAGCAGAAAATGGGCAGCTCACTAGTTCTCATTGCCATAAGAACAGAAAGAAATAAATTTAGGATTTTTGCATTGTGAGCTCTCACTGGGCTGTCAAGATCACTAAGTAGCTAGTCTCTTCCTGTTTATTCAGAGAAGAAAAAAGAAATATCCTTTCCCTCTCCTCCAATATAGTTCTTGGCAAACTGCCGGAAAGTATTTTATAATTTTTTTTTAATGCACACATCACTGTCTAGACAGGGGAAAATTCAGTGAACACTTTTGTTTCTGCATTTTATGAAACTAATAAAGCATACTAAAGAAACTAATACAGCATAATGAGAAAGGAATGCTAAATAAATTCTGACAGTGACAATGTAAAACTATTAAAATTGTGCTGTTTAGATAGGATTTTCCAAGTCATTGTAGTTGATTTCTGCCTATTGGGTTGTTCAAGCATCCTTAAGAGAAGGTGAAATATGTTTGTCCATGGACCAATCTTTTTGATGGCCTCAGTAAAAAATTACACAGTTTGGCTCTTTCTCAACACTTTATTTCAGCAGTCTGCAGTGCTCCATCATGAAATTGTTTCCTGTTAGCATGTGCCTCAATCCTGCAAGTGATGCATGCTAACATTGTGGTCTCTGAATTAATCCACTGAACTCAAAAGGAGTACTCAGGCTGTGTGAAGTTAAGCACACACAGACATGCTTGCAGGGTAAAGACTGTATTTGAGATGACAGGGGGAAAGCTAAGGCATTTTATAGGCCAGCTTTTAACCAGATTAGCTTAACAAACATAGGCAGAAAAAAAGGTTTTGTCTATTTTAGAGATCAAAATTAATCCATTGTTTGCCATTCCAACAAAGTTAAAAATTACTGTTATACCTTTTTATTTAAATATTCTTATTATGGGGCTTGATTGTACAATTGTCTAAACAGCCAGCTAGTTTGCCTCTGAATTATAAAACCCATTCTACAGTTTTTAATGGTTTGGAGGGTTTTTTACCACAAATATTATTTTACTGCTTGTAACTTTGAACTAAAGCAGGAGAAAGAAATTACTTGTTGTTCTAAGGACCAAAATAGCTGCAAAGAGTGAGAAAATGTGCCTTAGCTTATTGGCAGCTGCACCTGTAATTATCTGAAGTTGAGCCTCAGGGCAGAGTCAGGATCCAGGGCCACGTCTCCAGTTTCTGGGGCTGCAAACAGCTCTGGTCATTTTTCCCATCTGCTGCTGTGGTCTCAGGCAAGAAACACCAAGCAGCAGCTCAACACATACCTGTAGGAGGCTTGAGGTGAATGTGCTTTACCCTGGTCCAGCAAAATGGACCATAGATGGCCACGGGCTTTTGATCAAGAAGTTCATCTTTTACTGCAGATACCTATTTAGTCTACTGTAGATACTTGCTTGTCAGATAAAATTACTTTTAAGTAGAAACCCAAATGCACTATGTGAAGTTAATAAAGTAGAGTGGCTTGACCACAAATACCTTGTTTTCTTGGAGGAAAAGTGTGTGACAGGAAAATTCTTTTATTTTTTTCCTCTAGTCTTGCCCAAGTCCAGCAACTGTGAGCACTGAAGAAACCCCACAAAATCATTTCTGGGCTGCTAGGAAACTCTTCCTCTAGCATCTCGGAGGCTATTAGGTCTGCTTCAACTGGAAGAAAGTTCTTATGTTTCTCAAGATGCCACTCTCAACACTTTTTTTATCAACACCTCCATCCCTGGGCAGAACCAAAGCATCTCCCACAAGCAGCTGCTTTTAAGCCAAGCAGATGTCCCTTCATCCCCCAGTACTCAGCTCGCTGCAATGCTGTGGCCAGGAGGACACAAGCAGGTGGGTTTCCCAGCCACTCTCAAGCCACACTTTGAAAAAAATGTTCCACTTTTGTATAGAAAACCAAGTAAACTGAATGTCCATCACAAGAAGACTGGCAAACAAATCTGCGAAAAAACACTGGGTGATGAAAGACAGACTTCCCTACTCTGTGACCAAAGGGGTGGCATTTTCACCTTCATGGGAGGGGGGGAAGAGGGAATTGCTTGTACTGACGCAAACGGTTTTGCTGAAAATGCAAAGTAGCCAATAAATCCAGACATAAAATACCCCTGGTAACCAGGAAAGTGTTTGGAGACCCACGAGCAGGGTGAGGCAATCCCTTGTGAGAGCATCTGCATCCACCCAGCTGTTCCAGAACCCCATTTGCAGGAGCAAAGATGAAAGGCATGCTTCAGCTAGAAGAGGACACACAGAGGAGTTACTGTCAGCACTGATGGCTAACCCTTTCATAGCCAACAAAGCCCTGGCTAGGACTTCGCATCGGGTGTTACCTTACGACACAGCTATTTTCAGGGGTTTTGCCAAGTTAACCAGAAACACCTAAACACAGGTCTGTGCCACACAGGGCTGCAAACAGCTAATAGCTACAAGCTGTGTGGCTGAGACATACAGGTAGAGCAGGACAAAGGCAGATACTCTGCAGGGTTATCAGGCCATGGTATATAGCTCCTGGACCAGTCAGTGGCAATATGTAAGCAAATGCCTTCAAAAGTTTTTCACCTCCCTTCCTCCTAATTCTGCAAAATTCGCTGCTCCCTGTCTAACTATATGGGCTGGGGAAACAGGTCTATGAGGAATTTATACAGATACGGACAGGAAGAGCAAAGATGGGGTAAGGGAAAGTAAAGGACACATTCACATGAAAATGAAAGCTGGACCACCATCTCGTGTACTCAGGGACACTTCCACCAACCCACTAGTCTCCTCTCACACAGCTACTTCCCCAACCTTGAACCAAGCCACCCCAGGCAGCCATTCACCCTAGGAGGAAGTCCACATTGATGGGCTCTCTTTATAGGGATCCCCAGGCTTTAAAGCATTCTTTCCAAGTGTTTTAAGATGTTTCTATTCTTGGAATGGAAAAGAAAGCCTATTGCCTCTAAGATAGAGAGTCCAATCTGCATCTTTCTTTTGCTCAATACCCCTCAATACTGGGAGGGATGCCAAGGAACAGGATAACATTTTAAGTCTGTGTAAATACCCTGCTACCAGCAGTTCCCTAAACTTGTCTGCTTCCTATCGGTACTCTTTAGGTAAAGAGTAACCCTCTGACTGAAAGAATTATTGTTTCTCACTGCTATGTAAAAAGCCAGGTTGCCGTGTTTATCTGATGGCAAGTCCTTCCTATTTCTTTTAGACCTAATTCTGTTCATCTTGGAAGACAGTCTCTCTGTAAATAGTTTAACCCTTTCAAGCCAATTAACAACATGAATGAGATGCCAGGTTTTCACAGCCAGTCTCACAAAGCAGCCTGAACGTCTTGTTGATTGGTGCAGTGCATCCAGTGCCTCCAGAAGGTGCTAGGAGGACTGAGGAGGCTCTGCTACTACTCCTGTTGCACCCTTCAACAAATCCCCCACGCCTCAGCTTCTCACCTTGAGGCTGGGACTAAGTGCTTTTGCTCCCTAATGAACGTGTTGTTGGGATGAAATGTGATGAGGTGTGTTAAAATCTCTTGGAAAGAGCTGCAGGTTTATAAAATCTTAATTTGTATTTGTGACTTTGGCTGAAATAAATATATAATTGCAATTAAGTAACACAGTCAACCATAAACTTTACCTTTGAATCAGAGCATGGACTATGACCCACAAATTCCAGAGTGATTACAAAATATCTAATGAACTTCATCTAATACCAAGCGCTAAGTAATCTACTGAATGTCTGACAACAGAAGAGAAGGATTAGGAGGGGTCTTGGAAGAAACTCCTGTGGCTTTGCCTCCTTCACAGCTCCCCATTGCTTCAGAGATACAGATTATGGTTTCTAGGGTAACTAGACACACACACACACAAAAAGGACACATTGTCTAGTTTGGTTTCCTGAGAGTGTCAGCACTGTCAGGCCAGAAGCATTGCCTAAACATGATTATGAAAGAGATTTGTAATTTATTTAGCCACTCATTTTAATTCACAGTCACACCTTATGTACCACTTTTTGTTTTAACAGTAATTCTCATATTTAAATGTACAGTTTCTAACAAATAGTGACACTTCAAAATTCACAGACCATTATTAAAGACACATAGAAGACAGATGGTCTTTGTGTACATTGTGTATGTGCGTATGTTACTACTGAGCGAGTTTGTATTTGGCTTCATGTCTCACACACACACAGAAACAAAAATTTCAGTAAACATATGACTTTTCTATGATATTTATGTTTCTGTGTGGTTTACAGGCATACACACACCCAGATGACAGACCATTTCAGATCACAGCCTTTCACACTGTGAAGGGGAGTAAATTATGCACATGTAGGAGCTGTAAGGGCCAAAAATGAGGCCATGCTGTGTAAAACTGGGGACTAATGATTCTTTATAACAGAAGTGACTGGTCTCAGTGTTTGCCAGCCAGGGTTATGGGCTGTTCCATGCCCACAGTTGTGCTGTCTCTGATAGAGCCCTGCTCCATTTTCTTTTTTTGAAACCAGGAAACACCATGTGCTGCAAAGCCCACAGGGCACTGCCACCAGGAGGGCTTTGGGCACACCAAACATTTTTCACCTACAGTGTGGACACTCCTACCCTTTTCTCTCTGCACTTCCAAAGCTTCGTGTCTTTGCATCTAAAGAAGTAGCATGACTCCTCCTCTTTGGGATCCGTCTTTTTCACTTACCAAGGTCTGTGTCACTCAGAGACAGCATTCCTTCCTCCATCTTCAACAGCTTTTAGGACATTGATGCTGGGTCAAACAATCAGTTATCAGCCCGCCCAGTTATCAAGGACCTAAACATGATGTTACTCATATGTTCTGGCTGGGACAATGGCAATGTATCAAACTGCACTTGGGAACGTTCCCAGGCACAGAACAGATTGTCAGTTCTGCTCAGTCATTTGAGCAGCCCAACGTGGTTTTGGCCCATGCAAACTTGCAGTCCTCTGGAGTGTTCCTGGGCAGGGTTCAGGAGCCACACCAGTCCAGCAGCCACCCCAAGCAGTTTGCATGCAGCCACCCTATCTTGCCAGGACAAGGGGCTGCTCAAAGAGCCCAAGGCTGTTTCACGCCAGCTGCCAGACCATCCCCAGGCATTTTCAATATACTAGCATAAACAGGGCCTTTGAGACTTTCACAGGTCAGGGCTGATCACCCCAGTATGCTTGATGAAGACATAGTCAATGCTAATGAGCTGATTTCTTTCTAATCATTCAAGGCATTTAGTTTTCATACTTACTATGAATAAAGCAAATGCCTTGCAGATGTCTTGTTCAGATTATCAGTTGTTTTAAACCTACATGTAATTATTTTTTTACTCTCTCACCGTAAGTATCAGAACCTCCAGTAAGAGAAAACTTTCAAGCAAAGGAGTTTGAATCCATGACCATGAGATAGGGTAAGTAACACAGCACCCTAAAATGCCACCAGTGAATCACTCTACAGCAGCTTGTTCATGCCCAGTGCTGCTATAAGCATCCTATGCCCTGGTGAAATCCAAATAAAGGAAACCAGCCCAGGTTACTGTCCAGCAAAGAGCTTGCAATAAACACTGAAACTGATTTAACCTTACCTTGTTCTGTGGAAAGGCTGATTTCTTCCAGTATCCTTCAAATTTGAATATTCTCTAAGTGTCCCACTGTCCCAGCTAAAACTGATGGCAAACATCTCAAACACAGGTTAACCAAGTCATGCCAAGGCCAGAAAGTTACTTAATACTATGGCCCCAACTCTCTCGAGCAAAGAAAGACCATGAAGGAACCTGTGACTTTTCACAGGGCAGCTGCAGGAGTTTTAATAGAGGGAGTTTAGAAGATGTCAGAAAACTTGCTATTTTATATCTGGACAGAGGTCAGCAACACTTTCAGGCCAGACAGGTGCTAAGCCAACGTAGAAAATCAGTAGTATTAAAATGGTATTTAAACAAACAATCAATCAATCAATCAAACAAACAAACAAAAAAAAAACACACCAAAAACTAAGAAAAACCCCACCACCGTATATATACAAAAATATAAGTAAGATGAAAAGTTCAAAGAGTTTGACTATACATGTACAGTATATAGAACAACTGGAATGTTTTATACATAGCCAGCATTTTCTGACTTGAGAATAATTAGAAAGGATTCAAGATGCCTAATTCCACTTCCAAGCGGTATCAGGCACTAACTAAACTGTACTGCAAGCACCAACAAACTTGCATTTCCTGTTCTTAAATGTTTTGAGGCTCTCCGAGTTTTAACTGCTGAACTTTGAGATAGAGATCATAGTAACAGCAGCAGAACAGAACAAAGGGAAGGAAAGCACAACTGAAGCAGAAGCTTAAACCAAAGCATTTAATTGCATGTTGCTGATGTGCTTCTTTTAAGAGGACATAAAAAGGGCATTATAAGGGATTCAAAGCGTTTAGGGGTGAGGAGAGAGGGGAGGAAGAGACAACACTTCAAATAAGCATTCCATGGAGAGGAAATATCTAATAATTTATTGACCTTCAGTTTCACATTGTGAAAAAAACTGAGTTTTACAAAATCTTAAGATGTAGTAGCAAACAACATAGACAATTTTACTTCTTCACTTGCACAGTTTTCTTTTAGCACATGAACCACATCTTCAATGGCCAGGAATGGGAACATTATTCTGTTCTAATCACTCTTATTCAGACAGGTGTCAGACATACAGAAAAGGGGCTGCACAATTATACCAGAAGAGGAAGGCTGTCCTTTGTTACATGTTTCTACAGCAACCAGCCTGCAAAATAAGAGGAACCTTCCCATCTTATGCCAGGGTTTTTGTGTGCACTCTGCTGTGAACTGCATTTGCTTCAAAGTGTGGGGTGTTTTGCAGGACTGGAATGGTCAAGTAGTTAGCCAGGATTCCCACAACAATTCACAGAGCAAGAGCCTAGTGTATTCCCTGCAGAGCCAGAGGCCCACCCTGACTTCAGCTTCCTTCAGCCTACACACAGGAATTAATTGAGGACTTGAAAGCAGACCACAACTTTGGAAACAGCTGCAGCAAATTCATCCCACTTTTGGAAGCTGCATGGCACTACAAAACAGATTTCATAAGCTAAATAGTTAGATGCAAGGCAGCTTCACCTCTGGACTCTGATCAGCTTGAAAGAGAACACAAGTCTCAAAGCTACATGTCCTTATTCAAACACAGGGGCCCCTGGGGACCCAGTTCTTTACTTCCTTGTACCTTATGTAATTGCTAGTGCCTGGGGAGAGGACATGCAAAACACAGGAAGTCTGATTTTATGGCTCCCTTCACACTCCTGAAAGTGATCCACAAGATGAAAGGCAACAAAAATTCAAGGCTGCTTGCTTCAACATGGCAACCTGTGCAAGTACAGCGATAGAGAAAGGAGACCTATCCTAATCTGTTTTCCTATTGCTTAAAGGCCATCTAAGGGGGGGGAAGGGGTAGAGAGGCTGTGGGTTTAAATTCTTTTTTAATCTATCACTTCAAGGAATCAGTTTAATCAGTGGAACTATAATTTTACCACATCTAGCTGGAACTCACCCTTTCAAAAACTGCAAATGACTGCTGATTAATCAATGTTCTCTCAGTATTCACAGAACTCCGAATACCTCATTTCTGAAATGTAAAAGAGTCTACTCCAAACAGCAAATCAAATGTAAGGCAGCGCAGAGAAACTTCCAGTGACTGATGTAAACACTTTCAGATGACAAAGCTTTCACAAATACAGCTACTCACTGTCACACAGAGAAAGGCAAGCATCACCAATGTGACTATTTTTGTTTTGCATGCACACATGCAGCTGTTTACTTATACCACAGCACACACCAACCATGTTACTGAATGTACCAGTTAAGTTGTGCTCCAGAAACATTTAAGAAAAAACACAATACAATACAAGCTTCATGACAGGATCTGGCAAAGAAAGTACCTGTGAAACACAAGCTTCTGAAATTCCAAAGAAAAAGGGTAGCTTCACCTCTGTCCAAAGACCAGAATAATAAGAAACAATTTTATTTAAAAATCAAAGTTTGGTTTCTCAGGATTATCTGAGGCTTCTGAGCAACCAAGTGATTAAAGACACACCTGGATAACAAAAACAAAAAGCAGCAGAGTTTGAGGGCTTTTTTTTTTTCTTAAGATAAGAGGTTTGAAATTCTTTATCTATCCCCATAAGAATTTTTCTAGAGCACTTGGGTCTTTGACATCTGGCCACTCAGATGATCATCTGAAATCCAGATGGAAGAGGCAATCCAGTCAGTGCAAAATTGTTGCTCTTTCTTCTTTTTTTCCTTTTTTTTTTTAAGACTTCATCATTAACCTATGTTGAGGTTTTTTTTTTGTTTTGTTTTTATTCTTGAATCACCATTCTCCACTCCTTCAGGACAATGTGGCTATATTGTAGGTAACCCTCCTCCAATCCAATAAATAAATAAATAAGTTTGGACAATGACTTCATCTGGGCTTGGTATCCAGAAGCTCTTCCACAGTATTTGCGTTGCAATCAGGAAGCTGCACAAAGAGAGTTGCAAGAGACTTTGGCTATTTCCAGGTTAGAAATTGAAAGGCATGACCAACAAATGAAATGTTGCAAGGACACCATCTACAAGACACACCACATGCAACCTGGGGAGCTGGTGGCCTGAGAAAGTGACCTCCATGGCTTCTTCCTTTAGCACATGTGTAATTTCAAATCCTGTCTTGTANGTTACCCAATAGTTTTCTTTCTTTGTGCAGCAGAGCAAGTCAGCAATCACAATATGTGCAAAACATACAATTCACACAAGCCCTTGCAACATGAAGACAATTGCAGGCATTGTTTCAGCATGCAAGCACTGAACAATAAATAACTATATCTACAACAAGTAACATAATAGGAATGGGACAGACTGAATTATAAATACAGGGAGGAACAGGAACAATGAGCATTTTGAGGGTGTAATGTTTGTTCCCCACTGTTGCAAAAACATTTCACCACTGGATTGGTCCTTATGAAGCAGAAGGTCACTTACTGCACACAGGGCAACGCAACACAGGGTGTAACAGATGCTGCAGGCACTGCCCACAGGCAAGCACACTCCAGTCAGCAGAGTTCAGCAGCAATACTGCTGTATCTTCATTCACAGCAGCATCTTGCTGTTTCAGACCTGGCCTGCTTCCCCTGCAGCTGGCGCTGGCACTTCAAACCACCACAAAGAGAGGTGACAACCATTTCGAATTTCACATAAAAACAGTGGGGTCCATGGAAATCAAGTGCTGTGTGGTGCACAGCTAAGAGAAGTTGTCTCTGTTTTTTTCATCTTTGAAAGACTGATTAATATTGGCATTAATCCACAATTACTAGTACAAGGACCAGATCGCAGGTTTGTCCATTCATATTTAAACCACATGTTGAAGCACTGAAGACAGGGGTTTCTTCTCCCATTCCTTCATGTCTAGGTTGGATAATTTACAAGGTGCAGATGATTTTCTTCAAATGCAAGAGATGCTGAATGATTTTTCTTCATTAAAACTTCTCCAGATCTGAGGTTCCAATTCTCTTCTCCAAATAAAGGAGTAAACTAAAAGCAAGGGAAGAGGTGGAGGGAAAGGAGAAAGAAATGACTTAAAAGGTTTTGCTGCAACAATATACCGTAAGGTTTTTGTTAGATGTCAAAGAAAATGTAAATGCTAGGTTTAGGATACAACCCTAATGCTGTATCTTACATTACAACATTAATGGGTTTCCCTTCCCACCCCAAACCTCAAGGTTCTTGTGCAATACCCAACTACTGGTACATAAACCAGCCAAGAACATCATTATTCAGGGTCAGATTCTGACTTCATTATTCTACTAACCTTATTCTGCAAACCATCATATTGACTGCAGAAAGACTGACTAATTTTTGGGGTATAAATTCAGTCACTTGAAACCTTAATCAAACTGGCCCAAAGTGATTGGCTCTGTATCCTGCATACTTCTGCATTTTTATGTTTCTCCAAAATCTTTAAAGTTTGTGGATTTGTTTTAAGCAAACAAGCTTTTGTAACTTCTCTTCCACAAAAACCCACATGAACACTTAGGGCAGAGTTTTTTCTATCCCTCAGCCAAAACAAACCTGGTTGGAACAAAGCAGAAGAGCAGGTGAAGGTGTCTCACCCCATTACCTCCATTCACCTTAACAAATTCTGAATTGAATTTATTTACAACAGAGAAAGGACTGTAGAATTCCCTTATTTAAAATACATCTACTCTTCATTATAGCAGAATTCTCCCTCATTTCTTTTCACACAGCAATATACCATGCATCAATAAATAAACTGATTATTCAATGAGAAACTCAGCCTTTGGATGCTGAGATTGTGCTTTGCTTTTTCACTGTGAAGCTGTACCAAAATTCCAGCTTCCAAACCATCATCAGTTCATCACAGTAATTTCTGACAGCACTGCTAGAATTTTAGAAGGCAAATCCTACTTCATTACAATGCAAATGGGCTCCAGCACACTCACAGATCCTTTGAACACACCATATCACTCTCAGGCTGGGATGTCTCAGAACAACAGAGAACATTGACAGGAAACAACCCAGCCTACAAAACAGTCTACAGTGCTTTTGCAAGTGCGGGCTATTTTTTATGTCTAAAAAAGCGTCCACTCTTAGTGTTGATTAGTCTTTTCTAGGCATTCTTCAGCATAGCATGACATTCTTCCCATCAAAACAGACTATCAAACCTGAAGTCAAAACGGTGCTTCTTGTCATGGGATGAACTTTACAAAAACTGTGAACAATTCCAAAACAGAGGGGAAAAAACCCAGCTCAAAACTCCCAAGTTTGAGGAACAAGACAAAACAGACTGAAGTCTTCGTAAAAGCTGTCAGATTGGGGCCACACAGCGCCATGAAAACAGTAATCAGAAGTAATTTCCTTTTTGTCCCTCCCACCCACTGACAAAGCAGCAGGAGTCGGTAGGAAAAAAAACAACCTACTTGCTGGATGAGCACACAGCACTGGAGAGATTTCAGTCTATGGCTACATTCAGACATTTATCCTGTGTGCTAGTTAAGCCAGTTATCTTGTGCGTTAGTGAAGCTAAAATAATGGCCTTTAACAAGATACTGCAGAATAAAGGAAAGCTTTTTGCACCGTTATATTCGGAGAACTCTTTTTCAAAATAAAACACTCCCTCACATACTGTAAACTCCAGAACAATTAAGTCAGACTCAGAAGAATAAGTCAATATTTTTCTTGGCACAGACCTGAATCCGGGCATTCAATACTGCTGTTCTGATAACACTGAGAACCACATAAAGTCAGTAATAATACAAATTAACTGAAGATATCGAGACACAGTTCCCAGCTAGGCAGGAAGCTGACACACAGAAATGTGGGCTTCCATTTGCTGTCAGGGGGCAATTACTGCCTGTAACCAGGACCTGCTAAGTCTCTAGGGTTTGCCATGCTTTCCCAAGAGAAGTCTGGGAAAAACATAGTGAGGAGGGGAGAGGGGAGAGGGGATAGTGTTTTAAAGGCAAACAACCACCTGAGAGAAGAGCAGCTGATGGCACAACACTGCCCAATTTCACACTAGATTTTAAAGCTGAGCTGCTGCTTTGCATGGGCCCAACCTCGTATTCTTTACTCAATCAAAGCTCCCAGTCAACTGACAGGCAACTTCAAGAGTAAGTGCACTATCCTACACTGCTTCAAAGACCTTTGGGGTTTGTGTTTAGTGCAAGAGTCAGGCAAATGTCAACTGCTGCAAAAAACACCAAAGAAACCTCCCCAATGATCTGTCCCAAACAGAAGAGCCTAGAGAAGTCTTTATACACAAGCTGTTCTTCCTGGAGAAGATTCTGGAGAACCTCTGTCAGTCTGAACTTTTAGGTAACCCAGAGGCACATGTATAGCTTGTTTAATTACTGCAACTCTATTTATTTGCCTTTTTCTTATAACCTGCCTGCCTTCATAGGTACAGCATACACTGCTCAAATCCAAAAAGAAACTACCATTCACAGGGCATTGATTATTTAGGATCGAGAACATCACTATATTTATTTGGCTGGCAGTAACTGAACGTGTACTAAAGCCACAAGGAGGAAGTGCGGAATAAAAGCAACACAACACAAATGGGAGTCTGCCTGGTTTGTTGCAAAATACGCAGATTAATAGTGAAAATCTTCTCCTCTCCTCCCAAAAATAAGAAATGCACAATAACCAATCAAGCAAGACCAAATTCAGACTTGCTTGTGAGAAGATACAATGCTGAAGTTGCATCTGGTAAGAGCTTGGCCCATTATGTATAATTAAATTGTTTTGGAACAGTGTGTGCTATAGACTAGTAATTATTTCAGGCAGCAATATTAATTACACATCTTCTTGACACTATATCTAGTTCAACATATATAAGCATAAGTAATTTGAAAAATCTGTATTTTAAAGTGTAACAATGGAGAAAATGCAACCTTCGTCCATGCAGATACAACCGTGCTGTCTAGGTGAGACTGCAAATTAGGCCTGAACTCCCTGTAAAACACCTCTCATAAGACAGCAGCTTTCCCTAGAGCATCTGCATGGAAATTCAAGTGAACTCACTATCAGGCTTCAATTCAGAATTTACTGTGTCTTTTTTGGGTACTGTTATTGGATACAGAGTGACCTAGTCTCAGTCATCAGGAAAATGGCACTGGAACCTTTGTTTAGCATGCATTTAGTACTTAAAAGCAGAGCCAGAGTCAATTTCCAAAAGATTAGCTGCATTTCCCCACAAGTTGAAAATGTTGTTTTTGCTCAGCCCTTTACATGTAAATCATGCAAGAAAAGGCCTTGTAAAAGTCGGTGCAAGATATGTGGCAAACTACTTCCAGCATCTGGCTTTGTCACAGACGTGGTGCCTGGAAATAGCCCATGAATGTATGTGTCTCAGGGGCTCCAGATGTAAAATTGCATCAAACATACTCACCCCTCCTCAGAGCTGCTGCTGAAAAGCTTTTTTGAAAAGCATTATTACAGTGAAAGTCAAGGTGTTATTTCTTACCTGATAACTTGTAATGGCCAACATATGCACAATTAGGAGGGGAGGTGCTTCCATGTGCTGACAAATGCTGTGGGAATTAATGAATAGGGCACAGTTGTTATGCTGTTCCATACATCTAACGTGGGATCGTAGCAGTCCAATGTTTTGCACCTCTGAATGCCAAAGTAGCCTCCAACCACGTACAATTTGTTTCCAGATGCCACTGCATGGCAGCTCATTCGCTTTGCTGTCACATCTCCCACCTTAGTCCACTGGTATGCCTCACTGTTGAATTTATAAGCAGAGCATGCGGAGAATTCAGTATCTCCACCCATAATAAAAATCTGGTTTCCCAGAACAGCTGCAGCAGTGTAGCGCCAGGGCTGGGGGCAGGTGGCCGGTACTGTCCACCTGTTTTCACACTGATCGTAGCACTGGACTTTGGGCAGCTTGTCATGGCTAACGCTGGTACCGCCAAAAGCAAACAGCTTCAGCTTTGCACTGACTACAGCTGCATTGCTTACTCCCTCTCGCAGTGGGGCAACCATGGTCCATTTGTTGGTCACGGGGTCATACTGTTCTACTTGCTTCAAGGACACTGAAGGGGAAGCTGGAAGGCAACCAGTTGCTGCAGTGTGTCCTCCTACTACATACAGACAGTGCTTAAGTTCGGCAGAGCCGTGGCCAAACCTAGCTACCAGCATGGGAGCAGCCTTCGACCACTCCTCGTGAAGGGTGTCATACACCCACACGTCTTTGGAGACTCCATTTTCTGATCCTCGTCCCCCAGTGATATACACTTTGCAGCCTATGGCACAAGCACTGAACTCTTTCCGTGGGCTTGGAATGTCAGCCTTTGGAATGATCTCCTTTGCCTTTTGATCCACCAGGTACAGCTTGTCACACATAAAGGTTTGGCCACCCAAAAGAAAAAGTGAGTGGCCAGTTTTTCGGGGTCTGGCACACAAGCTGGTGACCACTCCATCGTTCTGTAAGATCTTCAACTTGCATCTTATTGATTCTTCTACAATCTCCTTGCTTTTCCTTTGCTTGGTGATAAGTTCTTCCATGGCCACATTCTCCATAAGGTATATGGCTGGCAGGAGAGCCAATCTCACTGTCTGCAGCAGCTCCGGCAGGTAACAGTGACGCTTACTCAGGTCATAGTTGACCCAGTTGATAGCTGACTCATATACCAGCCTTTCATCTTCAGTTTCTAGTTCTTCACTGGAGAGGAGCTGCACTACCATGTCTTTTGGTAGCTGGAGGAAGTCTTCACTTTTACTGATACTCTGGAAGTTGCTAAGGCACATCCTCCAAGAGAGCTCATACAGCTTGGTACACTGATGAGCATCTGACAGCAGCAGCATACCGAGACAGTTGGTGGGATGAAGGTTTTTCTCCAGAAATTCTGCACAAGCATCCCGAATGTCCTGAAACTCCAGCATGTCACCAGCCTCCAGCAATGACTCTGCGTTTTCCTCATTGATGATAACTCTGGAGGAATATGCATAGTCCAGAAGAAGCTCCAGGACTTCTGGGTGAATTGAATTGTGAAAGTTGACTTCACTGTCCTGGCTCTCTTTCAGTCCTCCGCTGAACATTGCTTCAAAGTAGCGGCTACAAGCAGCTAGAACTGCTCTGTGGCAGGGGAATGACCTGTTCCCAGCATGGAGAAGTACATCTGTAAAGAGACGCTGCTGACGCAGGAGGTTCAGGTGAGTAAGGACACTATCAGCATAGGATGACTTGTGGAACAAGTATATGTTTATGGAGCCAGTACTGGCCCTAGACTTGCGATTTTCATGCATGCTGACTGACATTTTCTTTCACACCTATAAGCAAAGAAAAAATTTAATATAAATAAAAGTCAAATTCATTATTATTTTTACATTATCAAAATGTGTCTCTATTATTCACTATAGGATGGAGGAGAAGAAGCCTTAATTTATAGCTGAGTGGACAGAGAATTACATCTACCTTTGGCATGTGTTTATTTTTTTGTAAGCTGAGATTCATAAATGACATAGTCTAAATTTGTTGCCCAAGAGCAGGTTTATCTTGGGAAACCTGATCTCCAACTTTCATAGCAATACAGTAAGCTGGAGAAAGAAAAGGAACCAGGACTGATTTTCTCACCCTTCCCCAGCCTAGACCAGCTGATTCATTACATACATACACATGCACACGCTTGAAACATTCTCCTGTACTGAATCATAGCAGGAAGAGCTACCAGACAGAATACCTAAGGAATGTCAAAAGCTGCATAGGGAACAAAAACCTACTAATCCCATTAGGAAGCTTCCCTTTGGTATAGTGATTCCATATGCAACTGCACAAAATGGAAAAAAAAAACCTAACTTTAAAATAAAACCCTGGTATCAACCACACATTTAGACTTCTGTAATTGTAAAAAAAAACGTGACTAGTAAATTCTAGATCCCACCTTTATTCCACAGAATTCGGTGGCTGCTTGTTATAGTGATATAGTATATATATAGGCAGGGTCAGCGGAAAAATACATTTTGACTACCAGCTGAAGTCACTGAGACACTGCCTCTGAAGCCACCTGGAGAGCCAGGTCTTCAGAGCTTAAGCCATTAGTTCATCCTGAAGTTTTGAGGAGGCATAAAACAGAAGACATATCCTATCCTGCCCTATTCCTAGCAAACAAAGTACTGTTTAGATCCTGTTTAGAGGTGAATGCTATTATTACCTGCCATGATATGCAGGTCTATGTATAATTACAGCACCAAGTTTCCAGATTTAACTAAGAGTCAAGTCAAAATAGTATGGAGTATAGGGAAAGGGAAGAATATTGGCAGAGATAGAAAGCTAATGGCCAAAAAGCCACAGTGCAAATAGTAGGAGATGAAACAGAACTCAGTGCAAGCTATGGCTGTTAACCAGTACTGTAATAATCTCACTTCTCTCTCTTCAAACTGGAGAGAAAACTCAGAGAAAGCCAAGAACCAAACTTGCCTAATTACTGTGCTATTTGTGAGTCCAGAGTACCTTTTACTGCACTTTCAAGCCAAGAACTGGCCAGAAAGTGTACCTGGAAAGCATGCAATGTCCTAAGTCAGAGCATGACCTGGGGCCACTTGCGAAGGTTTTTAATGTGGATGCACTTTGCTGTCACACAGACATTTTCATATACTTGAGTATCTTTAAGCACTACAGAGCTGTAGAATTTCATTCCCACATTTCATGCTTCAAGATAATACAAGAGCTTTACAAGCCTCAAAAAAAAGCCTTTTTTAATACATGTATTTTTCTAGATTCATATGACCAGAAACATCAACAAAACCAAAACCACATGTTTAATTTGGACAGAAGACTCCATTTCAGAACAAGCAATCTGTGTATATGGAACATGCAACACCTGCAGTTTAACTGCAGCACAGCCAGTACCATCCTCCTCACTATCTGTGCTAAGGTAATTGATTCACCATATCAAACAGCAAGTCTGTGATACACCTTTCCCTTCAGTTACAGCAAAAAAAGCCCCTAAACCAAATTTAAAATAAGGAATAAAGAGACACCTTGCTATAAAACTACCATAGCCCATTTCCTTTTATCTGAAACACAATTTGTCTGATGAAACTTAACTGGGATTGAAAAGAGCACGTAACACAGCCCAATATACAGTGCTCAATCCAAAGTCCTTCAAAACAGAGAGGAATCCTACACATCAGAGCTACAAGAAAGAGTATCTGTCTCACTCTCCTATGCAAGAGTTTAGAAAGGGATCTTACCAGTTCTCCCTAGACCAACCTATTAAATACACTAACACTAAGCACAGAACAGCTTAAGGCAGCTGGTGTGTCTTCAAAACACAAACTCTTTCACAAGGAAAATTAAATGACCTTTAATGAAATTGTATTGTCTGGCAAAAAAATACCCAGATGGCATTCAAGGATCTTGAGCACTAATCTCAGACTAAAATAACCCAGTTAACCTATAGCCAAAAATATGATACTGACCATTTACAGGTTGAAATCTCCTGGAACTGAAGGATTACAGAAAGGTCATGGCCTGAAATACTAGTATACAAGTAGTTTGTAGACACAAATAGGAAGCTGAAGACTTTACTGTCATTTTTTTCAAACTTTTCCAGGCACTTTACTATTTTAAATGCTATTATGATGCAATGCAAAGTATTCACTGGATCTCTACAGGTGGGTTTTCCTTGCACTGAGGACTTACTCTTTCAAGGTTCCTCACCAGGGAGCAGGACGAGAGCTAAACACCCCACTGATCAGAGACAACAGAATAACCAGGATCTGAATACGCTCGCTGCCCCCCACCCTCCATCGCAATTAACTGAACGTGTAGACATCACAGCCTAGGCATGTCAGGATCTCTATGAAAACACAGGTCCTCTTCTTTCCCCCACATATTGGGGGAATTCAGAGTATACTGAAAACTTCCTTTCACCATGCACACAGGGTTCAGAAACAGGGCAGGTAAAGTTCACATCAGAGGCTGCAAATGCAGGCACTTAGATCTTTCACCAGGCTGTGTACTCCCATGAGCACCGCCTGTTCAGCACCATTCAGAATGAGCCCATAGCCACAACAAAATAGAGGCAAACATAAAAAACCACCCTGCAATTATGCATACAGTGGAGGCTAGTGAACTGCAGACCACATGCAGAGGGGAGGAACAGATCACTGTCTGTTACCCAAAGCCCACCCACAGCCATAGTAACAAATACCACTG